>CM053611.1:44924269-44961381 GCA_028646535.1 Procyon lotor
TTTAACCACCCCCCTTGAGCATTTCTTGGAAAATAACACCATTTCCATAAAAAGAAGCATGCCATTTTTTCATTGGGATTTTCTTCTTGTTTTGAAAGGAAATGAGGTGAATTAATTGTCATACCTGTAGCTTATTTTTTCTTTCTTTGTAAGAATTGATAACTCACATAGAAATGATGACATCTAGGCCAGTGAGCATCAGGCAACTGTCAGCCAAGTTTATAGAAGAAATGAGAGGACTGAAAACCAGGGTAACCAGCTGGGGGGAAATGGGGCATGTAATTAGAAGGAGACCTGATTCCCTACCCTTCCTTGGGAAGTCAGGACAAGGATTTTAAAAAAGAAAAACAAGGAATTTATTTGATTTGTTAGAACCAGTTATAGAAAAATGCATACATATTATATAATTCTTTACCCAGAATATTAATCTAAGAGGAAAATTATATTGGTTTTCAAAATTGAAGTAATTCCTGTACTGATAAAGCAGGCACTTAGGGCATATTTTCTCATCTACGGAATTTCTCATCTGTTAGAGAAATTCCGTATATTTTAATATTTCAGGAAATGATGAGTTAACTGAGGGAAGGACTTACTACTAAGCAAATAATTTGTGGTGTAGTAATGCAAGCCAAGTGTTAACATCACAGACAATAATAACAGAACTCCTATAACCCCCTTTTGCTGGTTTTATGATAAGGAGCAATGCTGACAGAGCAAGGACCTAGAGCCTGGGTTCCAGTCATAAAATCAGATCAGCCTTATTCCTCTAGGACAATCACTTAACCACTCTGAACCTTCATAGACCTAAGAGGTGAATAATGCTACCTATCTCAAAGGACTGTAAAGTGAAAAATTTCATCTAAGATCAAATGAGCTCAGGTACTTTTGTTAAGTGGGAAGATGCTATAGTAATTACTGTTGTTTGATAATTGTTTTGTTGGCTTTTATGTCTAATTTGCTAGCTCTGGATTCTGTTATATTAGTTATTACTCTACATTTAGAAACTCTGTTTCATAACAAGCAGTGTACCCCTAGGAACAAGTTTCAAGTTTAGCACTTTTCTCTGTTTAGATAAATAACTGCCGTATTATCTCTAATAGACGTTGGAAGTTCACGGCAATATGTAGATGCCTAGATGTTTAATAAAGCCATCTTGAAAATGACTTAAAATGAAAAGAACCTCTTGAATCTTGGAGATGAGATTTCCACAGGACACAGCAAATGCCCTAGATAGAGATCCCTTGGCTAAGATTCAGAACCCTTTATAAAAATCTGATAATGCTGAAGATTTTTGCACCCAGGCCACCAGTTTCATTTGTTACGGAATACATATCCGTGAAATACTGAGTTATTTTAATTTTTCTTCTACAGTGCCTCCAAAGCCATTGCATCTCCAGAATTCACCTTCGTCCAATATACACCAAACCCCCAGGCATAAAGCTTTATCTAGTGAGAAACCAAGGATGGAGGAAGTTAAACCTGCCTCTGCTTCTTGTGTCTCAAAAGAAAAACCCAGTAAGGTATCAGATCTCATCAGTCGCTTTGAAGGAGGCAGGTAAGAGCTAATTCACAATGGGAGACAGAGGAGGGAGGGGAGAAAAAAGCTGGGCTGTGTGTGTGTGTTAAGATGATAGAGTAATAGATTTTCTAAATCATAAGTATTTCATTCTACTAGGTTTGGGAGGCTCTTAGAAAGAGTAAGTTTTAAAAATACTTAAACTTGCCCTAATATGAACTGTCGTTCACTATATATTCCCTGTGTGCCGCATGGTCTCTGCCACCAGCTTTTTCATCACATTGTGCGTCGTGTAGATCAATTGATACTGCGCTCTCATTTCCTTTTTCTCTGCCTATGTCACGTTATGTTATGCCTCGGGGTCATGCCGTGGGTATCTAGATGTCTGGGTTGGGAAAGCAGGAGGTTGTCTCTCCTTCTTTCTCCCTTTGCATGTTTGTGGCTATCATTTCTGCCGGCCTGTGTCATCTCTGTGGCCTTCTTTCTGACCCACTTTTTACTGAACATGAGCCTTCAGTATCCATCCATTCAGCCCCCATACCAGCCCTCTCCCTGCTCCCTCTTATCCTACTAGGCTTTGTGAGGAGACATTGCCAATAGCAAAATAAGTTTCAGTTTTGTATTTATTAGATATAATTTTCTATTCTTTAGTTGTAATGTTTCAAAAGTAGGTAAAATACGAATTTCTCACTTAACGATAAAAATAAACTCCCATTAAGCTGCTTCTCTCCTTTATGACCTCAATTGCTTTTTCTTTGAATTCTCATCACTGACATAAATAGAATTAAAAAAAAAATTATCAGAAGGATTTTATCTGTCACCAAAAGTCTGTATTTAATTAAACGATGTATGTAACCTCCCTTTCATCCTTGAAGCCAAATATTTCCATTCATTCCAGTGTAGTATTCGGGAACAGTTTCCTGCTAGGTGATTGCATTATTTATTTGCAGGATTTATTGTTATTTATATAGTGGATCATAGCATGAAAATACTTCAGAAATCTTCTGAAAATTGTGACCAAGTACAAAACTGCAGTGTCCTTCATCTACAATGAGACTATATTTAGAAACAAGTTCTTAAGAAAAGTAGTTCAGAAGCCTGTCTTCATTTTCATTCCCAATCAATTGTGGGGAAATGAGTCATAAATATTTAAACTTCAACATCTCTCCCTCTAAAGTAGGAATTTTAATAACCTTTGCTGTCTTAGAGTAATCTTTCCCAAAATGATTTAATTCCACTTTAACACTTTTTTTCCCCCCCCCACTTTAACACTTTTTGTTTCTCAGGGCAAGTTGATTCAGTAGCATAGGGAGCCACCTTTCATATTTGCAGTTCTCAGGGCCATGTCCAATGACTGTGTAATATCAGGAAGGGCTGGAGCCCTGAGCCCTGTCTATAGTGCAGACCAGATTTTCAGGGAGCTGTGGGAAGCCCTTAGTAGGTCAGTATTGAAAAGATTGAGCCTTCTGGTTCTCACCATTTTGGTAACCCGCTGTTTGCATTCCTGTCCATACACAAAATGGACAGTTTATCCACCTATCAGTACCAGTTTTCTTTTACTCTTTCAGACTTCACAGATTCAGTCATTTTTTGACGTAGAGTTTGAAAGTTGTATCTAAGGAGAGGCGTGTTGTAACCTAGACGTTTTAAGCAAACTTATTCTAAGTGCAGATGATAGAATGTAATGTGAGTATTTTGGCAAATCTGGTAAAGAGGGGTGTTACTTGTAGCAGTCTACTGCCAAAATGAAAAATGATTACATGTTCTTAGTGAAGTATTACCAGTAGGAACTGGCCCTGAAAGTGTGTGAATGGGTTAGCGTTGCATTGAGTCTGTAGGACTTGAATGGGAAGTTGTATTTCCTGTTGAGTGATGTGCCTACAGTATGTGCAGCTTTTAGATTTTACCCCAGTTGTTACAGCTTAAAGTAGCATTTTGGGGATAGAGATTCAGCAGACTCAGTTACCACCATAAATTGACAGGAAGAGTGGGGTTATAGGTTACCAGCTATTAGACAACACTGTTAAGACTATGTATCAGATTTTTGCTCTTTGCAGTAATGCAAGTAGCGCTACTATATTAAGACGAGTGATTTGGAGGTTGTATTTGGAGCACTGGAATTTTATTTATTTACTTATGTATGTAAGTATTTTATGGTCCCTCCCTCCCTTCCCTCCTTCCCTCCCTCCTTCCCTCCTTCCTTCTTCTCTTCTTTCTTTCTTTCTTTCTTTCTTTCTTTCTTTCTTTCTTTCTTTCTTTCTTTCTTTCTTTCTTTCTTTCTTTCTTTCTTTCTCTCTTTCTCTCTTTCTCTCTTTCTCTCTTTCTCTTTCTCTCTTTCTCTCTTTCTCTCTTTCTCTCTCTCTCTCTCTCTCTCTCTTTCTTTCTCTCTTTCTCTCTTTCTTTCTCTCTTTCTCTCTTTCTTTCTTTCTCTCTCTCTCTCTCTCTTTCTTTCTTTGACACTAGTCTTTTTAACCCATGAAAGGTTTCGGGATCTTAGAAAGAAATAACATCGTGCACAAAACTGAACACAGGCTTTTCCTAAGGACACTTCAAGGCCAACAGGTCTGGCCTCTTGGTCTGGTCTTTCCTCATGGTCTGGCAGCCACAAAACAGCAGGAATATATGTATTGGTTCAACCACTGCTTTTACTCACCTCTCACCACCATCTCTATTCCACCTCCATGCTCCATTTTGCTCACCTCCATCTCCCTCTGGAGATTGCTTATTACAGGAAATTCTTACCTTTATTATTATTATTTTTTAAGATTTTATATATTTGTCCGAGAGAAAGAGAGAGAGAGAGCACAAGCAGGGGGAGTGGCAGACAGAGCAGGTAAAGGGAGAAGCAGGCTCCCTGCTGAGCAAGGAGCTTGACGCAGGACTTGATCCCAGGACCTGGGATTATGACCTGAGCCGAAGGCAGCCACCTAATTGAGCCAATCAGACTTCCCAGATTCTTACCTTTCATCCGAAACAGTCCTTTCCAACATTCCTAAGCAAGCCTAAAGTTGGTTCAGAAGATCTGCTGAGGATCTTTTTGCTGGGTTTCTGGACACTGATGTGGGCAAGAAAAGGAAGACTGTGCCATTCAAATCTCTAAGGACTGCTTGAGAAGTTGTCTCGGCCAAGGGTATACTCCCTTAGAAGGCAGATATTAACAGTGGAGTATGTGACACTTACTTACATCAACAAGCATCAACTTTTATATATATGGCATTTTCCCTGCCAAATTTTTCCTTCCCTTCCCATGGTGCTGAGCTTACCATGTCTTTTATTAACTTTTTTGCCATCTGTGGTTATTCTCTGTTCCATTGTCCATTCCACAGATCAGCAGTGTCGGGGAGGAGTAGAATGTGAAGGGAGAAGATAACACACATCTGAGCACTTTCCCTGGACTGTGCTACTGTGTCCTCTAGCCCATAACCTCTGTCTGCACTGGGCAAGAGGTCAGGCCTGGACTTTCCTCCCATGTTCCATATGCTGGCTGCTCACCTGCTCCTCATTCGCTCCAGCATGTTCCTAGTGTATTACAATGTGGGCTTGAGACCATGGATTTAGAGTCAGACTTCAGGGTCAGACTCTAGCTGTATTATTTCTTAGCCATGTGACATCACCTCATTGTGCAAGTTTCTAAGCTTCAATTTCTCTATTTTGGGGTTCTATTTTAGAATTATTATTAGATTGAAACAAATAATGTAAAGAATACCATGCATTTTCCGGCACTTAATAAATGCTAGCTGCTGTTATTGAATGACTATCATGATCACCATTACAGTTGTTACTCATTATTGATCCCTAAGCACTTTCCAGATGCCCAGCATTGTGCTACAAAGTGGGAAGAAATCAGAGAACAAGATAGGCATGGTCTGCACCCTCACAGAGGATTAGTCTGTATTCGTCTTGTCTCCTTATTAGGTCATAGGAATCTCTCCAAAACTGCAGCCCAGAGATTTATGTTTTTCCTCCCCGGAGTCCTAGATTAAAATGTTATGCAAATATTTTTATAGGGACATTGTAATATATTGGCAGTTAGATTCTATTGTACTACTAGGGTTATATATAACATCAAGTAATAATAAGGGCTTTAAGGAAAACTAAAACGGGCTGTGTAGTTTATGGTAGAGTGCACTTAGAATAATCCAAGAAAGCCTCTTTGATGTGACATCTGAGAAGAATCCCCAATAATGGGAAGGAGTCAGCCACAGCGATGTCTTGGGGAAAGTCATCCTGGGCAGAGAGAACAGTGGCTCCAGAGACCCTTAGATGCACAGATTGGCTTGTTGGGAGTGTGGGAACAGCAGGGAGACAGGAGTGGCAGGAGACAGTGAGTGAGGACAAATAGACCTGGACAGGGCTAGGGCAAGTGGGGGCTCGTGTGTACAGACTCCTAGGCAGGGGACTGGATGCCAGATTTACCTTCTAAGTGTGCAGGGTGCCCTGGACAGTTTGACCTCTGTGGTTGACCTGAAGAGACTGGATTTGAGAGGATGGAGAGTAGAAGTAGAGAGGTTGGTTAGGTTATGGCAGCAGGGGTAACACATTTCTGAGAATGTGTTCTGCTTTGTAAACAGAAGTAACTATTGATTTCTAACCTGTTCCTAAATTGGGGTCTGGAGATAACTTGTTTTTAATATGTATGAAAGTAAAAACCTTGGAAAGGATGGCTTTCGCTATAAATACTTCTCACATTTCAATCCTTACTGATGTGCCATATTGACAAACAGGGCAAGGAAATGTTCCAGACCCTATAGCAAATGCTCAGCCTTCCCATCTTTACTTAGATGTTTACTTAAGTGTGTGTAGCATCCCAAGGGACTGAGAACTATGCCCAAGTATTCCAATCCACGTTTCTAAAACCATCAGAGGAAAAAGTCTTCACTAAATATCTCCCTTCAATTGGAATAAGCTGGTCTGTCTTCTAGAACTTTTCCATGTCCGTGTTTACATGCTTCTCTTGTATTTTATCTTTTAGCGCATTATCAAATTACAGTGATCTGAAGAAAGATTCTGGTGTGACCCTGAATGTTCCCAGAACCCCGGGAAGGCACGGACTGACAGCCACCCCTCAGCAAAAGCTGCTCTCCCAGCACCCACCACCGAAGCCGGAAAATGACACAGATCCAACTCAGGGTGTACAGACTGGTGTGGCTAATGGTGTGCTGGCCCCGCAAAACCAGATAGAATGTGAGGAGGATCAAGTGGCCACTCTTAGCCCAGAAACTCCAGTTAAGACTCCGGAACCCTTGCTTGCTGTGAGCTTAGTGAATGGAGAAGGAGAGGAGGAAGCAACCATAGGCCCTGCAGGCCCCACAGCAAAGGACTATGATGGAAATGCTTCTGGCGGTAGCTGTAGGACTCCCAGGGTCAGCCAGCCGCTCCCCCTGGAAGAAGGAAGCGCAGACACAGAAGCCAAGGTGCAAGAGCGGGAAGATGGAGAAAGCCCTCTGGAGCTGGACCAGCTGGACCAGCACCACGAGATGAAGGTAAAGCCTGAGACTGGCTCATAAGTAGGAGGAAGCACCAAGTGTTCCACTGTTTTTATTTATTTGTTTGTTTGTTTGTTATTTTAAAGATTTTATTTATTTATTTATTTGACAGAGAGAGAGAGGGGGAGATCACAAGCAGGCAGAGAGGCAGGCAGAAGGAGAGGGGGAAGCAGGCTCCCTGTTGAGCAGAGAGCCCGATGCGGGGCTTGATCCCAGGACCCTGAGACCATGACCTGAGCCGAAGGCAGAGACTTAACCCCCTGAGCCACCCAGGCACCCCATGTTCCACTGTTTTGAAACCTCTACTTAATAGCACCTGTGAAATGAATGAGTCAGATCACCCGCACCACCAGTTAAACAGTTTTTAAGCTTTAGCTGCTAATGAATGTTTCCCCTACTCTGTGAGGAAATATTTCACTTTTTCTGGTATAGTTTCTGTTGATCTTTCTATAATGATTTCAAGAGTCAGAACATTCTGAAGACTTTAATATAGGAAAACCACAAGCTTGTTGTTTTTACTTGGAGAGGAAGAAAATGTTCTTTGTTGCTCTAGATATAAGGGCTGGATCCCTGATATTTATGGGCTAAGCAAGAGGAAATTGTGTGATTTTCGCTTTTCACACATTTCTAGTCTAGACTTGGAAGCGTAACTTATACTAGCAAATGTTTCATTTAGGGACACAAATATGGAAGTACTCACAAATTATTCAACAGATTGTCACTATAACTCTTTCTAGGCTTTAATTGTTGTTGTTCTTTTTAATTTCTAATTAGTATAGTTTTAAAACAGTCAACTTAATCTTGGATTTAGAAGCCTCTTTAAAGATCATCTTAGGGACTACCTGGGTGGCTCAGTCATTAAGCATCTGCCTTCAGCTCACGTCATGATCCCGGGGTCCTGGGATCAAGCCTGGTATCAGGCTTCTTGCTCAGCAGGAAGCCTGCCTCTCCCTCTCCCGCTCCCCCTGCTTATGTTCCCTCTCTCACTATGTCGTGCTCTGTCAAATAAATAAAATCTTTAAAAAAAAAAATCATCTTAGTTAAGCAACTCATTTATAGAAGTAGAGACAGTTCCAGAAAGCCAAAGTGATTTTTCAGGTCACAGTGATAGCCTGGACCCTGGTGCCCTGACTCACAGGCCATTATTTTATTTGATCACAAACTTAAATGCCTAAATCCAGGTAGTACCAATGAATACAGCATCCACAGTAATGTACTAGAGAGAGGGGAGGCTGTGGCAAACTAGAAGTTCCGATCCTTTCTAAAGAGGGCTGCAATTCAGTGAAACTGATTCAATGGCATATCTGTCTGTATGCAAAATCTAAGCTTACAAGGAGCTGTTTTGCTGGTGAGATACATTCATAATTCACCTGTGCTATAGAGAAGCTTTGATGCAATTCTAGTAATAAGATCATTGCATTTGTATTCTCTATTCTTGAAAGAATTAACAAATACAACTTTTACAAAATACCTGGAATTTCTCAGATCAAAGGTACAATATAAATATCATTATACAGTTCACTGGAAGACAAAGTTGTTTATGTTTCTGAGGACCAAAAAAAACCAAAAAACAAAAAAGTTCCTATTGCTCAGTTTCTCTTTTTAATTATAAATAACAGTCTGTGTAGGAGAGTTGAGAATTGAAAATTTGGCAATTATAGGAAAATCTGTAAACGACAAATCCAAGTTCTAAATTTATTTAGGATTTTTTATGGTGCTGTGCCTTAAGTGGCATTAACAAAGGGAGAAATTCAAAAGGACTGATACTAAAATATCAGAGTAAAAAGCGATTGATGTGTTTACAATCTTAACTAAAATGAAATCCACATTGGGGTACAATTTTTACTAACCCTGAAAAAGGTCCCAAATAGACAAAAAGCCAGGGACTTATTTTCTTCATTAGTGAATAAATTTTAAATGCTGACTATCAGGCAGGGAAAGTTTAAATAAGGAAGTGGGTGGAAGAAAAGTGAGTCATACTTGGTAACGTTATCTGAAACATTAAAGAGACAGGGCCCTGCAAAGTGAATCTCTTCACTACATCTTGATGTAGTGCTGCTGTGCTTGAACCATGGTGAACAGAAGAGAAGGTTAGACTCGAGAAGCTCAAGACTCCTACATTTGTCCTTTAATAGTTGGGATGATGCCGCCAGCAAGTACTTATAAAACAGTAAGAGCTATTCTTATTAATATTTTCATTGGTAATGCCTTTGGTTGCTGGGTAGTACCTTCTTCCCCCTGTCCTATATTGTAGTCTGTATGTTCTCACCAATGAGTCGTATTTGGTTGGGGAGAGACTTAAATAGGGGCTTTCTTATTAAACTAGTGCAATGAAGTAGTACAGCTGGCCTTTCTCCTCTCTGGGAATGTGAGTAGTGGATAGCATGTTGTGTGTAGGAACAAAAATGCAATTTCTCTGCAGAGCTATTGATAGAAAAACACATGTGTCTCTCATCTGCAAGGGAGTATGGGGAGGCTGGGTGGCTCAGTGGGTTAAGCTCTGCCTTCGGCTCAGGTAACAATCCCAGGGTCCTGGAATGAGCCCCACATTTGGCTCCCTGCTTAGCAGGGAGTCTGCTGCTCCCTTTCCTGCCAGCAGCCTCCCTGCTTATGTGCTCTTTCTCCCTCTCCCTCCCTCTTCCTCCCTCTTTCTCCATTTTCCTCCCTCCTTCCCTCCCTCCTTCTCTCTCAAACAAATAAATAAATGAACCTTTTTTAAAAAAATAAAAGGGAGTATTAGGGTTTAATTTCTACACGGTGATATGTTTTCCCTTGTTGTTCTGTTACCATCTGTAACCAATCTGTTACCATTGCCTTCGTTCAAATGTGCAAACATAAATGTTAGTAATGTTAGGAAGGTAAATTTCATGTTATATATATTTTGTCACAGTTGGAAGCTGTGTTATATGTATGTTGTCACATTGGTGACACATTGGTGACACATCGGTGTCAGTCACATTGGTGCTACTTCTGGTTCACCCACTAATTAAAATTATTTGTGCCTTTAGTTAAAGGATATTAACTGGGTGTGATCGTAAAGCCCTTTTCAGTGATAATATGGTAATAATTTTCTGCTGTTGTTTATGAGAATCTTCCTTTGTTAGCGTAGCCCGTATTGTCAGCTGCCTCTCTTAAACTGTCTAATGTGTTGAACCTCTTAAGATACAAAGGAATATCTGGGTTTCGCTATGCAGGCAACTGAAAGAAATTACTTCAATCTTTATATAACTCAGTGTACAGACTTACATTACAATAGTCTTAGCTTAAACCGGTGTTAAATGTAATGGCTATTTCTTAAAAGCCTGCCAGGAATAGGAGAAGGAGGCATTGGGGGATGAAGGGATAGGAGCAGAGTAGAATCGCAAAGATTATTCAGAAAAACAAATACAGGGGTGCTTGGGCTGCTCAGTGGGTTAAAGCCTCTGCCTTCAGCTCAGGTCATGATCTTGGGGTCCTGGGATCGAGCCCCCGCATCTGGCTCTCTGCTCAGTGGGGAGCTTGCTTCCCCCTCTCTCTCTGCCTGCCTCTCTGCCTACTTATGATCTCTCTCTCTCTGTCAAATAAATAAAATCTTTTAAAAAAAGAAAGATACACTAAAATAGATCTTGAACAGTCATTATTAATAATGAGAACTGGGGCGCCTGGGTGGCTCAGTCGTTAAGCGTCTGCCTTTGGCACAGGTCATGATCCCAGGGTCCTGGGATCAAGCCCCGCACCGGGCTCCGTGCTCGACAGGAAGCCTGCTTCTCCCGCTACCATCCCCTCTGCTTGTGTTCCCTCTCTTGCTGTGTTTCTCTCTGTCAAATAAATAAAATCTTTAAAAAATAAAAATAAAAAAAATAATGAGGACTGACTTGAAAATCATCTCAGCTTGAGGAACTTTCACTGATATCTGATGTATTATTGTGATGAAGAATCACTTCAATGGTGAATACAGAATATTGTTACTTTTACTTTGTAAAAGATAATACCTGCCTCATTGAAACTCTTGTTCTTACCATACTTTAGCAAAGCTACACTTTTCTAATATTTAAACTTTTTGCCAGACACCTCAAAGTAAGCAGATAGTTTTTTTAAAACCTCTGAAGTAAAAGAAAATTGTGAGCACTTAGTGACACCTTTAGCTCTTACCATAAGGTGCTATCAGTATCTTTAAATTAAGGTGAATTATATATTACAAGAGATTAATAAAAGACTGAAGTCTACTAAGGAGAGGAGTCGTTAGAAAGAAACCTTAAAACCTCTAAGTGACAGGGGCAGGAAACTGTCACATGTGCCTGCATACTTGAGGGTATGGAGGGGGGGTGACTGTATTATAATCCCTGTTTGGCATGATGAATTTGGGTTATCATAAATAGCTTAACTATATTAGGAGACTCAGGTAAATGGGTCAGGACATTTTAGAATGAATTTCATTTAAAAATGTTTTTCCCCCCTCAGGTTTATGTGCTTCAGTGGGTAGGCTTCATTAGAAATGCTTTATTAACATGGGGGCACCTGGGTGGCTCAGTCATTAAGCGTCTGCCTTCGGCTCGGGTTGTGGTCCCAGGGTCCTGGGATCAAGCCCTGCACCGGGCTCCCTGCTCGACAGGAAGCCTGCTTCTCCCACTACCATTCCCTCTGCCTGTGTTCCCTCTCTCGCTATGTTTCTCTCTATCAAATAAATAAAATCTTTAAAAAAAAAAAAAAGAAATGCTTTAACATGGAATACATTCATTGATTATGCCATATAATAAACACTTCTTTTTATAGTTTTCATGAGCCTTTTAAAATCCAAGATATACCTTTAACAGGTTGTGTTTGTAGATCTTCCTGAGAATTATTAGTGTTTCCTTCCTCTGTATTTCATATTGTAAGCCAAATATAAACCTACAGATGTATGTTTTCTAAGACTAAAGTTGATAGAAATTACGAATCTGCTATTGGCAACATAATAACAAATCTAATCATTTTATCAAGAATATTACACGGGGCGCCTGGGTGGCTCAGTGGGTTAAGCCTCTGCCTTCAGCTCAGGTCATGATCTCAGGGTCCTGGGATCGAGACCTGCATTGGGCTCTCTGCTCAGCAGGGAGCCTGCTTTCTCTCCTCTCTGCCTGCCTCTCTGCCTACTTGTGATCTTTCTCTCTCTGTCAAATAAATAAATAAAATCTTAAAAAAAAAAAAAAAAAGAATTGCTTAAAAAAAAATATTACAGACACCTTTAAATTAGTCCTTCATTTCACCAAAACTAAAATTATGTAATAAAGTAAGGAATTGATGAAGATAGAAATTTGATACAACTGATAGAGAATTGACAACGTAGAGATTTATAGAAACTTTTTTTTAAAAACTTAAATTTTGGAGTACCTGGGTGGCTCAGTGGGTTAAAGCCTCTGCCTTCGGCTCAGGTCATGATCCCAGGGTCCTGGGATCGAGCCCCACATCAGGCTCTCTGCTCAGCTGGGAGCCTGCTTCTCCCCCTCTCTCTACCTACTTATGATCTCTTTCCTCTCTGTCGAATAAATAAATAATATTTTTTAAAATTTATTTTTTTCTAGTGCCTTATTTTTTAATTACCATTTTATTTATATTTTAACATAAGCCTTCAGAGTTTTATAACCTTTGAACGTACTCAAAAATTAAGAAGATAATCATCTTGTAAGGAAAAGAATGGCAAGAGAATCAAATTCAGAAGTATTGCAAATAGAAAACCAATGCTGTAATCCAGATTAACTCACTTTCCTTTTTTTCCCTTTAATTTCACTTAATAGTGAATCTTAATACTGTTTTTGCAGGATATAATATGAGGTATCAGTTTTCTGGGATTAAAACATAATGTTAACCTTGGTTGTCTCTTCCTTGTGATGGGCTACAAGTTCTTTTTTTGTGAGGCTTTACATTTCTTTGCCTTCACTTCTTGAAAAATAAAGGGGGGAAGCTGTTGAGATCATGTTAGACCTGAAGACAAATAGTAAGTTACTCCTTAGCTATTTCCTCTCTTGCCAACTCACCTTCCATTCTAAGAATGTGAAAGACAGCAGAAGCAATGGAATCATCCAGCTTCACTAATAAGTCTTTGTTGTTGCTAGTATTACAGTGAAAGTTCTCACTGAAGTTGTAGGAGTTTTAAAGCAATGTGTTGAATAACAGAAAAATTGTCCCTCTAACCATATAGATAGTTCATAGAAGTCTTGAGGATAGCTTTTCTTTGTTCACTTAGAACTGAATGGTGAATTCAGAAAGTTCTTTATTTTGTGGAAACTCCATTTAGTATATTGGAAAGGTATAAGAAAGTAAAATGAGAAAAAAAAAAAAAGAACTTCAAAGTGCCTGTACCTGAAAAAAACTCATGTGCCATTTGTAAATTCAGTATGTGAGACATGCCGTGCTAGGGGCTTAAAACAAGTGAACAAGACACACCCTGCCTCCAAAGCCTTAGTCTACCCAGTAGAGAGACATAAGTCAGTCCCCATGCGATGGTGTAATCTGCGCTTCGCAAACACAGACGAAGACTGACCTGTGCCTAGGGGAGGTCTGATTGCAGGGCAGACTACTGAGAAGCGGTTGAATTTAGCTTGAAGCAAAGGTTCCTGGGGAACCCGAGTAGTTGAGAATGGACGGGATAGGGTGAGGTAGGGGGGAGGTCTGTGTCTAGTCAGAGACAAGTGGGTAGATACCATATTTGTGAGTGTTTCTGGCTTGATAAGGAGAAGCCAGAGGGCCAGAGAATTGAGTGAGAGGTAGAAGGATAGGCTTAAAAAGAAAAAGTAAGCTAAGGATTGCAGAGGGTTTGTATGCCTAAACTGTATCTTTCCCCACTGAAAACAGTGGGTTTTTGAAGTTGTGGAAAAAAGTTAATAATCCTCATAGAAAATCAAGAGAATGCAGCCAAGCATAGAAAATACAAAAATCACCCATATTTCCACCACCCAAAGAGAACTGCTTTAGTATTTAACATTCCAGCTTGTTTTTCTGAGCTGATTTTTGGGAAAAATAAAAATTTTTTTTTCAATAGCCTAATATATAGTCATTCTGCATCCTGTTTTGTAGGATTAAACATAGGTGTTTTCCGGTGTTATTTCAAACTTTCCATAAGCCTAATACTGTCTGGCCTCTGAGGCACTTAATTAAAGCATGGAAGTGACATTATTGTACATCTGTGGGTTTTAGAAAAATGAGTCAAATAAAAGGAAAACAGATGGAGCAGTTGTAAGCAACTGCAGTAATCCAGGTGTGAGAGGATGAGGTCCTGGACAGATGGGGCCATCGGTTAGGGCAAGGAAGAGAGATTTCTGAGGGCCTCCTGATGGAGGTAGGGAATGAGTCATGTTCAACTCCTAGCTTGGATGAAGTGGCAGATGATATATGACCTATTGAACTACAGGAGAATAGAAGGAGCAATGTATTTGGGGGGCAAAAATTTAATTGGGTTTAGACGGATTGGATTGTCCTCATGAAGATGTCTCAGACAAAAATAGAATACTCTGCAGACTTTACAGTCTATTTATTAAGAAATGAGTTCAAACCTCAGCTTTGTCACTTACCGGGTAGGTGACCTCAGACACAGTACTTTAATATAATTTGGCAGGTCTTGGTTTCTTACTATGTTAATGAGAAGTTGAGCTGGCCGACAGGAAGGAACATAATTGTGTTTGGAATGATGGGAGGGAGTAGAGTCGCTGATTAGGTGAGTTTTATACTCCTGAGCTTATGCTACCTGTAGGACACCCATTTGGAGATATTACTTAAGCAAGTGGAAATACAGATCTGAGAGCTCAGGAAAGAGGATAAGAATCTAAGAGGATGCACATGAGGGTGTGGTGAATATTGCCAAAATAGAATGTGCAGGAACAGGAAGAAGGGCAAGGACCCAGCCTTGGAGAGCACAATCATAATCAAAAGGGGAACATAGTGAGTTGTGTGAGAGGAAAAAGAAGAGAGAGCAATGTCATGAGAACCACAGGATTTGGGGGAGGGGGCACAGGATTATTGGTGAGCTTATAAGAATGGTCATCATTTAGAATATGGAACTAGGAGTTAACCTGGAGGCCTTGGCAACTAGCCAAGAGAACCTGAGTAACCTGAGTAACCAAATTAAATGCCGTACATTTATATCGCACATACACTGTTTGCAAGGTGCTGCAGAAAATACAAAGAAGAAACGGCTGAAAAGGAGTATTGAGATAAATAACCATTGTAAAAGATAGCTTGAGGTAAAGGGGAAAAGAGAACTCAAAGATAAAGTCAAGGTTCCAAGCATGGCTGAGAGAATGAATTCTTCCTTGTTAGCATAAATCGAGAAGTAGGGAGAGTCTGGAACTCAGTGAGCGAGATACTAAGACTACAGTATAGAGGTGACCTTTAGGCTTGGTGCTGAATGTGTCTGTTTGGGAAGCGCCCCCAGAGAGGGCAGTGAGGTAGCCTCAAGGATTTGAGGACAATGGAGAAGATTAAGTTTCATGGTGACTTGTGACTAAGATTCTGAGGGCCAAGGTCAAAGGTAGTGGGCATAATCAACAGTCTCCTCAGCATTGCTGAGTGGCCTGAAACTCAAGTAAGAGAAGATCAGACATGCAGTGGGAGTGAGGCAAGTTCTGCAAATCAGCAGTACCAAGAGAACAAGGAGATAATGGAGTCAAAGATGGGGTTTAACAGAATGTTGACATCAATCAGGAGGTTTGGGAAAGCAAGGTGTTTGGAGGTCACGATGTGTGTAAAGACACTGTTTGGCATGGGTGGGAGAGAAATGGAAAGGTCAGGTCTTAAAAATACAGCAGTTGTCATGTGTGCCTTAAAACAAAACAAAAAGCAATATATCGTAACCCTGGTGGTCAGGAAGACAAGCTCAAAAGCCAGACTTCATAGGTTTGCAGGCTAGCTCAGCCACTTACTTACCAGCTGTATGACCTCAAACAGGTCGCTTAAATCTCTCTGTACCTTAGTTTCTTCATCTGCAACATGGAAATGATAATACCTGTCTTATACAGTTATTATAAGGCAAAGATTATTGAATCGTTGTAAAGGATTTAGAACACTGCCTTAAAACATAATGTGAGCCGTCTGTTAGATAAACATAAATTAAAATCCTGTTTCCTCATCTGTAAGTCAAGATAAACAGACTCATGACCTGAGATATCCCTTGATAGATCCAGCGTTCAGCATATCCTGCCAGGTGACTATCCCAACAGCTGTTGGTTCTGGGTTAAGCTGACCTGCTCCTTTGCAGGATGCACAGAGATAATTTTGCATGCCACTTCCTTTTTTTAACCCTGGTTTCCTATATTTTGTTTGTTTCTCTTGCTTGGGGACCATAGGTTATTTCTACATAGTGCACTCATCACATGTACAAGATTTTAACTCTAGGGAACTATCATCAGAAACACTTACTAATGACCTAATTGCTTTGAGGATCTGCCTAGACTTGGGATAGGTTAATTCAGTTATTGATTGTAAGCATGTTAAAAATTGTCCTTTGTGTCTGATATTTAATTTCTGCAAAAGGCAAAGGACAATTTAGTCTAATGTATGCTAAATTGGGTAGAAGAAGAACAAAGTTTCTCTATTTGCTACCAGTTACTTCCTGAATGGTCTTGTGCAAGCAACTAAATTGTCCTTCTCAGTGCAAGCTTTCTTTTGCCCTTCTCCCTGCCATATCTCAAAAGGATATAATGTAAACCTTCTGATTAAAAGTTCTCACTTGGAAAAATAAAAAAAAAAAAGTTCTCACTTGGCTATTCTTCTGTTTTGAACTGAATAAATAGTGTAGAGGACATCAGATTGGAAAAATATTGGGGCTGGGTCAAAAGCAGGCTTGGACTTCGCTCCCAAAGCTTCCTGAAGGATCATGCTAAAGTAAAAACTATTCCTGTGATACTACACATTGAAGCCCTAGGAAAGGGATAATGTATGTGTATCATAGTGAGTATTCTTTTTCCTGTAATGTGAACCTGGTGATAATTTCTTACTGATTACAAATCTTCCCTGTGACCATGTGACCTTCCTTATGGCATTATTACATGATTTTAATTGAACCCAAAATCTGTATTTTATTTCCTTACCTTCTCACTTTCTTGCCGCACAAATCTACAGGGACTTCTCTTAAAGAGCTATAACAAAGCAAGAACTTTATTTTCACAGACCAAGATTTGAATCCTGGCTCAGTCACTTCCTAGCTGTATTATTTTGGGTAGGTTACCCATCCTCATGAAGACACTGCTTCCTTATCTATAAAATGAGAGGATAATGATACCTGCTTCACAGGGTATTAGTAGGATTCCGCTAGATTATTCATGTGAAACACATACAATGTGCCTAGCACACAGTAAATGCTTTCTAAATAGTGGGGGCGGTCACTGTCTCTCACTTGATAGCCTCCCTTGACTTCCCTGATCTTTCATATAATGAGGAAAAATATGTATAGTTCTGGAATATTGGAATGAAGGTGTCAAGACAAGTTAGAGACTTTAACATGCTTTTGGAGATGGTAAGCCAATTATGTGACATTCAAATATCGTTGTGATCTCATTTTAAATTATCACCTGGAGCCACATGGAAGACTTTAATGTCTAGGAAGACATCAAAATGTTGATGCATCTCATGAGTTGTACAAAGTCAAGTGTTTATTCCCTAAGTTGACTCATCTTGTTATGAAAGAATGGACTTCAGGGAAAGCAGAGACATATGTATTCATACAAAGCCACATTTGCCTTCTCCATGGAAGAATTTAATTAATTGGGTAGAAACTTCCAAAATCTAGAAACATTCATTCTGGTCGTAAAAAAAACCAATAATTACATACATATCATTTTAAATATAACCTATAATGAATATATGGAATGAACTATAAGAACTTTCAATAGTTTTGATTCAATGTATTTAGAAAAAAAATTCTTCCTACTTAAAATGAAATCATGAGAACAGGTACTAAAAGGTTAAAAAGCATAATTGAGTAAGAAAGCATGATATCAATATCTGATTCATTTTTATGTAATTGAAGGTTTTGCCCTTAAAGCATCTTCTAGGAAACTCTAATTGTTGCTGAACCTTTATGGAGTTCTTTCCAATATATCTGCTCCCCTGCTTGGTGTTTTGAAGCATGTGGCAGTGCGTATGGCACTGAAGAATGAATCGCTGGCTCCACATAAGCATTTTCTGCCTACCCAGTAAATGAAGTCTGTGAGCAGCAGTGGGGGCTCTTTGTCTGGGCTCCTGCCATATGGAAGAGTCATGCCAAAAGGTCTGAAAAGAGCTGCAGGAGCTGGTGACATCTGTAAGTGGGGAGCCAGAACTGACAGTGCCGCACATTCATGAGCCAGCAGGCACAGTGACTCACCACCAGGCTGAACCTGACCTAGTGGGAATGCAGCGAATCTCTGCTGAAAGGTTACTGCTTGTGGGAAGGCGCACAGTCCTAGCCTAGCAGGTGCATTGTGCAGAGAGAAGTAACATTGTGCAGAGGAAAAGTAACTTGTGTCATCTTTTACTGTCAGAGGCGTGCATGTTACCCTTTTCAATTAGGATCGTTTGACATACTCTATTTTTGTTTGAGGCAATACTCAGAATCAGCTTTGAATATAGGGACATAGTTATTCTTTGCAAGTGAAAAAAATCTGTTTATAGAGGAATATCAAAGGTAAGATCGTTTTTAATAGCATATATTTATCATTATTTTAAAACGTGAAGTCTGTGTATTAGGCAAATAGGATTTTTTTGTTAAGTCAATATTCTGTAGCCATTACGGTTTTCCCAAAAAATCGTAAGAATGTATGACTTCTTAGTGAAGTGCTAAGCACAGAGTAGGGGTTATATAGTTTTGAAGTGGCAAAGAATATGAGACAATATTATATAACTTGACCTATTTAACTTTCTATTTAAAAAGAAATACCATGCTGTATCCCAAGTGTATCAGCAATTTTAAAACAGGTTTGTTATTTAAACATCAATCTGATGGAGTAGCAGAGACCAATAATGCTTGCAGACAGATCATGTAATTCTCCCTAAATGTACTCAGAGATGAGTTTCAGTAACTAATTTTTTAAAGTTAAAAGCCATTGGGGATACCTGGGTGGCTCAGTCAGTTAAGCCTCTGCTGTTGCCTCAGGTCATGATCTCAGGGTTCTGGGATGGAGCTCTGCTTTGGGCTCTCTGCTCAGTGGGGAGTCTGCTTCTCCCTCTCCCTCTGCCCCTCACCCCACTCCAGCTCGCTGTCTCAAATAAATAAAATCTTGGGATGCCTGGGTGGCTCAGTCAGTTAAGCGGCTGCCTTCAGCTCAGGTCATGATCCCAGGGTCCCAGGATTGAGTCCCCACATTGGGCTCGTTGCTCAGCGGGGAGCCTGCTTCTCTCTCTGCCACTGCCTGCCTCTCTATCTGCTTGTGCGCTCTCTCTCTCTCTGACAAATAAATAAATTTTTTGAAATAAATAAAACCTTTTAAAAAAATAAAAAATAATAAAGTTTAAAAGCCATCATATCATTACGTCAAATATGGCTGAATTTTTCATACCTGATAATTCTTACTAAAATGCTGAGAAGGCTGCTATAAATAGAAATTATATTAGAGAAAGAATGTGTAAATTAAAATGCCTAGTAGATTTCATTTCATTTTCAGAACATTTCATTTTCAAGGGGATAGTTTATATTTTGTTAGCCTGTATCCCTTGCAGGCACATATTACAGTCTTGTTTCTTGTTGCGGAGAAAAGTTAAAGTGAGAACCATGACGGAAAGTCCCATGCTCTCCTATGTGATTGGAATCTGATTGGTTACCTTTTAACTGTGTGACTTGGGGCAAGTCACCTGGTCTTTCTGAGCCTTGGAATTTTGTCCTGTTGTATGTGTGTGCTGCCTATAAAACAAGAATAATGTATCTATTCTATAGAGTTATTATAAGGCTTAGTCAATTTATGTAAAATATAGTGTCTTGTGCATAACAAGCAATCAGTGAGTAAGTGTTAGTTGTTCTCTAGTGAAGATGTTGTTTGGGTCTGTGATTTCCTCACCTCCACCACAAAAATCCCTAGTAACTTCTCATAAATCTGTATGTGAGTGATTAAACTGAATGTCAGCAGGTTTACTTTTGCTTATCTTGTGTTGGTTTTGGCAAGGTCAGGGACCTGACATTAGAAGACCATCTGTGTGGAAGGGCACAGCTTTTGCTAATAACTGCTGGCATCTCCCTTGGATTTTGCAAATTATGATGAGGATACCTTCAATTTGCCAAGTTCAGCTAAAGTATGACTTAGAGTCAGCAAAAGATCATTTATTATAAGCTTCCTATTTAAGATCCTGCAGGATGTGGAATACCTCAGGAGTGACTTACTGCATAGCAATAACAGATCATATGACCTGTTGGTTAATGAACTCTCTGACTCATAAAGGATGTATTATTTTATCATGGCACAAACTTTGCTGGGTGGTTTTCTTTAGAGGTATTTGTTAAAACCAGAATCAGAGCATATGAAAGTGTGTGACTGAGTCAAAAAGATACAGTAGTACCACTATTAGAATAAAACTAAGGTCTTGGAAAGAGCACGCCACTAACACTAACGACAAGGATGTATCTCAAATGCATTTTGAGAAGTGGAAGACACGAGACTCAAAAGGCACTTACTTTGTGATTCCATTTACACAACATGCCGGAAAAGAGCAGATCTGTTAACAGGAGCTGGTGATAGGAGAGAGGGGTGGGGCCAAGAGGAGGGAGCCCCAGTGCATATACGCTTGTGTTTCATTGGCTCCTGAACCAGTCACTCTGTATTCTTGATTGTTAGACCCGTCAGGGCCGTCCTTTTGATCTGGGGAATGAGGGTCCTTTCTCCAAAGGAAAGGCTGCATAGTTGTAAGGCAGATAGACTGAAAAAAATCTGGATATCATTAAAAAATGGAAGGAAAGGATGTCAAACAGGCAAATGATAATGCTAATATTTTACCCTGAATTTGTTATTTAACCAAAACCTTGGCTAATTGTGGGATTTAATGACTACATAGTTGTTATTTCAGTATTTTTGAGACCACAACTTATTTAAACAGTATTATGTTACTTTACCTGAAGACTTTACATAAAAATACCTCATTTCAGTGCTGCTGTAAAAAAGTGATAACTTTTCATGTTATAACAGATATTGTATAAAGGTAGACTTCATATGTTGAACACAGTGAAGCACTCCTACAGTTTAATAGCATTTTATACATAGTTTAAAATGTAGTCTTTGCACAAATTAGACACTGCTTTAAAATATACTTTGTTCTGCTTTCCTATTAGTTTTTAATAAACACTTACCGTGTTTCATACTTGCCTAGAATGAAAAGGGTACTTCAGCAAGTAGTGAGGTTGAACTTTCTCAACAAAAAGATGTTTAGATATAAAACTGAAAATGAGTTCAAATAGGACCAAGCCCAAGAGCTTTGGATAGTTGAAGAAGGCTCAATGGACAAGGAATGGAAATTCAGCAGGCCATCCAAAGGGAATCTAAGTCTTAAACACCTAGAGAGATAAAGCAAGAATGTATGTCATGCAGAGAGGTTGGAAAGAAGAAAGGTTTGGGAATGGCCATGGACATGTTTGGATAATGGGGAATTAGATTGGTGTGTTTGGAGGGAAGGGTACCTGCAAAGATACAATGGCAAAGAAGTCTAAGGGAGAGAGTAGAGATGGAATTTGAACAACCCTGAAGGATACACAGAGACTGATTTTATCCTGCTAGTGAAAAGAGGACTGTTGGAAGTTTTCCTTCTATGGAAAGTAGAATTATCTTGGCAGAGAAGATTTAGAAAGATTGCTCATACAACAGCATACAGGGTGAGTCTAGCCAAAAAATGGTAGAATCAGATCATCTGGGAGCTATTGATTGGCCTGGACTTGAGATAAGGTATGAGCAAAACTGGGTGGCAGTGATGAAAACTTAAAGGATGGATGCTAATGATATAATATGAGTAGGAGCTCATAGCAGCTGGCTTTTGTGGTAAGGAACTAAGTTTAGAGTGATTCAAGATACTAAAGCCAGGTAACTGGAAAGGGATGGAACCATTGCCAGGCTGGTGAAGTTCTGGTGGTGTGGGGTGGTGTAGGGTGGGGTGAGAGGTAGTAGGATAGAGGTTTTCCTGAAAAGATGAGTTTGGTCTCTTACATTGACCTCATATCAAAGTGGTTTGTGTGATTGCTACTCATTCATTCATTTAGCAATATTTTTTTGAAAGCCAGTATTTTATTGAAGACAAGAGAGTTACCAGGTTAGCAAGAAAAAAAAAATGTTCCCATCCTCATTGAACTGGCAAAGCTATACAAATGTATTTAAGGGCTAAGTAAACATAGACTGAGGAAATAATAAAATGTTTGTATTTAAAATAATACGGGTAGAAGGAGGGGAGCATAGATACAACAAGATTAACAATGAATTGATAGCTGTTGAATCTCGGTAATGGATACATACTGGTTCATTTTACTGTCTACTCATATGTGATTGAAATTTTCCCTAATGTCTTTTAAAAAGGCAAAAAGTTAGGTGCATAGAGCCAATAATTAGATAGAGTGATGCAATCATGGCTAAAGAGTGGCCTGAGAGAGGCAGGGAGGAAATGAGCCAAATACACTGTCTGAGGAAGATAAGAGGTGTTTCAAGGATAAAGATGATAGTGTTAATTCTGACGGAGGCTAAGGATGTTATAAATGAAATCTAGCAGATGGGTTATTTTTAATTTTGTTCATTTCTGATTGGATGGCCCTTCATGGCTGAAAGGAATTGGGTGTCTGAGAAGCTTGAGAAAACTGTTTTTGACCACTTGATAAGGTGTTTATTACTTGAAAAATATGTCTAGGCTTTATTTTCTAATATGTGAATACCTATTGTATTTTTAGGAAACTAATGAGCAAAAGCTTCACAAAATAGCCAACGAACTTTTGCTTACAGAAAGAGCTTATGTCAACCGACTTGACCTCTTAGATCAGGTAAGATTTTCCCTTTCAGGGTTATTTTTGGGCATTGTACATCATTTTTAGTAATTAAAGGGTTTTAGAAACTATAAGAAGGGCATGACTGTTTTTGGCCAGGGAAAGCTTTTTCTTCAAGGAAATCTTTAGGATTTTTAGCTTTGTCAGTGAATTCACTAGACACAAAGGGTTTTCAATTTATAAAGAGCAGATTCAAGGACTCTCTGTGAGTCACAAAATGCCTTTATCTCTATCTTTCAAAACTAAACACTACTATGTTTCTTGACCATTTGTTATGATCCTAGAGCCATGTTACCATTATAATCTAAATTAAGAGTCTGGCAATTCTAATTCATGCGTGAATATGTCACTGATTCTGTTTGTCTCGTGTGCTCTTCAGCCCCTGTGAGTCATCTGAATTGATGTAATAGGGCCAGAAGAATTTTGAGCATTCACTTGTTCAGGCTTGAGGAGACATCTAATACAGTGCCTGGTGTAAAGTTGCACAGTCAATTTCTATTGGAAATGGCATCCTACTTTATCACATTTTGTACTCACATCATGGTGGAGCCTTGAGTATCATTTCAAATACATGTACATTTACAAAGTTTTAAAATGTGTCATAAGAATCACTTGAAAACTAAGGCCTCTTAATATTGTTTTAATGATAAAAGAACAAGATAATTGATAGATTGTCAATAAAGACTCCTCTTATTAGAAGAGAAATTTGCCATGTTTGATTGTTGATTCTATGAAGAATTGTCCCACTTCTGCCATTGAAAAACTGGAGCTTCATGTGAGCATGCCATCCTGGGTACATCCACATATCGTTGCTTCCTAGAGTGAATCCTGGCCCTGTTAGAATGAGCCTTAGGGGATCAGGTTAAGGATTCTGTTCTTTGAAATAATGAGTTGGTGACTTAAACACTCACTTTCCAAAGAATTTCACTGTAAGCCCATCCATTTCATGTTGAGTTTGTACCTTCGAAACAGTTTTTCTCCTTATGGGGATTATAGACCTGAAATGTTAGGTACTCCATTATGGAGACATATCTTTTCCTCTTATCAGGTTTTGTGGGTTTTTGGTTTTTGTTTTTTGTTGTTTTTTGTTATTTCAGTCATAGCAGCTTGTCAGCTACTATTGCTGACCTTTTAGAATTTTAGAGTCTTAATTACTTACAATATCCTATCTATTGGAGTCTTTAAGGACGTAATTTTGTGTTCTTTTTGCCTCCCAAGAAAATGCAGTGTAGGTGAATTTCGAAAAGTAACAACCATCTGGACGTTATGAAGGAAAAGACCTCCTTTTGCCTACATTTAACAGAATGGCAATTAAGACATAGTCCTGGTGGAGTATAGCTTAACACTGCAATTTTTAAAAAATTGTTTTTAAGATATTATTATGCATAGGAGATCCTTTTATCCTCTTACAAGTGTTCAAGTTATCATGCATTATTACTTAAAAGTAGGAAAACATCTGTGAGCTGAAATACTTTTACTTATCCACTGACCAGATATTTATTAAGCACCTATTGTGCCATGGGAACTAAACTATGATGGCCTCACTCCCCAAGGGGGCATACAGTTTGAATAGGGAAAATGTGATTTATGCCAACAAATTACAGTAGAGGGCAAAATGATATACACGCCATCAAAATCATTCAAAACATAAAGAGGAGTAAAAAATACCACAATTGTTGGATATAAGGTTTTCCATCTCTCTTCACTCTACCTGTAGATAGGAGTAAATCCCTTTACCTCAGTTGGAAATTCTCTGGCATAGAAAAGGTTAACATCCCCCAAAATAAAGGCATAGCTTAGGTTAGAGTTAAGTCTTCTAATTCTAATTCTTGGTTCTTCTCAATCAAAGCATGTGTTCGGACACTTCAAAAATATTTTATTTCTTGAACCATGGACCTTTTCCTTGACTCAACAAAAGTTACTAAGAGCCCACTACATGCCTAGCACACTGCTAGGTGGTAACCAATCAACTTAAAGTAATGTTTGCTTTATTCTCTTATTCAGGTATTTTACTGCAAATTATTAGAAGAAGCAAATCGAGGCTCATTTCCAGCAGAGATGGTGAATAAAATCTTTTCTAATATTTCATCAATAAATGCCTTCCATAGTAAATTCCTATTGCCAGAGCTGGAAAAACGAATGCAAGAATGGTAAGAGGAGTAGATGGCAAATAATATATCTAAGGCAGTCACATTAAATGCTGTGTTATTTGCTTTTAAATTGAAACAATACTACACAGAGAGCTACAGCCAAATATTTGTGTTGAATTTTTACCATAAAGACCACTGCTAGGAATTGCGGTACATTTTTAGCTTTGGTTGGAAAGAATTTCATCTTTGCTTTCCAAACTATCTTTTGATTATTGGAGATGAGATATCAGGGTAATCTGGAGCTTTAAAAACTCCATAGCAGGGGTGCCTGGGTGGCTCAGTGGGTTAAAGCCTCTGCCTTCAGCTCAGGCCATGATCTCAGGGTCCTGGGATCGAGCCCCACATCAGGCTCTCTGCTCAGTGGGGAGCCTGCTTCCCCCTCTCTCTCTGCCTGCTTCTCTGCCTACTTGTGATCTCTCTCTCTCTCTCTGTCAAATAAATAAATAAAATCTTAAAAACAAAACCAAAAACTCCGTAGCAGGTCTCTTTACTATGCCATTCCTGAACTCTTTTAAAAGTGCTGCTTCATTCTCTACCCGTCTCACAGCAAGGTGGGTCTGATAAAGCACAGGGAATGTGTAGAAAGTGATCACTTCATTTGGAGTCCTATTAATTCACTTCCTCTGTAAGAAATCTTAATGATCTGTTTCTGTATTTTGTACAGGGAAGCAACCCCTAGAATTGGTGACATCCTTCAGAAATTGGCACCATTCCTTAAGATGTATGGAGAATATGTGAAGGGGTTTGATAATGCAATGGAATTGGTTAAAAACATGACTGAGCGTATACCCCAGTTCAAATCAGTAGTTGAAGAAATTCAGGTAATTGGACTCTTTTGTTCAAGGCTATGAATTAGTTTTTCTGTACAAATCATAAGGTCTTCTAATCTAACGTTGAGATTGAGACATCTTGTGAGGTCCTACATCTCAGGGGTTAGACCATTAGTCTTCTAAATTGAGACATCTGTCTGAGACTGCCAAATTCCATGCTATTGTGAATTATGTAAAAACCATCTCTGCAAAATTAACATATTTATTGAGCACATGCCATGTGCTGAGCAGTAAATACTCCATTTGTTTTTGAGTCTAGCTTGTATAAAGGTCCACATCAATTTGTAAAGTGAGTTCCCGTTCAGATCTGTGCCTCTCTTGCTTGCTTTCAAAGGTTGAGATGATGGAATGAATATATAAATAAATATGAGGAATGATTGCCATAAACCCTGACATTCTGCAAACATTATTCTGTGTGTGTGTGTGTATGTGTGTCACTTCATATATGTATACGATTTTTTTTCTATGTCACCAAACTTGGATAATACGCTTTAATAACACCATAGTAATTTCTATTTGATTCTCTAGTCAGAGTTATTAATAACTTATTACTTGATACAGTTTAAAAATCAAAAAGGAATTCTATAGATCACATAAGATTTTTAGGGCAGGGATTCTGCTGCTCCTCCGGGTTTTTTTGTTTGTTTGTTTGTTTGTTTGTTTTGTGCAAGATAAATATTTCTTATTTTACCATTTTAATTCCACTAAATTTTAAAAATTTTTCATTTTTTTCCTACTGTTTGTTGGAGGAATTATAATATGCATTTTAATTTATCACAGTCTACTTCGGATTAATACTAACCTTAATTCTGGTAAAATACAGACATTTTGCTCCATGGTTGCTCTGTTCCTCTATACTCCATTCTTTTAGTCTCATATACATTACCCTTGTATGTTTTAAATCAAATAATACAGTGATCTAATTATTATTTTTTCCAATTTTATGTCTCTGAAGGAAGAGAGGATATGAGAAAAATATATCTGTGAATATATTTATTAACCCATTTATTTACCATTTCTTAAGTAAGTTCCTTTCCACATAAAGTGGTAAGTGTTTCTTGCAAGGCAGAGATTGGATAGCAACAAATTTTCCTGGTCTTTGTTTATCTGGGAATATTCTTATTTTTTCTACACTGTTGAATTGTGTTCCTGGATACAGAATTCTTGTTAAATAGTTTTTTTTTTTCTTCTTCTTTCAGCAAAATGAATGTCATTTCACTCTGTCTTCTATTGTTTTATATGGGAAGTTAGGAACCAAATTGATATTCCTATATGTGATGAATTGTTTTTCTCTTATTATTTTCAAATTTATTTCTTTGCTTTTGTCTTTCAATAGTTTGAATGTGATGTGTCTAAAGTGACTCTATTTTTCTTAGGGTTAAATTTCTTAGATGTGTAGGGTTTCTAATCAATTTGAGAAGTTTTCAGTCATTATTGCTTCATATAACTTACTCCAATTATACATATGTTGGTATTCTTGTTATTCTACAAGTTACATTTTTCTTAATTCTTCTGTTCTTCAGATTGTATCATTTCTATTAATCTTTCTTTGAGTTCATCGATTTTTTCTCCTGCCATCTGGAAACTGCTGTCAAGTCCCTGTGGTACATTTTTCACGTCAGCTGTTGTGCTTTTCAACTCCAGAATTTCCACTGATTCTTTTTATAATGCCTGTTTCCTCCTTGGAAATTGCTATTTGTGCACTCATTGTTGTTATACTTTTCATTTTTTCAAATACAATTTCCTTTAATTCTTTGAACATTTTTATAATACCTACATTGAAGTCTTTGCCGACTACATCCAGTATCTGTGTTCAGAGAGAGTTTCTTTTGATTGCCTTTTTTCAGTTTAGTAAATAGTAACAGTTTACCATGTCTTTGAATGTGTCATGTTTTGTGTTTTGTGTTTTTTTTTTTTTTGCTGTATATTGGACATTTTAGATAAACCATTATAGCAACTCTGGATTATGATTTCCCCCACTGAAAGTGGCTTTGCTTAGTTTTGTTTAGTAACTTGCTTAGACTAAATCTATAAAATCTGTCTCTCCTCCAGTGTGTGGTTGCCAATGTCTCTACTGACTGTATGGTTTAATATTCGTGTGTGTGTTCCGCTTTCTAGGGATTGCCCCTATGTCTGTGTAGGTTATGGGGTCAAACAGTTATTGAACAGAGATAACTAAACTACCTAGAGCCAGTAAGCTGTTGTCTGCTTATGGACCTGTCTTATGCATAGGGGAACGCATTTAAAGATCAGACCATTTTCAAGTCCATTGGACCCTTTTACATCTCCTGTCTCCAAGTTCATAGCCTCAGGGTGGCTCAGAGACTGTGCTGGCTTAAGCTGTCTTCTGTCTCTGCTGACCATTCACACAGCCTCAGCCAAGAATATCACCTAGCCTCCTCTTCCCCCCACCCCCAACAACAGTTTCAGGCTAGTAGAGCCACTGGTCTTCCCCACTCCCCGCCTTCACTTTCACTGACAGTGTTGCTGGATGTGAGTGCATTGTCCACCACTCCAAATTTAATGAGCCCTCTCAACTTTAGCAGAGACACTGCCAGCCCGCACAGCCGGTCCCACCCAAACTGAACGGGCGGTCATTGAATCTCCATTTGCTAGGGGAGGAATGGGTGTAAACCCAGGCCAGAATGCCACAGATTCTCATTGTTCTTACCCAAAGGTCAACAGTTTTTAAAGCGTAAACACTTTTCAGATTGTTCTGTGCCTTTGGTCAATTTCCAGATTGCTAAAATGGTGGTTTTATCAGTTTTATCCAGCTTTCTAGTTGCTTTTTCAAGGGAGGATTTTGCCAGTCTCCTCCCTCAGCCATAGACAAAAGTCCTGCCTCTTTCCATTCACTTTTTTTCTTCTCTTATGATTAAGCACTCATCTACCTTTCTGAACGCTGGCTCCTTTGATTCTTTTACCAGCCCCTTTGGCCTAAACTGGAATGTGGACAGAGTACAGGGTTGACTCCTCATGTTCTTCTTGGCCTTCACACCCTCACGTTCCTGGGTCTTTAGCCATCATGTCCTACAGATGCCCCTAGGGTCATTGTTTCTAGTTATTTCCTACCTGTAAACTGTCATACCTCTTTGGGAACCAACCAAGTTTAGAATTTGGTGGCTTAGTCACTGGACTTCTTTGAGCCACAGTTTCTTCATGTAAAAATGTGGGAGTCAGTAATATTTCATATACAGTATAATATATATATATATATATTTCCTATACACATATATAATAGATTTGTTAGAGAAAAATCAAATGAAATGACTAAACTAATATCATTAATATTTTATACTTTATTAAGAAAAGCTATTATTTCTTCAGCTTCCATGTTGATTTCAGGCTCTTTATATATTTTTTTCCTGGTCTGCACCATAACTTCCAAACTAATTTCCCCACATCTTTCTAAAGCCACACTGCAGTAAGTTAATCTTAATATAGCTCAGATCTAACAATATTGCTCTCCTGCACAAAAACCTGCATTAGATGAAGCAAGTCTAAACTCAGCTTGACTTATTACCCCAGATTACCTTTTCTTCCTCATCTCGTTTCCATATATATATCTTATTTTCCAGCGAAACTCAATATGTTACATGTCCCTCTGCAATGGGCCTGCTCTCCAAGGTCCCTCTTCCTGCACTTGTCCCCTGGTCTTCTTCCTTTCCCTTCCCGCCAGAGGCTGCCCTCATCAGAGTTCATGTCGAATGCTCTCTTGTCTGTGAAGGCTTTAGCTTCTTGTTTGCTTTGAATGCAAGCATCATGTCTTAATACAACTTTAATACCCAGTAGTGCCTTGATCGTGGTATGTGTTCAATAAATATTTTAATGGGATTCTTGGTTTGTTTAATATGAACAAGAACACATCTTGGGGCACCTGAGTGGCTCAGTCATTAAGCGTCTGCCTTCGGCTCAGGTCATGATCCCGGGGTCCTGGGATCGAGCCCCGCATCGGGCTCTCTGCTCAGCAGGAAGCCTGCTTCTCCTGCTACCATTCCCTCTGCTTGTGTTCCCTCTCTCGCTGTGTTTCTCGCTGTCAAATAAATAAAATCTTTAAAAAAAAAAAAAAAAGAACACATCTTATTTTTCAAATAATCTTTTCCCTGTCTTATGTTAATAGTTTATTAAAAATAAGGGCTATAGACTCAATTTTGCTGTAAGAAAAGGAGATCCATTCACAGAGTTCAGTTTCGAATGGAAAAGACTGGCATGGCCTAATGAAAAATTAGAGTTTCATGAGAGATAGTAAGATGCTCAGATCTCATTCTTCTATGTAGACTCTTTTAAGTTCAAAGGAAATGACATTTATGGTAACCTTATTATTACATAGTTTCTGCTGAGTTCAAAGTCACTTAAAACAGTTGTACTTAGTGAACCTCATTAAATATATGCATCTTTTAAAAAGCTCTGAGGTATGATTCAATAATGTGACCACACAAACCCTTCTAGTGACTAATTGAAGTGGTTGCCAGCAATCTGGAATTTTCTTAAAATTCTTCTTGATTTTTCTTTCTGTTCTTAGACTAGATTCATGGGCCTCAAACTTTAATGTCGTAAGAATCTGGGTATCTTAAAATGCTTATTTGCAGACCTTAGCCTCAGAGACTCTGGTTTCGTAGATTGGGACAGGGTTCAGAATTTGCATTTTTAACAATGCCTTAGATCAATCTGATGCCAAGTGATCCACAGACCACACTTTGCAGGGAAATACTGCCCTTGATGAAAGTTCTGTATGACAGTGAATTTTTAGATTGGCCAACTTAATTTTTAAATCTTTCTTAAAAAAACCTTCCTCACTGTAGAAACAGAAGATCTGTGGGAGCCTGACTTTGCAGCATCACATGCTGGAACCTGTTCAGCGGATTCCCCGGTATGAGATGCTCCTGAAGGACTACCTAAGGAAGTTGCCCCCTGATTCTCCTGACTGGAATGATGCTAAAAGTAAATGCTTCTCTCCTGCCCTCCCTCTATTATGGGGTAATCAAGTGACCAGGCAGCCTTGTGGTTAACGAGCAAGATATGTCTCACAGCCAATTTAGTAAAATATTGCTGCCAAAAAATAACCTCCCTGGAAATTGTCATCAACATCTCAATTAGGCAAGCACTTCTGAGCCGAAATCATAGGTTTAGAGCAATGCAAATCACATTTCTCATGCTGATTTCATGCTAATCATTAATTCAGAAATCTGCAACTATAGTCTTAAAGACATCTGGACTAGCAATACATAATTACCTTCTCACAAGAAGAATACAGCCATTCAGAATTACTGGTGTTTTAAAAAAAACAAAAAACAAAAAACAGAATTACTGGTGCTGCTGATTAATTAGATAGGTTGGTGCATACCAAGAAATCTAAAATGACATTTACTATGTAAAAATAAACTGAGCAAAGTTGGCTCTACCTTCCCTAAAAGAGAAGAGAAAATGATGCTTTTTAGTGTCAGTTAACATCTTCCTAGGAAAACTTTATTCCTATTCTTCTAGTTGTCTTCTATTTTTTCATTAGATCCAAACAGATGGGTTTTTTTTTTAAGGCTCGGGAGTTTCAATACTTTATCTTTCTCTTGTACTTTTAAAAAATCAAAGCCTATGACTCTTGATCTAGGGGTCATAAGTTCAAGCCCCTCATTGGGTGTATAGCTTACTTAAAAAAATAATTTATACGGGGGTGGCTGGCTGGCCCAGCCAAAAGAACATGTAACTCTTAATCTAGGGGTCATGAGTTCAAGTCCCACTTTGAGTGTTTAACTTACTTTTAAAAATTTTTTTTAATTAAAAAAAAAAAAAAAAAAACAAAGGGCAGAATACAAATTTAAGGGATAGAAATGGTTTAGTGTCAAGAACTAATAATGCTGCTGTACAATCTTGAAACATAGATACTTTGCTAATAATTTCTTGTCTTTATTATAAGTGTACCCTGGCAAGAGATGAGGAACACAGAACACAATCTTTGGTCTTGGCAGCCTGGGCCTTTTTTTTTTTTTAAACAGAGGCTCTCTCTGATACATTTCTCCCACCACCCAAGTGAGTCGACAACCACAGAAACTTCTCTTCTTCCCTTTTGCCCTTTATACTTTAGAATTATCCTGACCTGACGTCTTCCACTTTCCACTTCATGCCCACTTCCCACTCATCTGAGCTGCGTGGTTGGTTTTAGTGGCAGAAGTGGTAGTAGTAGGGTCACCACTGCTCCTCCTCCAACTGCTGATCCCAGGTTATTTTATTCTGTCTCCCCCTACCCTTGGATCCTGGAGAGAATGCACCAAATTGCCGAATTGCCGCAATCAGGGTAGTCCTCCACAACCTAAATAAAAATTTAGTTTCTTCTATACTCAAAGACTTAGATTTGCCCTAAGGTGGCAGTGTCAACAATGAGAAAGTTAGCAACACTGTAGGGTATTTTATTATTCTCTTTTGTTGCCCACTGCTCCTAAAATTGTAAGGAAATCACAGAGGTGCTTTTAGAGACCCAAAGGAGAGAAAAGAGCAACACAAGTGCATTTCTTTCAGCCTTGGAACAAAGAAGACTGAGAATTTGGGCTAGAAGTAATGAGGTTGTATAGTAACAGAATTAATCCAGCCAGTATTCATAAGATAGAAAGGAAAGAGCAGGTCCTGATTTAGGACTGAGGGTATTCCCTGGGGTCGATCCAGCAGGAGGCCTCAGCCTCCACAGCTCTTCACCAGCAGTGCTCTTCCCAGCCCTTCCCTGCCTGGGAACCAGGCAGTTCCCATTCCCGTGCCTCCTATCACCTGCTCAGCACAGAATCTTCCATCAGCATGGGCACCAAAGGATTCCCCTTCCCCTGACCAAGACTAGAACTGTGAGTATTTTCCCAAAGACAGTTGTTTATGGTTGGTGGTTAATTTGCTCATAAAACTCATAAAATAGTATTCCTGCTGAAATGGTGTAGAACTTTGAACCAGAAGATGTAGGTCACCGTGTGGCCCTATAGTATTAGAGTTGTGGGACCTTAACCAAGCCACCTCACTTGCCATTTGTTCCCTCTGCCAGGTGGAGCTAGGTAACAGACTCTCCACTCAAGGTTATGTAAGAATGAAGAGACATAATATATACGAAAGCATCTGGCGAAGTGCCTTGTGCCACTCTAGTGTACATGTCCTGGTTAATTTTGAAGGTTTATTATGTAGGTCATATGTGTAGTTGTATATGGACTATTTATAAGGAAATGCCTTTCATGTTTCAAATAATCTGTTTACAAATGAACTTATTAAAATATCTGTTTTGTAAATGGAAATTGCCCCTGCTTTTGGTGTCAGATGTGGTCATCAGTCTCAGATTTCTTCGTATTATAGTATATGTTATTCAGCTATCTAGTAGCATAGGAACAACAAAGTACATTTATTTTCTTTTTTCCCATTTAGAATCACTTGAAATTATATCTACAGCAGCAAGTCATTCTAATAGTGCAATAAGAAAAATGGTAAGTGATTTTCAAAGGAGATGGGACTCTTTTAGTTAGATAATTGTCAATAACATAGCCTAATGTTATCTGCAGGTTTGGACCAAAATGAATTGATACAAGTGAACAAAAAAGATTCTTTATTAAATGCTTAGTGTTATGTGGAATAATCCTCTCCCCTCTTTTCCCGGGTTTCAATTTGCTCGTAACTGACACATTTTATACCAAATTTATGCTTAGTCCCAATCCTTCCTGAATTATCCAGCTAAGATCATTGTATTATTAAAGCCACTAAGGTAAAATCTCCCTTTATTTGGTCTTGCTGTGTTTTGTTTTAATTTCCTAGGAGAACCTAAAGAAACTCTTAGAGATTTATGAAATGTTGGGAGAGGAGGAAGACATTGTAAATCCTTCAAATGAACTAATAAAAGAGGGACAGATCCTCAAACTAGCTGCTCGGAACACATCAGCACAAGAACGCTACCTTTTCTTAGTGAGTATTATAGTGTGAGCCAGTCACATAAGAATAATTCATTAATGTTCTGTACATGTTGGAAAAGTAGGGTGCTTGCTTGCTCACCAAAACAATTCTGTCTAACCTGGTTTAGTCAACATTGTTAGGATTCCACAAAAGTGAATGTCCTTGGTAACTAAAACTTGTTCTTTCAAGGACACAAATCTTAAAGTATTTTAAAAATATTGTTCTGTGTCCTTACCATGTATCAGTTACTTTAGTAGCACACAGTTGAAGATAATTTAACCTGTCTGTGTGTGATGATCTGAGCTATCAGTGTTTGGGGGCGGGGATATGATATGTTTTCTCAAATGTTCCTTGTTTCAGATCCACTCCTTTAGTTCTTAGAGGCCAATGGGTACCATTTTATGACCAGAGTTCTCTTCCTAATCCTCTCTGATCATTACTTTTGATCTTTCCAGTTTGAGGAAATGTATCCTCAAGGTGGTGAAGTTTGTGCCTAAAATATCTCTGAAAAGTATGTGAGTTTGCCATATAGTTCCTTTCCACTGGAAAAGTTCCTACTCCACATATAGTTCCACATATAGTTCCTACTCCACTGGAGTAGGTCCCTGTCCCTTCCTTTACTTCCTGGAAATGACATTTAGTTTGCAGCTTATCTCAAATAAGAGCTCTTACTGGGGAATCCAGACCATTATGTTTTTAGTCTCTGTTAATTCCAGTTCCTTTCTCTATCTATTGGTATACTAATAATCACAGTAATAGCTAACATGGAGTATCAATAAGCTAACACTGAGTAGTAGCTCAGTAAATGTTCGCTCTTATTAGAGTCACAGAAACAGATGCATTGGTCATGAGGCTGCCCAGAGCCTGGCACACTCTCAGTGTGTGACTCCTGTCTGACTTTTGGCTGCAGGGCAGTCATCTCACCATAGTATGAGTTTCATTGGGAGCTTACAGGTTTTCCTTTTCTGGTTACAGCCTCCTTAGAAAGGAAAACTTACAGGAACTAAATATCATGCCTAGGGGTGTTCAGTATCTCTCATTTTTCAAAAAGAACATTTGGTCACCATATTACCTAGCTGTTTTCCCGAGTTTGCATAACTAAAGAAAATTGAAAATGCATGTCTGCACAAACCATGTTTATGAATGCTTACAGCAGAATTATTCATAATAGGCAAAATATTTGGACATATGAGTTTAGTGTATATCTTTGCAATGGAATGTTATATGGCCATAAAAAAGAGAATATCGGTACATGCTACTTGGATGAACTTTGAAAGCACTGTGACAAGTGAAAGAAGCCATTCACAAAAGCCCATACGTACGATATCATTTATATGCAATGTCCAGAGTAGGCAAATGCAGAGGGGCAGGATGTAAGTAGTGGTTGCCTGGGGCTGGTAGGGAAGAGGAAATGAACTCGGGGTTTCCATTTGGAGTCATGAAATGTTCTGGAATTAGATAGTAATGAGGATTGCACAATTTACAGCTATGTTAAAACCATGAATTGTGCATTTTAAAAGGGTAGATTTTACATTATATAAATCATGTCTCAATAACTTTAAAAAATGTATAGATTTTGTCCAGTTTGACTGTAAAAATCTTCATTTGAGCTCAACAAAAGTACCTCACCTCTCAGGTTATATAGAGAGCTAAAAATGTAAAGGAAGGATTGTGATGTCCTGTCAGGGTTCAGAGGTCTGTTTATTTTGAAATACAGGTTTTATTACTCAGGTATGATGAGGCCACCAGATCAGGAGACAATTGCCATGAGAAACATCATTATACTCACAGATTCCCAAAAAGAGAGGCATGCCATACCATGGGGATTGCTGAGAAAACAGCAGGCTCCAGAAGGGGGCAGTGGGAGCAAGGAGAAAATGTGAGCAAGAGCCTTTATTGTGGTTTAGTGAGAAGGAATGAGCAAGTCAGCATCAACAGGTTTAGAATCTGCTAGTTTAGGGGCACCTGGGTGGCTCAGTGGATTAAAGCCTCTGCCTTTGGCTCAGGTCATGATCTCAGGGTCCTGGGAACGAGCCCTGCATCGGCCTCTCTGCTCAGCAGGGAGCCTGCTTCCCCCTCTCTCTCTGCCTGCTTGTGATCTCTCTTTCTCTCCCTCCTTCTCTCTCTCTCTCTCTGTCAAATAAATAAATAAAATCTTTAAAAAAAAAAAAAATAGAATCTGCTAGTTTAAATAATTCCACCAGGCTCTGGGGCATAGAGGCGCTGTTGTTTGGTACCTGGCCCTGAGGGGGTGAGGGCAGGGGAATATGGCCCAGTAAGAGCTTTAAGAAAGGAAACAGTTGAGAGTAGGGGTGGGCTCTGGATGAGTTGCTTTCCATATGAAAGGCATGCTTGTAGGTGAGTCATTTACCATTTCTAGGAAGTGGGTAACCCTAAAAGGGACAAATCCCTCCATTGTCATCAAAGCCCCAAGATGTCAAAGCATCAAAAAACAGATTAAAAAGACATATTTAATATACTGTTTTGGGCAAAATGCAAAGAAGTTCATGTCTCTTCCCTTTGCCTTTACCCTTCCTTTAGGTGCTTAGGTACTGCTCCTTTCCCATGTTCTTGATTATATTATAGTTTCAGTAGTTAAGCTTCTATCTAGCTCTGTGTCTAACCAATTTGCCTGGGTTTAATTTTCACATTTGAGAATTATTCTGGAGATAATTTAAGGTCGAATATCTTGTTGCAGAGCCAAATTAAGCAGCTATTTGGAGGACAGCTGGCAAAGAGTCTTGGGGGAATACAGACATAGTGACTTTGAAGAAAGGACCCATCTTACTCCAGTTATTATAAGCTATCAAACCTCTTTTGCCATTGCCTCCCAGGAGGATGGAGTTATAGAGCAGGAGTTACCGGAAAGACACATTTATCTTGTGAAGACCATCCTAGAAGCATTTCTGTAGGTCTGATCTCCTAATCCCTGCATGCCACCCACCTCTACCCCCTGCTCTGTTCTTGTCACACACTCTTCCTCTTCACAACATACTTTTCTTGCCATAGAGCATCTTGGGTTTTTTTGTGTGTAGAAACTTCAGAAATACCATTTTTATTTTTCTGTCTCTAGGAAAAAAAAATGAGGGCTAGTTTTCTAGTCTCTTACCTTGGCGATCTCACATTTCTCTAAAGAGCTAGATTGCATCTAGAATCTGATTTCAGCTTTCAGATGAGCTTCACGTGTTTGCTCATTTGCTTGCCTCCGCACCATGCTTCTTTCTGTTACTGCCGGATACTCTGTTGACTAAGTCAATTAATCACACACCTGACACCAGAAAGTTTAAAAAAAAAAAA
>CM053611.1:44961881-44986126 GCA_028646535.1 Procyon lotor
TAGTAGTGCAATTGCTGGGCCATAGGGTAGTTCTTTTTTTAACTTTTTGAGGAACCTTCATACTGTTTCCACAGTGGCTTCACCGGTTTGCATTCCCATCAAGAGTGCAAGAGGGTTCCTTTCTCCACATCCTCCTCAACACCTGTTGTTTCTTGTGTTGTTAATTTTAGCCATTCTGACAGGTGTGAGGTGGTATCTCATTATGGTTTTGATTTGTTTCCCTGATGACGGGTGACATTGAGCATCTTTTCATGTGTCTGTTGGCCATCTGTATGTCTTTGGAAAAATGTCTATTCACATCTTCTGCCCATTTTTTAATTGGATTATTCATTTTTGGGATGTTGAGTTTTAGAAGTTTTATACATTTTGGATACAAATCCTTTAACGGATATATCATTTGCAAATATCTTCTCCCATTCACTCAGTTGCCTTTAGTTTTTTTGACTGTTTCCTTCACTGTGGAGAAGGTTTTTATTTTGATTAAGTCCCAGTGGTTTATTTTTATTTTTGTTTCCTTTGCCTCAGGAGACATCTAGTAAGAAATTGCTATGGCCAAGAAGATAATTTTTTTAAACTGGAAGGGGTTTTTTTTCCTAACAATTACCCTGTAATAATCAGAGAAAAATACTATTCGCTAAGAAATAGATGCATTTTCCTTGTACTCATTTATTGGCATTCTGTAAATGTTCATTGGGTGCCTTATGAGCAGAATATAGAAGGACAGTCTCTCACAAAGCATACAGCCTAGTGAGGGTTACAGACATCAACTGTGAATAATCACACAAGTATATGATTAAAAACTAATCAGTACATCACGAAAAGTAAGGTAACTTCAGTAGCATAGTGACAAGAGACAGTGCTCTATTCTGGAAGTTGGAGGAGTCTTCCTTGAGGAAGTGAATCTGAAGGATGAACAAGAATTAATTGACGGAAGCAGAGATGAGAGACACTTCAGGGGCTCTAAGAAGTCAGTGTCACAGGGGATATAGAGAGGAAGGGGGTAGATTATATAGCACATTGTAGGCCATGGGGACAAATCTGTTCTTTATCTAAGAGCAAAGGGAAAACTGTATGGATTTTAAATAGAGGAGAAACCTATCAGATTAGCATGTTTAAGACAGCAACTGGTGACTGGAAAATAGCTTGGAGAGAGAGAAAAATAGAGGTTAGAGAATGCTCCAGTAAGAACTCCAATAAGTATGCTGAAAGGACCAGTCATGGGACTGTAGTAGTCCAAATTACGACATTGATAGCTTGGACATGGAAGGAAGATGTAAAAAAATAAGATTGAAAAAATATCAAGGAGATAAAAGCAGCAGGATTTTGTAATGCAGTGACTCTATGAAGCAAAGTACAGGGAGGTGTTGAAGATGATGACTCCTAGGTTTCTGACTTGCCTTGACTGGTTAGATGGCTGTGCTATTTTCTGCAGTAGGGAGCACTAGAAGTGAACAGGTTGGGAGGGGTGGGATGAGTCAGGAGAGATCTGAGGACAGGGAAGATCAAGATCATTAGTTCGTTTTGGGAGTATATTGATGAAACATCCAGAAGTATGAAGGGTAAAGGTCTGGACCAAGCCTTTGAAGATCTCCTGCCTTTAGAGTGAGGAAGACAAGGATGAACAAGTAGAGCCCATCACCAACAGCATTATAATACCGTGATATATACTCCTGATGTTCTTAGGGTATTCTTAGTCTAGTATAAGTTTGTGTTAAATATTTAACTCTTTCTTATTTATTATTACTGTGATTATTGCTCAAATCTTTGATTATTCACTCTTTTTAATTTAAGGTGGTTTGTTGGAAGTGTTCTGATTACAAAGCTCAACTTGAGTATGATGGTGGAAAATTAAACAAAGTTTGTAAAGACTGTTATCAGATAATAAGTGGATTCACAGACAGTGAAGAAAAAAAAAGAAAAGGAATTTTAGAGGTATGGAACTAAATGTTTGGAAACTTTTAAATTTTTATGCAAGCAATGTAGAATTGTCTTTTAACCCTGAGGAATACAAAAGTATATTTTGTTATTTCTCTTATTATTTAACAATTTGAAGAACAAGCAAGATTCATACTTTTGTCTTATCCTGCTGAATTTGGTGATCATATTCAATTGTGTACAAAGAAGAGGGACAAGCGCTGTATTTTAATCACATGCATTTAAGAGTGAAATACGTTGGTTTTGTGAAGGTGGCAGTAGTCAAATATGCGGGTATTAATTGTCTCTTCCAGTGCCTACCTTATAGTATATTTTTTAATAGGAAAGCTTTTCTGTCAATTTTTTCATATTGGCTTCAAAAATCACTGTCTGAAATTATTAAAATTCATATTGAAGTATTTATTACCTGAAAATGTCTACCAACTTACTGCATTAAAAGCATCATTTAATAGCCAGTGACAGTAATCTGGTAACTGCATTGAAATATTACTGAAATGTCTTGCAAATGAATTTGACTCATGTTTTTCAAACTAAAGTCAGAACCTCCCACACCTGGGAACTATAATGCAGCTTATATCTGAAATGAGTTTTACACTCAAAAGACATTAACATAAGGAATAAATTATGTAATTAATAAAGCCTTTGTGGCAGAAAGTTCAACATACCCTGGAAAGTCTGTGAAGAATAGGCTCATAATCAGAATCTGATATATCTAAAGTCAGAGACACACTTGGTTTATAAAGAATTTCCGTGATCTGTTAAGAATCAATAAGCATTTATTAAGCATCCATACAGTATAAGCATACAAAGGTCATTTCTGTTAACTAAAAAAGAATCTTAAACTCCAGTGTCCATTGAAGGTTAAAGTATAGGCTGACAAGCTAAAAGTGTAACTCTGAATTCTTCTAGGGTATAGATGTTGCTTGTAGCTGGACCAGAATGGGGCTTTCTCTGACGGGAAGGTGGAGACACATTTCACTGGCTCCCACGAACACAGCCTCAAGACTTAAAGCAGCAGCTGATGAAACTGGCATAATATAATGAGTCAAATAAATTGGGTTAAGGGAAGAATTTCAGGCTGTATCTATGAAATAAAAAAACTCTAGGTAGTTTTCTCAAAAAACCTATACTTGGAGGTTATCAGGTTAACACATTTAACCAAATAAATATATAATGTGAGGTCAAGATAATATACATATGTGCACATGTATACACATGTACATTTGAAACTGGCTTCATGCCAATGAGTTTGTTATGTGCTCTAGACCAATAGTAACAAACTTTTCCTGTAAAGGGTCAGAGAGAAATTATTTTAGTCTTTTCAGGCCAAGAGGAAAACCAGAATATTACTTCTGTAATAAGAAAAAAAAAAAACATTTTCACAATTTTTTGAAAAAATTCAAAATTTAATAAAAACTTAGTATAACTTTTTATAATATGGTAATAAGACTGGAATTCTTCGCGAGTAGGGGAGATAGCAGTTTGTTTAATTGGAGTCCAGAGTTAGTGTTCACTGTCATCAAATTGATTTTAAATGTTCATCTGTAAAACCTATTCTTAGCTCATAGACCACACAAAAACAGGTGGTGGGCTGGTGGGCCAGCCAGTGCTTCTTAAACTATCTGGGATGAAGGGCCAGTTTTATTTCCAAACCACCCCAGCTCAGTATTTTTGGAACATAATTATGTTGCTTGCCTGTCGTCACAAAGTCCAGTTGCTCTGAAAGTTGCTAAGTGCTTACTCTTACTTTCTGTGCTTTATCTCGAAGGGGTAGCAAAGCAGTCTGAACCAGCACTGTTCAGTGGATGGCATTGAGTAGCACTACCCTAAGGGTTAGAGCGACCGAAAATAGAAACAAACCACTTGCTTCCCATCATGTGCATAATAAAACCTGTCATTTTAGTCCAAGGCTTTTGTTCCCTCTTTAACCAGAGATACAGATATCAGGAGACGAAGCAGAAAACTGTGAATGGGTCTACAAAGAGTTGTTGCCATTCTAAAAACTTTTAAATTATCTCAGGTTCCAGGACAAAGATTGCTGGTCAGTATTTGCCTGTTTGCTGTTGCACTGTTACACAGTTGAAGCCGATCTAGCGTTGTGGTAAAAGGCCAGGCTCTGGGTCCAGACCCAAATGCCTCGCACACCGGTTCCTAAATGTGTGATCTGGGGAAAGTTACTTCATCTCTGAACCTCATAGATAATGAAAGGGGTATCTTATTAGTGTCTGTGTAAGGATTAAATAAAATAATACACATAATGGACTAAAAAATGTGCCTGCATAGCAAGCAGTCAGTAAATGTTTAACTTTATTTAAACTTGAGGTCTGATACTACAAAGAGTTAAAATTCACTTAAATATTTTCCTTGGCTCATGAAAGATCTAGATGAGCATTTAAATAAACATTGCCGATAAGCCTTTTTAGGACATTCCCAAGAGATATTTTATATGAATATATTGTACTTTATGAATATTCCCTTAAGGTGAATTACTTCTCTACCTGGTTCATTTTGTGTTCTCTCTCTCACTCTCTTTCCATTATATTTTTCTAGATCGAATCAGCAGAAGTATCTGGAAACAGCGTAGTGTGCAGCTTTCTTCAGTATATGGAGAAGTCAAAACCTTGGCAGAAAGCTTGGTGTGTTATCCCCAAACAAGACCCTCTTGTGCTGTACATGTACGGTGCCCCCCAGGTATCTAAACTGCGTCTTTCTGAAGGGATGGAGTTCCTGGGGCCCAGAGGGAGGTGAAGAGACACTGAATCCAAAATCCTTCCATTACTCTACGGAACAAGAGAGCTCAGACAGTTGCATTGTCTTTCATTACAATTGAAAAATAATTAGGAACTAAATTTCAAGTTTATTTAAGCTGATTTTTTTTAAACTGATTGTTTGTTTGTTTTTAGATCTAGCCCATAGTTTCTTCATCCTGTGCATCATTTGCCTTCTCCCCTCCTCTCATTCCTGTTCAGTGATTTGAGAAAGGATGAGTTGGATTAGGAAGGGACATGAAAAGCAGGGGTGAAGCAGAGGAAGAAGCAAGGAGGGGAAGGAGAATGTTTGGTGAAGGGAAATAGTTATTATAGGTTTAGGGGTTTTTTTTCCTGAATGGATAGATAACCTGAAAAAGAAAGGAATTTGAAAGGAAGGGGAATTTAAATCAACCTCGGATTTTCATTGTCCAGTAGCAAGTTTTTAAGAACCATGTATACATGGATCCGAGTTAAACCTGTGGTAGTAACAGAGATTCCGGTTTAGCTTCTAACCAGAGCGGTACCGGACACTATGGAAAAACACCTGCACTCACCTGAAAATAGATAAAATCTTAAATGTACCCGTTGTATTTTAGCCTATATCTACACTAAGGGCTGGTAAAATGTTATTTTAGAAATAAACTTAAGGGCGCCCGGGTGGCTCAGTCAGTTAAGCATCTGCATGCAGCTCAGGTCATGATCCTGGGGTCCTGAAATCGAGTTCCGCATTGGGTTCCCTGCTCAGCGAGAAACCTGCTTCTCCCTCTCCCTCGGCTGCTCCCCTTCCTTGTGCCCTCTCTCTCTCTGTCAAATAAATAAATAAAATCTTTAAAAAAAAAAAAAAAGGAAAGAAAGAAACTTAAAATACTAAGGTATATATTGTCTTCGATTTCACTGTTTTTCCATTACCCTTTTCTTTCTTTCTTTTTTTTTTTTTTTTTAAAGATTTTATTTATTTGACAGAGAGAAACACAGCGAGAGAGGGAACACAAGCAGAGGGAATGGCAGCGGGAGGAGCAGGGAGCCCGATGCAGGGCTCGATCCCAGGACTCTGGGATCATGACCTGGGCCGAAGGCAGACGCTTAACGACTGAGCCACCCAGGCGCCCTTTTTTTTCTTTTTTCTTTTCTTTTCTTTTTTTTTCTTATACCCTTTTCTTGTCCATAAATAAATTGATGCATGAATGAATGGATCACCAAATAAAACTGTGTTTGGTAATCACATCATTAACATTTGCTGGTTTTATATGGTAAGATAACTATTATTCTTTCCCCTTTTCATCTGAATGAAGAGCTAAATGGACTCCTTCACAGAGAGGTGGTGGGTGGAGGATCCGTGAATCCTAGCTGATTTAGGTATCTGCTCTCATTCATTAATTCACTCAGTTAGCATTTTCAGTAACCTCATGCCTGGGCAGTATGCTGAGCACTGGATCCCAGTCTCTGTCCACAGGGAGCTCACAGCATGAGTCTGTGTGGAACAGCGGTAGAGAAAGAGGTTTAGTGGGAGCCAGATCACAAAAGGCCATGGATAGCAAGTGAATACATCTCACACTCCTGTGTACCATGTGTTTTTTCCTTAGGACGTTCGAGCCCAGGCCACCATTCCACTCCTTGGCTATGTTGTGGACGATCTGCCAAAGAGTGCAGACCTACCCCACAGTTTCAAACTGACCCAGTCCAAGTCTGTGCACAGCTTTGCTGCAGACAGTGAGGAACTAAAACAGAAGTGGCTGAAAATCATCTTTTTAGCTGTCACAGGTGAGACACCAGATGGTCCCAATATGCATCCAGCCACCTTGGATGATCATGCTGAACCTAAGAAAAAATCAGAATGCTGAACTCCAGGACCATCCACGACGTGGAGGTCTCAAGATTTACAGCCCAAGACATTCCCAGCCCTCCTTATTCATCTCTTAGCACTTTATGTTGAAAAACGTAGGCTCATAAATGCATCTTTTTGGGGGACTATTTTCCTGTTTCTGTACTCTTAGTGAAACTGATGTGCAGAGCCATTCTACCGATAAAAGTTTGAAATAATGTGAAAATAGAGCATTTTTTAATGAGCTATTCCTTGCATATATACTTTTGTCTTGAAGAAGATGGTATCAATGGGTTCTATCTATCAGGTTAGAATAGGCCACTTGCATCTAAGGTCCCTCCACGTCTTCTCCCTTACAGGTAGGACTTGTAACAGTTTGAAAGATATACCTCCATGTTGCCAAAATAGATCCATGGTAAAAAAATAATAATAATCATAATAAAAAAATACAGGGACAGTTTAGGCTATTAACTTATTTAATTTAGTTTATAAAGCTCAAGCTGCATAAATAATGTAAGGTCTTTTAAAACAAAAAGGACAAATTGTTGATGTTCAAACTTTCAACTTATTAAGAAAAGATAATATTTGTTTTTGTAGAAATATTCCTAAGAAGAAACTATCTCAAGTATATAGCAATTATGTGTATATAGTATTAAATATGAATATAATTATTATACATGCTTTTCTCTTCAGCTTTAGGTTCATATTTGTCTAATTTATTTTTTAAATATAAAGCATGTTTTATCTTGAAATTTACAATGTTCTAAACTTCAGAAATGTTTTTGGTGGTTTATGTTTAACTGATTGACATCTAAGGGTATTGATATTTTTATAATTAAAGGCAGTAATTTATGTGGCATGGGATATATTAGTTCTGACAGTATTTTTAAAGTACTATTTTTTTCGTTCTGTGCCTATTTAAAACAGTGCCTCTCTTTGAAGGTGCTAATAATACCTATTTAAATATAGAATGAGGGTTTAATTAATGCTTCAGTCTTGAGTATTTGGCCACTGGGATGATCGAAGTCATATAGGTTATTTTACCTTTCACAGTCCTGCAATTGTTGCAGCAGTTAATATCAGCATGCAAAAATGTTCACAGAAACCTAAACTGTACAAGATACCTGACTTTATTCAGAACTGGGACATATGGAAACTACATTTATTGTAATGCTTTTCTTTTCCATAAGACTATTAAGCATGGTTAAATAAGGACTATACATAATTAACATGATAACTGTGGGGGCCTATTCCTTCATCAGATGGGAAATGAAATTCACACGTGATAACCTGTGTTTGAGGAGCAGGTAGATAGATAGATATTAGAGGAAGTTTATGCTCAACTCTTTAAACCACCTCAGTGAAGAAGAGGAGGGGAAAACACAATAATGAAAAGCAATATTTTAATGGCAGGTTTGGGAGATAGAAGATGTTTGAAGAGAGTCTGAGCATTTTTTCCCCTGTCATCTGGGGAATTTTTAATAGTCAAAACATGATTTCTTATCACAAAGGCTGCTCTTCATTATATTGGGGTTGTGATGAAATCTTACATTAAGTTGGCTGTTTAAGTTAATCTTTTTCTCAAATTAGTTTTTTTCCCCCGTTTACCCTGTTATGCTCCAAACATGACTTTTAAATGCCTAAATCTGCTAGAAATCCACAAGAATGACCCCACTATCTTGGCCTTTGGGGATTATACCTTAAGTGTAGAATGGATTCACTCAGAATTTGAGACAGCCACACATTTATTCAGTCTTGTCATTTAAAAAAATATTTGAAGTCTCTCCTTTTCCCCCCAACTCCAAAGGAGAAGATAAACTAATTCTGGCTGACACAATTAGATTGCCTTCCTCTATAAAAGGAAAGCCAGCCATTATCATTAATAGTAAACCAAATATTTGGAATCAGAAAGAGATAAAGGCGTAGCTTCTTAGGCCCCTATCACATCAGGGACAGACTGAAAGAAATGTTACATTACTTCTCTTTTCTAGTTGCCAATCGTGTGGGAGGTGGTGTGTGTGTATGTACAACATATGTGTTCAGGGTGGCTTTTGAAATGGTCACACTGTAGCTATAGATGACGCATTGGCTTTCTTAATCTCCAAAAAAGAGAAGCAATAAAAACGTAGAACAGGAGGACGCGACTTTTGTAAGTTGTGAATAGAGCAATGGAAACGTAAGGGCCAGTTTAGAAGACTTATGGGCCAGATTATTTTTGAAAACTATTTTGAACAGTGAGAAGACTACACTTTGCCGATCATAAATTGTTATCCTGCAATGGGAGTAACATGGATACACTCCAGTTTTGGCTCAGTAAATATCAGTGTTATTTAATTTAGATTATCAAAAGAATACGTAAAAAGAATATTGTCCTGCTCTTAACATTATTGTTAATTTTTCCAAAAAATTAGAAATAGTAGTAGAAGAGAATTTCTGGTTATCCATTACCGTCTTTCACAGTCTACCCCCTGTTCTTTAGACAAGCACAAAGAGAAGCCTGGGGGCCGGCTTCCCTGTTTCTTATAAAGAATCACTAATGCTTTTACTTGGAGAAAGGCAAGAGAACACTCTTAGTCAGGCATTTAGTAAACATCCAGCTAAACCAAAAGACGCGTGATTGGTTTTAAAACCATCATATGTCTTGGTTTCTGACACCTGAGCAGCATGACAAATAGAATATAAAAAAACCAATTGATTGCTTTCCTATTAAAAACAACATTCCACATAGGTTTTATTCTTTATTTTCCCTAATTTGGTGCTTTCCAAGTCATCTCTCAAGTGCCCTTTCTCCAAACTTAAAAAAAAAACCTGCTATTCATTACAAAACATTCCAATTTTTTAAACTTAAATTTTGCTTTTACTGAAAGTCTACCATTTGTTATATTAAGTATGAAATGTAGTGCAGACTTATCTCCAATTATTAAGTGGGACTCAATAATTAAAAATGCCACCAGCCACTTTTGTAATAATGGCATCTACGATGCCATCATGTATGCAAGCAATAAAATTCTTCAGGGTTTGTTTTTATACTGAAATTTTAATAAGAATGCCCCTAGCCACAAGGATATAGAGAATTAACTTTTAGAAATGATACTATAACTCAAATTGCTGGGTATAGGGAAGGGAAGGGAGGGCATTATTCCTTGGATTCAAATAACTGTCAAAGCATTTTTCCTTTTGCAAAGGGTATGGATGGTGAGAGAGAATTAAGCACATCTGCACTACTTCATCAAGCTACATTTCATTTTCCATGAAGTTTAATACAGCATACAGGTTGGTGTACTTACCTTCATTGGGTGACCTACCCTAATTAAAACAAAAAACTCCAACCTAAAAAATTACTAAACTTTTTACTAGAACTAACCTTTTAAATGTGCCCTGTCCCCATATATAAATACACATTTGGATTTTTAAAAAGAGTACTTGTCATAGTCATAAGTATTTAAACTACAAACTTCATAGTACTGCAGGGTTGTTAAAGATTCATTGATGCCTTCTAAAAACCTATTATCAAAAATGCTTCTGTGAGTTCACAGTTCTGTTTTACTTTTTCTTGTCTACTTTGTGGAAACAGGGTAGTTTTTTTTTTTTTTTCCTTTCAGATTTTAGATCCCATTTCTGATTATATTTAAAGCCTTAAGTTCTTATTCTGAGAATATTGTCTGTGATAACTCTAATAATGATCTTTCTGGACTAGATATATCCAGAGGAAAAGGCACCAACAGGAGCAAATAAAATTCTAAAGAACAAAGGTCTTATTTTTTGCAGATATCCTTGCTATAATGCAAAATAGAAGATTAAAATTTCCTACATCATATGATGTTCGTGTTAGCGGGTCTAAGATTAAGCACATGGTATTTATAAGCTAAAATTAATTCAAAAGGCAAGAATGTCTTAATGTTTTCATTCTCCAATTTTGTATTTTTCAAGAATGTATTAATATAAAAACTGTGGCTAACCAGTTCTTATTCTCTAGAACTGTATTGACACCGGTAGTGGATCGTGTTACTTCTTCATTCTCATCCAATTTTAGTAGAATCAAACTGTTTTTTATTTTCATATTACTATCTACTATAGATTCTTCAGATTTAGAAAATGAGTAGGATATATAAAGACCACTAGATATACTTTTAAAACACTTTCTGTGAATTTATGCATATATGTATATATGTAAAAACATTGTTGATTTCTGATTCTGTTTTTCCATAGGAATGAAATTTTTATAGAAACTGTTCTTTTTAACTTAAATATTTTAACATAAATTATTTACATGGATTTTTAGTACAATTTATTCTTATGTATGCCCCATAATCATGTTTCCAGGAGGAGATTAGTTTATTGATACAGTAAAGAGGAATAAAAAATTAGGAACTGAAATAAGCAAGAGTGAACAGAGAGGTGGACAGAAAATGACTTCTGATCACCAAATCAGAGCAGTATATGTTAGGACAAGAAAAATACTTAAAGAGAAAAAATACTTAAACTGCAGAAGGGATAGAAGTATAAAATAAAAATCTTTGTAGTTCCGTACTGATGGGATCTGTTGCACCAAGACCTTCTCCATTGGTTACTTTTTCCTTTAGGCTTAAAATACTTTCATCCTATGGTCCATTTTCTGCACTGTTTACAGAGGTAAGAAATTCCTCTAAAGTCAATCATGTTTTTTCCACTTTTTGGACTGAGCATTTGGCAGAATGCAGTGTCTTTTCTGTGTTTTGAAATGAACTAGCACATGGCTTCTACAAGGTAGTTTTTAACTCATTGGGGTCACTGAGAGTTACATGATGGTATACTTCTTCCTAAAATTTGTTACGGTAGATTTAGTGAGAAATTAAATCAAGAAATCTCATTGTAGCATATTTTAATAAGTGAATACCAAATACATAGAGTGAGATATATATACACATATATCGGTTTGGAAAGAAACACAATAGTCTTGGGGACCACTATGATAACAGAATTGCATTATATATTACACATTATGTGGATGTTGGAATGTATCACATGGGGGGGGGTCTCCATTCATTAGCAATCGTGTCTGTATATAAAACTTTTTTTTAACCAAACTAGCATTTTATTTTGTGAGTGACAATTGACTGATATTTTTGAATAAGTGTTATCTGGGTTTTGGAATTGTTGACTGATCAGTTTGAAAAGGTATATTACCAGAATTTTAGAGTTAACTCCAATGTGAAAAAGTGTACACAAAAAGTAATTCTTTTCTAGCTATATGAGTGTAAAATACTTGCATATAGTGTATATATTGTGTAACATATGTATATTTGGTCATAAAGGCATAGAATTGGAAACATTGTAAAATTAAGCACTTTAATTCCTATTAAATATTAAACATTTGTATCTTGTAAATAAATACATCCTTAAGTGAATTATAAAGACTTAAATGTCATTTCAGCTAGGACTGTGGATGTTCACAATGATTTTGGTTGTCTCACAGAACAGTTCCTCCAATAGAGTGCCGATGACTCCTTCCCACCTCCAATCCCCCAAAACCTGTGGAAGTCTTTCAGGAATAAAGCAGTGACAGAAGCCAGGGTTCCCCAGGTGTAGAACCGGGGACTTCTCCCTGTGATAACTGCCAGGGGTAGATCTGCAGGAGCCACAAAAGCCACGCTGCTCTGTTCTCTGAGAAATGACTGCTTTACTACATAGTTTATGGTGTTTGCCTGCACTGTTCAGTCTTATGTGGTGAAACAGACATGGAAATGGAAGTCACTGGAACCACATTTGAGTCTTAGTCCTGCTACCACTACTATTATGTGACCTTGGACAATTTACCTGAGTCCCAGTAATAAACTCTTATAGTCATTCCAAGAAATATGAAAAATGCGCTTGGTGACTACAAAACACTGTATACGTGAGTAGTATTTTATGGAATACTTCACTGGGTTTCATACAATTACTTTATTGGCTTTTGATTTAAAATATAAAAGATATCCCCAAAAGGATATGTGAACAGTATGATTTAAGAGACAAAATATTTCCAGGGATAATCCTTTTTAGAAATTAATAGCCTTGTTCAGGTTTCAACAAATTAATTTATCAGTTGGTTCTTTAAAGCAGCAGGGCACCTGGGTGGCTCAGTTGGTTAAGTGTCTGCCTTCAGCTCAGGTCTCCTGGGATTGAGTCCCACATCAGGCTCCCTGCTCAGCGGGGGGTCTGCTTCTCCCTCTACCTCTGTCCCTCCCTCCCTCTCATGAATAAATAAAATCTTAATTTAAAAAAAGCAATTAGCATCAGTTGAAGAATTTCTTTTTTTTTTTTTTTTTTAAGATTTTATTTATTTGACAGAGAGAAACACAGCGAGAGAGGGAACACAAGCAGAGGGAATGGTAGCCGGAGAAGCAGGCTTCCTGTCGAGCAGGGAGCCCGATGCGGGGCTTATCCCAGGACCCTGGGATCATGACCTGAGCTGAAGGCAGACGCTTAACAACTGAGCCACCCAGGAGCCCCCGAAGAATTTCTTAAAAATTGTCCTTGGCTTGGGGCGCCTGGGTGGCTCAGTGGGTTAAAGCCTCTGCCGTCGGCTATGATCTCAGGCTCCTGGGATCGAACCCCGCATCGGGCTCTCTGCTCAGCAGGAAGCCTGCTTCCCCCCCCTCTCTCTGCCTACTTGTGATCTCTCTCCTCTCTGTCGAATAAATAAATAAAATCTTTAAAAAAAAAAAATTGTCCTTGGCTTATCAGTATGACTTGTTTGAGCCCACCTTATACCAGAGCAGAAATATGGTGGAGATACCCAGTGTGGCATAATTCAGAACTTCTGAAACTAATGTACATGGGAATCTTGTTAAAATGCAGATTCTGATTTAGCATGTCTGTGATGATCCAGTTCTAACAGGGTCTCAGGTAACGTTGATATTCTTCAAACCATCCTTCGAAGTAGCAGCTTATACTGAGAAGGATTTTGTCATAGACAAGCAGCTAGAAGTCCCTGACTCTGCCACGTTTTGTAACTTTAGACATAAAGTCTTCCTTGAAACATTGTGGGACTTAGATGATATTTTAGTATATTGCCTGGTCTATATGAGGCATTCAGCACATTTTAATTTTAATTGAACTATAATTGGCAATATTACTTCAGGTTTACAATATAATTCAACAATGATATATATTACAAAATGTTCACCAGGGTAAGTGGAGTTACCATCTGTCATCATACAAAGTTATTACAATATTATTGTCTATATTCTCTATGCTGTACTTTTCATCCGTGTGACTAATTTTTGTAACTGGAAATTTATTTCTTTTCTTTTCTTTTTTTTTTGAACTTTGTTGTTTCTTAATCCCCTTCACATACTGCTCACATCCCTCCTCACCTCTGGCAACCACCAGTTCTCTGAGATTTTTTGTTCATTTGTTTTTTAGATTCTGCATATAAGTGAAATCATATAGTATTTGTATTTCTCCACATAATGCCCTCTAAGTCTCTCCATGTTGCAAATGCAAGATTTATTTTTTAAAAGGCTTATTATCAGAGAGAGAGTGTGTGTGTGGCAGAGGGGCACAGGGAGAGGAGTGAGAATCTCAAGCTGACCTCAGTGAGTGCAGAGCCCAATGTGGGTCTCCATCTCACGACCCTGAGATCATGACCTGAGCTGAAATCAATAGTCAGACACTTAACTGACTGTGCCACCCAGGCACCCCAATGATGATTATTTTTTATGGCAGAATACATTCTATTATATTTATATATACCACATTTTTATCGATGGATGCTTAGGTTTTTTCCATATCTTGTCCATTATAAATACTGCAATAAACAAAAAACATCTTTTTGAATTACTATTTTATTTTTCTTTGGGTAAATGCCCAAAAATAAAATTAATGGGTGGTATGGTATTTCTATTTTTAATTTTTTGAGGAAACTCTGTACTGTTTTCTAAAGCAGCCTGCACCAATTCACATTCCCATCAACAGTCATGAGGGTTCCCCTTTCTCCATCCTTGCCAACACTTGTTATTTCTTGTCTTTTTGATAATAGTCATTCTGATTGTAAAGTGATATTTCATTGTGGTTTTGATTTGCACTTCCCTGGTGACTAGTGATGTTGAGCACCTTTCCTTGTGTCTGTCATCCGTCTGCATATCTTCTTTAGAAAAATACTTTTTTCAGGTCCTCTGCCCATTTTATAATCAGATTATTTGGCTTTTGTATGTGTGCGTGTTTTATATATTTTGGTTATTAGCCCCTTATTGAATATATACTGTGCAAATATCTTCTCCCATCTAGTAAATTGCCTCTTTGTTTCCTTCATGGCCTTTTTCACTGTGCAAGAATTTATTAGTTTGATATAGTGCCAATTATTTATATTTGCTTTTGTTCCCCTTGCCTGAGGAGACATATCCAGAGTTTATTGCCTGTGTTTTCTTTTAAGAGTTTTATGGTTTCAGATCTCAAGTACGGGTCTTTAATCCAATTCGAGTTTATTTTTGTGTATGGTATAAGTGGTCTAGTTTAATTGTTTTATATGTGGCTGTCCAGTTTCCCCAGCACCATTTATTGAAGAGATTGTCTTTCCCCATTTTTGGTTCTGTTGTTGTAAATTTATTGACAAAATATACATGGGTTTCTGGGTGCTCTATTCTGTTTCATTGATCTATGTGTTTATTTTTATGGCACTACCATACTGTTTTCATTTACTAGAGCTTCGTAGTATAGTTTGAAGTCTAGAATTGTAATACATCCAGCTTTGTTCTTTCTCCAAGATTGCTTTTGCTATTTGGGGGTCTTTTGTGGTTTCATACAAACTTTAGGATTATTTGTTCTAGTTCTATTAAAAAAAAATGCTGTTGGTATTTTGATAGGGATTACCTGTTCAGATTTTTTTATGGTTTCAAGTCTCACAGTTAGGTCTTTCATCCATTTTGACTTTATTTTTGTGTATGGTGTGAGAAAGTGGGCCAGTTTCATTCTTCTGCATGTTGCTGTCCAGTTTTCCCAACACCATTTGTTGAAGAGACTGTCTTTTTCCCATTGGATATTCTTTCCCTGCTTTGTTGAAGGTTAATTGACCACATAGTTGTGGGTTCATTTCTGGGTTTTCTATTCTCCCCCAATGATCCATGTGATTATTTTTGTGTCAGTACCATATTGTTTTGTTTTTTTTTAAAGATTTTATTTATTTGACAGAGAGAAACACAGCAAGAGAGGGAACACAAGCAGAGGGAATGGTAGCAGGAGAAGCAGGCTCCCTGCTGCGCAGAGAGCCTGATGCGGGACTCGATCCCAGGACCCTGGGATCATGACCTGAGCTGAAGGCAGACGCTTAACGACTGAGCCACCCAGGCGCCCCAGTACCATATTGTTTTGATCACTATAGCTTTGTAATACAGCTTGAAGTCTGGAACTGGGCTGCCTCCAGCTTTGCTTTGCTTTTTCAAGGTTGCTTTGGCTATTCTGGGTCTTTTGTGGTTCTGTACAAAGTTTAAGATTTTTGTTCTAGTTCTGTGAAAAATGCATTATTTTGATAGGGGTTGCATTAAATATGTACATTGCTTTGGGTCGTATAGACATTTTAACAGTATTTGTTCTTCTAATCCATGAGCATGGAATGTTTTCCCATTTTTTTGTGTCGTCTTCAGTTTCTTTCATCGGTGTTTTATAGTTTTCAGAGTACAGGTCTCTTACATCCTTGCTTAGGTTTATTCCTAGGTATCTTACTGTTTTTGGTGAAATAGTAAAGAGGATCAATTCCTTAATTTCTTTTTCTTTTTTTTTTTTTTTAAAGACTTTATTTATTTATTTGACAGAGAGAGAGAGAGAGAGAGATCACAAGTAGGGAGAGAGGCAGGCAGAGAGAGCGGGAAGCAGGCTCCCCGCTGAGCAGAGAGCCCGATGTGGGGCTCGATCCCAGGACCCTGGGATCATGACCCGAGCCGAAGGCAGAGGCTTTAACCCACTGAGACACCCAGGCGCCCCTTAATTTCTTTTTCTGCTGCTTAATTATTGGTATATAGAAATGTAACAAATTGCCCTATGGTGATTTTATATTCTGAAGTTTTACTGAATTCGTGTATTGGTTCTACCAATTTTTTTCGCGAACTCTTTTCTACATAGAATATCATGTCATCTGTGAATAGTGAAAGTTTGACTTCTTCCTTGCCAATTTGAATGCCTTTTATTTATTTTTGTTGTCTGATTGCTGAGGCTAGGACTTCCAAAACTATGTCAAATAACAGTGGTGATAGTGGGCATCCCTTTCTTTCCAGACCATAGAGGAAAAGCTCTCAGTTTTTCCCCATTGAGGATGATAGTAGCTATGGGTTTTTCATATATAGCCTTTATGATGTTGAGGTATGTTCCGTCTAACCCTACTTTGTTGAGGATTTTTATCATGAAAGGGGGTTGTACTTTGTCAAATGCTTTTTCTGCATCTATTGAAATGATCATGTGGTTCTTATCCTTTTTCTTACTAATGTGATATATCACATTGATTTGAAACTATTGAACCACATTTGTAGCCCAGGAATAAATCCCCCTTGATTGTGATGAATGATTTTTTTTTTTTAATGTACTATTGGATTCGGTTTGCTAGTATTTTGTTGAGAATTTTTGCATCCAAGTTCATTAGAGATATTGGCCTATAGTTCTCTTTTCCAAGGAGTCTTTGTCTGGTTTTGGAATTGGAGGAATGCTGGCCCCATGGAATAAGTTTAGAAGATTTTGTTCCATTTCTATTTTTTGGAACAGTTTGAGAAGAATAGGTGTTAACTCTTCTTTAAATGTTTGGTAGAATTCTCTTAGGAAGCCAATTTGTATTTTTGTGGTGTCGTTATTTCTTTTCTCTTTTTTATTTTTTAAAGATTTTATTTATGTATATATGTATGTTTGTATGTATGTATATATTAGAGAGTGAAAGAGAGCCTGAGCAGAGGGAGGAGCAGAGGGAGAAGAAGAAACAGACTCCCCACTGAGCAGGGAGACCAATATGAGGTTTGATCCCAGGACCTGGGGATCACGACCTGAGCCGAAGGCAGACACTTAACTAACTGAACCACCTAGGCACACTCTATTTCTTCTCTCTCTTATTTTTTTATTTATCTGGGTCCTTTCTCTTTTCTTTTTAATAAGTCTGGCTAGACATTTATTGATTTTATTAATTTTTTCAAAGAACCAGCTCCTGCCTTGATCTGTTCTATTGCTTTAAATTTCTGTATCATTTATTTCTGTTCTAATCTTTATTATTTCTTTCCTTCTGCAGGCTTTAGGCTTCATTTGTTGTTCTTTCTGTAGCTCCTTTAGGTGTGAAGTTAGGTTGCTTGAGATTTTTCTTGCTTCTTGAGGTAGGCCTATATTGCTATATGCTTCCTTCTTTCCTTTTGCTGCATCCCAAAGGTTTTGGACTGATGTGTTTTCATTTTCATTTGTTTCCATGTATGTTTTTAATTTCTCCTTTGATTTGACCCATTTATTGTTGTTTAGCCTCTGTGTACTTCTGGTCTTTCCAAATTGTTTCTTGTGGTTGACTTCTAGTTTCATAGTGTAGTGGTCAGAAAAGGTACATGGTATGATCTCAGTCTTTTTGTATTTGTTGAGGCCTGTTTTGTGACCTAATATGTAATCTATTCTGGGGAATATCCTATGTGCACTTGAAAAGAATGTGTATTGTGCTGTTTTAGAATGGAATGTTCCAAATACATTTGGTCTAGTGTGTCCTTCAAAGTCATTGTTTCCTTGTTGACTTTCTGCTTAGGTGATCTGTCCATTATGTAAGTGTGGTATTAAAGTCCCCTACTAGGGGCACGTGGGTGGCTCAGTGGGTTAAGCCTCTACCTTCAGCTTGGGTCATGATCTCAGTGTCCTGGGATCAAGCCCTGCATTGGGCTCTCTGCTCAGCAGGGAGCCTGCTTTCCTCTCTGCCTACTTGTGATCTCTTTCTCTCTGTCAAACAAATAAATAAAGTCTTTAAAAATAAAGTGCCCTACTATTATTGTGTTATTATCAATTAGTTCCTTTATGTGTGTCATTATGTGTTTGGGTGCTCCCATGTTGGGTGCATAACTATTTATAATTGTTATATCTTGTTGGATTATCCCCTTTATGATTATTTAATGCCCTTCTTTATTTCTTGTTACAGTCTTTGTTTTAAAGTCTAGTTTGTCCGATCTAGGTAATGCTATTCCGGCTTTCTTTTGACATCCATTTGTGTAATAATGAGTCTCTTGGGGCACCTGGGTGTCTCAGTCGGTTAAGCATCTGTCTTTAGTCCCAAGTCATAATCCCGGAGTCCCAGAATCAAGCCCCACATTGGGCTTCATGCTCAGCAGTGAGTCTGCTTCCCCCTCGGACCCTTCCCCGTCTCGTGCTCTTTCTTACACACATTCTCTCTCTCAAATAAAATCTTTAAACTAAGTCTCTTGCAGTCAGCATATAGATGGTTCTTGTTTTTTTGGTTTTTTGTTTGTTTGTTTGTTTCCCATTCTGATGTCCTATCTCTTTTGTTTGGAGCATTTAGTCCATCTATATTCAAAGTAATTATTTTTTGTTAAGATTTTTAAGCAATCTTGGGATGCCTTGGTGGCTCAGTTGATTAAGTGTCTGCCTTCGGCTCAGGTCATGATTCCAAGGTCCTGGGATGGAGTCCATATCAGTCTCCCTGCTCAGCTGGGAAATCTGCTTCTTCCTCTGCCTGCTCCTCCCTCTGCTTTCTCTTTCTCTCTCTCTCTCTCTCTCTCTATCACACACACACACACACACACACACACACACACACACACACACACACACAAATAAATAAGATCTTAAAAAAAAAAAGATTTTTAAGTAACCTTTACACCCGACATGGGGCTTGAACTACAACCCTGATTCAAGAGTCATATGCTCCACCAACTGAGCCAACCAGGTGCCCCTCAAAATAATTGTTGATGGATATGTATTTACTCCCATTTTATTACTTGTTTTGCCATTGTTCCTGAAGATTTTTTTGATCCTTTGTCACTTTTGGTCTCTCTTTTGCACTAAAGAGTCCCCTTTAATATTTCTTGCAGGGCTGGTTTAGTGGTCACAGGCTCCTTTGGTTTTTTGGGTTTTTTTGTTTTGTTTTTGTTTTTTGTTTTTAAGTAGATTCCATGCCCAGCATGGAGCCCAATATGGGGCTTGAACTCATGACTCTGAGATCAAGACCTGAGCTGAGATCGAGTCAGACACTTAACTTAGCCATCCAGTGGTGTGTGTGGCTCCTTTAGTTTTGGTCTGGGAAATTCTTTATCTCTGCTCCTATTCTGAATGATAGCCTTGCTGGATAGAGTATTCTTGGCTGCAGATTTTTCTCATTCAGCACTTTGAATATATCATGCCACTCCCTTCTGTCTTGTTAAGTTTTTGTTGAAAAGTCTCCAGCTAGCCTTAAGGGTCTTCCCTTGTAAGTTAAGGATTTCTTTTGTCTTGTTGCTGCTAAGATTTTCCTCTTCATCACTGTATTTTGCAATTTTAATTACAGTATGTCTTGATGTTGCCCTGCTTTTGTTGATTTTAATGGGAGTTTTTTGTGCCTCGTGCATCTGGCATTCTCTTTCCTTTCTCATATTAGGGAAATTTTCTGCTATTTCTTTCTGCCCCCTTTCTTTCTCTTTTTTCTGGGAGTCCTAAAATACAAATGTTACTATGTTTGATGGAGTCACTAGTTTTCCATTCCTTATCTAATTTTTCCCATAACACTTAGCATCTTGTTGCAAAATAGCTCTTTTTATGTTTATTTTTCATGTCTGCTCTAACTACTAGAAAAAAAGTTCCAAAGAAGGTTCATTTATCTGTTTTGATTACCGATGTCCCAAATCTGCAAAACAGTGCCCGGCACATTTTAAGAGCACAATAAATACTTACTCAGTGCACAAGCTAGGTTATGTAAAAGGGGGGAAAAATGAACAGAACATTTCTTCCGAAGTATCAAATTGTTGTGGGTATAGATTTTTGGAATAGAGGTCAAGAGGAAAGCAAATCGACATTTTATAAGCTAAACTGCTTTAATAACAAAACCAGATTTCTGATTAAGTGTTTAAAACATAGTCAAGGACTTCAAAATATTAAAATCTTAGTTAATTTTTTCATAATGGATTTTTGCTTTCAAAAATCAGTCTCAAGTGACTATCACCACCATCACCACAGTACCTCAACTGCGGAAATTAGAGACAGCTGGTCACTGTCCCAAAAGGAGCCAGAGGCACTGAGAGACACATGTCCTGAGGAAGTGGGGCTGGCAGAGAGGGCCTGGTCCAGGGTTTGGATAATGAGTGCCTAGTCTGCAGCCACTTTATAGAGGAAGTGATTCATGGATTGTTTTGGTCCTGCATTTAAGTAAAAACAAAACCAGGTTGCTTTGTCTTAGTAAAGGAAACTCTCTGCTTTTATACAGTAAGATTGGACCTTATGGTCCATTATAGTACTTTCACAAGAAACAATATTTTAAATCACTTAAATATATTGTTATACACTGTGAATAAATTGGGAATGTTGTTTCTATAGAGAATCATGTCCAATGGTGGAAGAAACATACTTCATCCTAAAGATCATCCTGTAGTTTTTCCACTATCTTCTCCACAGTATGTGCTTATGTATCTGTGTGTGTATGCTTGAGAAGCGAAGAACAGGCAGACAGGAATAGGACATAGGGAGAATTAATCAAAGGATCCAGGCTCAGTTATAAATATAGGAACCTCCAAATGTAGAAAAATTATCTGTGGGGCACTAGAGTGGCTCAGTCAGCTAAGTGTCTGCTTTCAGTTCAGGTCATTATGCCAGGATCCTGGGATTGAGCCCTGCGTCATCAGGCTCCCTGCTCAGCATAGAGTCTGCTTCTTCCTCTTCCACAAACTCCCCTCTTCTCGTGCTAGCTCGCACTCTCTCATATAAATAAAATCCTTAAAAAAAAAAAAAAAAGAAAGAAAATCATTTGCTAAAGCAGTTGCAATGCTTTTCTAAATACACCTTTTTGGTTGAGTTTTGACTTTTGAACCATCTTAATGTTTTACGTACACACACATAAGAAAACTAAAATTGTGAAACAAAACCTAAAACGGAATGCAAATGCAAACAAGTCTACCTGTATATCAAACAATAGCAAATTAATAACACAGCCAAACTAAAGATAAGAATTAGAAGAACTAGCTAATACACACTTTTAAATATAGAATATTGACTATATATTCTTAAACTAAAGAAAAATAGACTTACAAACATACTGAGTTCTAGGTCTTTGGTTTGTTTTTCCCAATGGTATGGCTTCACAGTTCTAACAGGACTTTTGCTTAGGTTTAGAACAAAGAAAATCAAGTAGTATGTTGAGTAGTATAATGGAAGTCAAATTTTTCACTGTCAGAAAAGGCAGTATAGAAAGGGTGAGCATGATAATAAATCCTGTTTTTTGGACTAGAATTGCAGGAAGCAGTATGAATACATGGTTTTATAAAATTAGATAGCTAGGTGGATATAGTTATACAGATAGAGGTATATTGAAGTGTATAGATATATAGATATGTGTGTGTTCATATATTTCCAGCCTGTCTGCTGCTGTCCAGAAGCAGTAACACCACAGTAATAATGAGCATATCTATGTTGGTTTCTAAATACCATTTTTCACTACAAGAAACCAGAGCTCCTTGGAAAACCAGCTGCTTCCAGGGCTGGGGCAGAGAACATTCAAAATAAGGCTGGGGTATTATAATGTGCCAGAAAGTGGGAAAGTGCCCAAAGAATGGTGGGACGTGTCAGAAGAACCAGGAGTCAGTTTAAAGAGACTCCCACTGGTAAAATCTGGGGCAAACATGAGTATAGAAATGGTAGTAGTTATATGTCAACATTTTTTTTTTAAGTAGTGGAGCCCAGTGTGGGGCTTGAACTCACTGATCCCGAGATCAAGACCTGAGCTGAGATCAAGAGTCCGATGCTCAACTGACTGAGCTCCCCAGGTCCCCCAGTGATATGTCAGTTATATCTCAATAAGCCTGGGGGCCATGGGAATTGATGGTAATGGATTAAAATCCATTCAAAAAAATAGGAACACATGAATCCAAACTGATAGGAATGAATGAATGAAGAAAAAGGAAAATTTCTTCCCTATAATAAAATACAAGCGAATGTAGAAGGAATGATGAAGTTTTAAAAATAGTATTTTTAGCTATTTAGCATGGTGAGTTCAAGCCCAGCACACCCCATATGGAGCCTACTCAAAAAAAAAAAAAAGGTATTTGACAAACCATAGTAATAATTCAGGTAAGAATTATCAATGGACACCATAACAGGTAAAAAATTCTTGAAGACAAGTATATACAGTCTCAAAGTTGTACCCACAAAAAAAAAATTTTTTTTTTAAAGATTTTATTTATTTGACAGTGAGAAACACAGCGAGAGAGGGAGCACAAGCAGAGGGAATGGTAGCGGGAGAAGCAGGCTTCCCACGGAGCAGGGAGCCTGATGCGAGGCTCGATCCCAGGACCCTCGGATCATGACCTGAGCCGAAGGCAGATGCTTAATGACTGAGCCACCCAGGCGCCCCCCCACAAAATTCTTATTAATTACAAAAAGAAAAAAATAACTGTACAATGGGAAAAAACTGGGGACAACACCCTAACCAAATTAGTGTCACCAGTGAATACAAACTGGTATCATGGGCTATTGATCTGAAGCACTAAGAAGTGCACAATATCATTTCTGTGGTATTCCTACCAAAAATGCAGAGCCTAATCCAATCACAAGGAAGTATCAGACAAACCAAATTGAGGAATATTCTACAGAATGCCTGGTCTATATTTAAAAATGTTAAGGTCATAAAATACAAAGACAGACTGAGGAACTTTTTCAGAATAAACAACTAAAGAGTTAAGACAACCAAATGCAAGGTGTATGTAATCCTGGGTAGGACCTACGCCAGAATATTTTTTTCCTACCATCAAGGATATTACGGAGACAACTGGTGAGAAATTAATGTTTGTAGATTAGATAATCGTATCATATGTGCTAATTTTCCCATTTCAGCCATTGCAATGTGGTTATGTAAGAGAATAGCCTTGTTCTTCAAAATACACAGTCAAGTGTTTGAGAGGAAAGAGGCATCAGATAGGCAACATACTGACAAATGGCTCACCAACAAACAAGTCAGAGTTTAAGCCAATGAAATGCTTCTAGAGAATCTAGATGAAGGATAAACTGAGTTCTTGTAATTCATTTCTAACTTCTGTAAGTCTACATGTATTTAAAAAGTTTTTTTTTCTTAGGGTGCCTGGGTGACTCAGTGGGTTAAAGCCTCTGCCTTCGGCTCAGGTCATGATCTCGGGGTCCTGGGATGGAGCCCCTCATCGGGCTCTCTGCTCAGTGGGGAGCCTGCCTCCCCCTCTCCCTCTGCCTGCCTCTCTGCCTACTTGCGATCTCTCTCTCTCTGTCAAATAAATCTTTTTTTTTTTTTAAAGATTTTATTTATTTATTTGACAGAGAGAGAGATCGCAAGTAGGCAGAGAGGCAGGCAGAGGGAGAGGGGGAAGCAGGCTCCCTGCTGAGCAGAGAGCCTGATGCAGGGCTCAATCCTAGGACTCTGAATCATGACCTGAGCCAAAGGAAGAGGCTTTAACCCACTAGGCCACCCAGGCACCCCTACAGACATTTCTTTAAAGAGGTTGCTGTGGCCAATGTTGAAGAGGTTACTACCTATGTTCTTCTCTAGGATTTTCATGGATTCCTGTCTCACATTGAGGTATTTCATCCATTTTGAGTCTATTTTTGTGTGTGGT
>CM053611.1:44986626-45007934 GCA_028646535.1 Procyon lotor
CAGGGTACATGTCTGTGAATCGTCAGGCTTACACATTTCACAGCACTTAACCATAGCACATACCCTCCCCAATGTCCATAACCCAGCTTATTTTCTTTTTTAAGTAGGCTCCACACTAGGCCCAACACAGGGCTTGAACTCATGACCTGAGATCAAGACCTGAGCCAAGATCAAGAGTCAGATGCCTAATCAACTAAGCAACTCGGGGGCCCCAAATTACATTATTTCAAATAAAAGGAACTGGGATTGGTAATAAAGGTATTGCTTTGCTATATATTAATGACTGGTTTATTTAAGGGACCCAAAAATGGTAATAGATTTTTAGGAGGCAGAAGTGTGTGACAGGCAGAGATAACAAGCTGAGTAAATCTGTGACTTTTCTACCTGCCTATGTCCATTTGGGCTTCTCACAGAGACACCAAGGGACTGCAGAAACAACATCCGTTAATGTATTTCGTTTAAAATGCCAAATTCCAGAGGGTCTGAGGTTCTGTTGTTTTCAAGGGACATTAGAAGAAGTACAATAGGACAAATTGTACATTTCCAGATTCAGAAACCGAAGTCAGAAAACCATGAAACAAAATGGAATTAGAGCACAAAGTCCAGAATTCAAGCAGCCAAAGTAAAGAGCAATGTAAGTTTAAAGCTGTGGGATCCTGAGTAATTTCATCTTAACGTTTCTTCTCTGTATTTTCCATTTTTTCTTAAGTCTAAAAATAGAGTGAGAAATTAAGAAGAAACACGCCATTATTAAGGAAATGCTGCCGTCTCCCTAAGAATATACAACCACTAATAACAGTCACCCGCCAGAGTTTGGGGACAGTGACGGTGACCAGGCACATCCAATCTTCCTCTCACTTTGAGGTGTTATCTGGTAGTGACTTTGGCCCAAATAGGAGAGTCTCCAGCTCCCACAGTTTGCATTAGTATTTGTCACCTAAGCCCCAGTTATAGGACACGAGTTGCTGAGATCTTAGTATGCAACAGATTCCTTGGCCAACATAACAACCGAAATGCAACAAATAAAAATTCTTCAGCTTCTGCCAATAATCCTGCTCTTTCCAAGCTCCGAAGAGGGGCCTCCTGGAATCAGGGCCAGATGGGACATACAGGCTTCAGGGAAAGTATTAATTTGATGCCTTTTAAAACTAATACTCTTTAAATACTTGCTTAGTTTATTTAGAGAAAGAAGGAAAGGCAGAGAAGTAAGACTTCTGGGGGCAGCTGGCAACCTCTTGTGTTCTGGGCTCTCCAGTTTTGGCAAGAGAGCTGCATATACTTACTATTCACAAAATGAAAAGACCGGAATCAGCTGGACCCAGTTTCCCGGTGTTGGGACCATTTACTCATGAGCACCTCCTGGGGGTTTCAAACTGTGACAAGTGACTTTAACCATATTCTGTACTCTGAGAATTCTAGTAAACACAAGTTTCCCCCAAAACACTGTTTTCTACTATGGCTAGCGCTCACCGATACCTTAGCATGCCTTGTGCAATGGCGACACAGATGGCTCACCTGCTTTCCCATCCCTTAGTCCAGCTCAGCTGGGAAGGACGGTCTCTCATCCAGCCACCCTATGACCCTCCCAGTTAGTTGTCTTTGCCTCCTCCACTCTGTTCTCTTGTTTCTCCTTAACACCAGAGGAAATTCATCCAGTGTGTCTCCCCACCAGTCATAATGAAATCCAAGGATAGACCGTCACAGCTCAGTCTTAGCCGGGATCCCCAAATTATGGGTATCTCTTTAAAACACAGGGATCCACTATTTGTAGCCTGGGGTCTTATTATTTTCATTCAATATCATACCCTAAGCACTTCTCTACCTCCAAAAGCAGTTTTTCATAGTAATAGTGAACATTTGAGGGCTCATTATGTGCTCAACACTATTTTAGGAACTTTATATGAATTCTTTCATTTTTTACTCCACCACAACTTGTTTAGCAAATCTCTTCCGTCCTATTTTTCAATAGTTAAGATAATGCTTCAAAGAATATCTTTTTTTTTCTTTAAGTTTCTTGATTTATTTTAGTAATCTTTACATCCAATGTGGGGCGGGAACTCACAATCCCGAGATCAAGTATGCCATGCTCTTCCAGCAGAGGCTGCCAGGCTCCCCAAGGAACATCTTTAACTTGTTATTGAGAGCCCATCTGTGACTGAGGTTAGACGTCATAGAAAACTTCTTAGGCAGGTGGTTCTTCCGAGTGGAGAGAGATGAAAACAGGCACACCCATCCCGCGCATGCGCCTGCTGGGATTTTTGATGTGCCTGGGACTACATGCCTACAGGTGGACAGGGTTATAGCATTTTCTCCCAGATGATTCTGATTCATCCCCTTCTTCCTCTACCTGCTCACCTCTATTTTTACGAGCCACGGTGATAGTCAAAGTTGAGATAGAAGGTTAGTTTTCAGTGTTGCTCTCAGGCCAAATACCACAAGCCCTGTCCCAGTGAGACCTCACCTCTCTGACCTGAGCCCTCCTGTTCTCCTTCCAGATGCCCAAGGGCTTCACCAATGGTCTCTTGGGTAAGTCACAAGCTGTCGTCGGGTGACTAGGATGAAAACAGAGATAGCTCTCCAGCTGCAAAAGATCCATAGATCTTTTAAGGGATCCACAAAAAGCCTTTCTAAAAAGGCAAAATGTTTATAAAAGAGAAAGAAATTTTTTTATAAAAGGAGAAAGGGGGGAGGCAGATGTCCAGGGTATGTTCCTGTTGTTTGCTTCCGCACACCCAAGCACATGGGCTCTCAGCCTGGTCTTCCATCTCTTTCCTCCCCCTCAGCAGGGACATTTGGCAGAGTCTGGAGCCGGTTGCGGCTTGTCAGCCCTGGGAGTGGGGTGGTGCTACTGCATCTAATGCAGAGAGGTGGGGGGTGGTCCTACAGGCGCAAGACAGCACCCACCAACAGCTCTCCAGTCCAAAATGCCAGTAGTGCCAAAGCTGAGAAGCTCTGCTCAAGAGCCTTTACTTGCCTACAATGTTCTCCTCCTCTCTTCTGTCCCCCTGTCCAATGATTGCCTTCCTTTGGGTCCAAATGGAAAGAGGGGAATCTAACTACAGTGTTTTAGGGGCTTCAAGCAGTTTCCTTATGTTCTCAGTCTGTAGGTGGTATTTAGTAATAAGGTTCTTGGAGCAAAATTCCTTATCTATGAAAACTGGAAACTCATGGAGACACATGGCTAGCCTAAATCCTTGTGGGCTGGGAAGGTGCCCTGTGCTCTGCAGAATTTGAAAGTTACTGTCCTTAAGCGGCCTTGAACTATGAACTATGAACTTTTCTTTCAGAGCTATCTCTAGTTCTCTAGCTTAACATCTTTTTAGGATGTTTCTCAGTTTTGCATTCCTTTGGGCTGAGATTCAGTCTCCCGTAAGCACTCCCCACCCCCACATGTCATTATAGTTTGTGTTTCTATTGAACTTGTAAATTCAACAGAGAAATAGAATTAGTGTTAGCTGTTATTTGATAACTTAAGATATTAATTTGCTGAGAAAATGTACACCTTGAAGGAAGAAGTCCTCTGGATTTTGCTTAAATGATTAACATTCTGATTGAATACATTTTATCACTATTTATTACATCTCATTACACTTCCTGTGAACTGGTGGGTAAAATATCCCATAGAAAAGACTTTAAATATTTTAAAGGACTTTCACAATGACAAAAGGGCACAGGGGTTTTGACTTTAAAACTCATCTTCACAGCTACCATAGAATGAGTTTATTTATTTGTTTGTTTGTTTGTTTACCATAGAGTTTAAATATACTTCATCTAGGAGCGCCTGGCTGTCTCAGTTCATAGAGCGCACAACTCAATCTCAGGGTTGTGAGTTCAAGCCCCGTGTTGGGTGTGGAGGCCACCTAACAGTAATTAAATAAATAAATACATTTCTTCTGTGTATGATGAGCTGGGAAGGACCTGATCTGTGTTCCCATTCAAAAACCTGAACACAGTGCTAAGTGCCTGTATGTACCATGTTTTGGGAATGATGCTAAGCATATCATTTCATCCTCACAATCCTATAAGGTAGGATGAGAAAAATAAGTTCAGAAACTTTTAAGAGAACTCCTCAGGAACATATATCTAAGGAGTGCCAGAGGCAGATTTTAAGCCCAGATTTATCTAGCTTCAGCAGTCGCACTTGACAGTAATTGCTCCTATTATTGAGCACATTTAATAAAAAACATACTGGTAAGCCCTTTATATGCATTATTTTGTTTTGAATCACACAGCTATTTTTTCATGTATATTTTTAAAAAGGATTTTATTTGTTGGGGCGCCTGAGTGGCTCAGTTGTTAAGCATCTGCCTTTGTCTCAGGTCATAATCCCAGGACCCTGAGATCATGACTCCGAGCCACAGACACTTAACCAGCTAAGCCCCCGGGTGCCCGCCCCTGTTTTCTCATGTATTTTGTAGATGAGCAAATAGGCTCAGAGAGTTTACATCATTCATTCCAGGTTAGAACTAGGAAACAGAATTTGGATTCAAGCATGTTGTGTCTGCCTATAAAACCCATGCTTTAAAGAATATAGTATCCTGTCCCCCAAAATGCCGCTTCCACCTCACCAGGTAGCCCTATATGCATTATCTCATCAATGCTACCATTACCCTCTTGGCAAAAAAGTTTGGTCCCTTTTTGCAGATGGGAAAATTGAAGCTCAGAGTCATAGGTAAACTTCTAAGGCCACACATCTTTCCCCATATATGGATTATATTAGGCAAGAAACATTTACTAGTATTCATTCCACCAGTAACTTTCAGGTTCTCTCAGTGTGGGTATCTTTGAGGCACCAGTGCAAATTAAAAGACAAACAAAATTATAAACTAAATGTGCTCTACATATATACATACATTTAAAGGTATTCAAAAGAATGAGGGGATGCTACAGTGATTTGGAAAGATGCCAACAAGATAGTAAGTGAAAACTAAGAAAATTATTTTTTTAAACTTAGTTATAAAATATGACTCTCATGTGTGGGAAATTTCTAAAAGCACACATCAGAAATGGTAATGGTAGTTACCTCGAGAGCAAGGGATTTGATAAGGTGCCAATAGATTTGAGGTGACTCATTCAAGGTGACCTTTGATACCTTTCATTAGTATTTTAAAAATTATTACCACTCTTTCTTGGAGTTGAAAAAAAAAATCTAGAACAGCCTGTAGATAGGGGTGCCTGTGTGGCTCAGTTGTTGGGAGTCTGCCTTCAGCTCAGGTCATGATCTCAGGGTCCTGGGATGGAGCCCCACATCAGGCTCCCTGCTCAGCAGGAAGCCTGCTTCTCCCTCTCTCTCTGTCTGCCTCTCCGCCTACTTGTGATCTCTCTCTCTCTCTCTCTCTCTCTCTCTCTGTCAAATAAATAAATAAAATCTTAAAAAAATAAAAAGTAAAACAGCCTGTAGAGAACCTCCTGGCTTGAGAACATACCCTGCTTGGGTGTGATCAAAGTTAACATAAAGGTTGTCAACATGCTAGTGGGATGTTGTAGTCTATATTGGGATCCAGAGAGTGAGATGTGCAATCTCCAACACAGAGGTGGCAAGATGGGTGGTGGGAGGGCAGGGAAGAGACTTTTAGAGAACCTATAGATTAGGTTCGAGGCCACAGTGAGCTCTGAGTTGCTGATCCTGGGATTTGATTGTTTCTGTGAATATGATGTCTGTGGGCAAACTCAGGAGTGCTACTTCCTGGGGCCTTGAGTTGGCTTCAGGGCTTGGGTTTACCATCTACCCAGCGGCACTGCTCAGCTGGGTGTTAGAGACATGAAATAGCTGTGAAAGTCTGATAAGTAAACTATCAAATTTTAATTCTGTAAAAAGCACATTTAAAAATGTGTGAGGTTGGTGGTTGTTTGCTTTTAAATCCAGAGATATTGGAACTCCTAAATTAGGGAGCTTTTGTCAAATTGAGAACTGAATTATAATCCTGTCTTTGCTAGTAACTGGAGCCCATTCATCTGCGAGGTTTTTTTTTTAATCATCACAAATTTTCTGCAGCATTGTCCATAATAAGAAATTTGACCTGATTTATTATCTGTCAAAAGAAAAACTTAGTTATCATGACTTTTACAAGAAAATACTATTCACTTGTTTGAAAGAATATTTTGGGATTTTTATGCAGATACGGATGATATCTGTAATATAGCAATAAGTGAAGAAAAATCCTAATAAGGAGCTTTTTCCACAATAAGTGAAAAAATAGCCATAGGTGTAGTGTGATCTAATTTATGTTTGTGTCTGAATGGTAAAATGTATGAAGAACAGAAAGAAGCTCTTCACTCTCCCATCTAGAGAGTAAGATCAGAGGTGAGGAGGGGCTCCTGGGTGACTCAGTCAGTTAAATGTCTGCCTTTGGCTCAGGCATAATCTCAGGATCCCGGGATCGAGTCCTACATTGGGGTCCTTGCTCAGTGGGGAGCCTGCTTCTCCTTCTGCCTCTCTACCCTTCTCCCCTTGCTTGAGCTCTGTTAAATAAATAAAAACAAATCATAAAAAAAAAAGGTGAGGAGCTCTTCATATTTTATATTATTCATTCAATGATTATAGATTGAATTGTGTCCCCACCTGCCCTAAATTCATATGTCAAAGCCCTATCCCCCAATATGACTGTATCTGGACATAGAGTCTGTAAAAGGAGAACCAGGTTAAATGGTCATGAGGATGGGCCCTAATCCTATAGGACTGGCATCTTTATGAGAAGGGGAAGGGACACCAGACAGTTCTCTCCTTTTACTTATGCACAGAGGAAAGACTATGCACAAACACTACAAGGCAGCCATTTCTAAGCTAGGAACAGAGATCTACCAGAAACCAATCTTGCTGGCACCTTGATCTTGGACTCCTAGCTTCCAGAACTGTGAGAAAATAAGTTTCTGTTGCTTAAGCCACCCAATCTGTGATACCTTGTTTTAGCAGCTTATGCAGACTAATACAGATATGTAGAGATTTTCATACTCTTATCCTTGAATATTCTTTGTTGGGAGAAGCTCATGCCCCCTGCCCCTTTTTTTTTGCAGATGCTTAAAAAACCCATTTCAGGATATAAGCTGCATCCCAGGATAGAAACTTTTCCAATAATGTGCCCATCAAGGTTAGGCTGCTGTAGTAATGAAGATAATTAACACTAACTGCTAAAAAACAAAACAAAACAAAACAACAACAAAAAAAAACACTAACTGCTGCAACAGACCTCTAAATCTTAGTGTCTCTAAACCACAAAGATTTTTTTCTTTCTTATGTTACATGTCTAATATATTTTGGCAGAGGACTTGATTCTACGTAGACAGTCAGGGACCCAGGCTGACTAAGGGTTGACCATTTTAGTAAATCACTCAACATTTGTCCTCAGAGATTGCCAAATCAGGAAAAGGGAGCTAAAGGGTTGAACCAGGCTTTGCACTGACCCAGCTCAGAAGACACACAGGCCACCTCTGCTCACAGTGATTTGGAGATGTAGTCATATGCCAACAAGCATACTGCAAAGGAAGCTGGGAAATATAAGAACTATTGAATATTTAATGAATACCAAATGTTCTTGTCATATTTCTTGTAATGGACTGAACTGCATTTCCCCCAGAAGATATGTTCAAGTCCTAAGTTGAGTACCTCAGAATATGATCTCATTTGGAAATAGGGTCTTTATGGAGGTAATCAGATTAAAATTGCTTTGAGTTAAAATCTTCTGTCTTGAGACACCTGGGTGGCTCAGTAGTTAAGCATCTGCCTTCGGCTCGGGTCATGATCCCAGGGTCCTGGGATCAAGCCCCACATCGGGCTCCCTGCTCGGCAAGAAGCTTGCTTCTCCCGCTATCATTCCCTCTGCTTGTGTTCCCTCTCTCGCTGTGTTTCTCTCTGTCAAAAAATAAAATCTTAAAAATAAATAGATAGATAGATAAAATTTTCTGTCTTCTCTTTTTCTTTTTAAAGATTTTATTCATTTTTAAAATTAACATATAATGTATTATTTGTTTCAAGGATACAGGTCTGTGATTCATCAGGCTTACACAATTCACAGGACTCACCATAGCACATACCCTCCCCAATGTCCATCACCCAGCCACCCATACCTTCCATCCCCCTCTCTTAAAGATTTTATTTTATTATTTATTTTTTTATTTATTTTTAAAGATTTTATTTATTTGACAGAGAGAAACACAGTGAGAGAGGGAACACAAGCAGAGGGAGTGGTAGCGGGAGAAGCAGGTTTCCTGCCGAGCAGGGAGCCCGATGTGGGGCTCGATCCCAGGACCCTGGGATCATGACCTGAGCCAAAGGCAGACGCTTAATGACTGAGCCACCCAGGCGCCCCTTAAAGATTTTATTTTTAAGTAATCTCTACACCCAACACGGGGATCAAACCTACAACCCAAGATCAAAGTCTTACATTGCACCAACTAAGCCAACTGATAGGCACCCCTTCAGTCTTCCCTTAATATGAGGTCATTAGAGTGAGTCCTAATCCAACAATGACTGGTGTCTTCATAAAAGGAGGACATTTGGACACAGAGACAGACATGCACAGAAAGAGGATGGTGTGAACATAGGCGGGAAGATTGCCATATGAAAATGGAGGCAGAGATTGGAGTAATGTTGCCATAAACACTTGGGGTCACCAAAAGCTAGAAAAGAGCATGGATTCTCCCTCATGGCCCTTAAAAGGAACCAATCCTGCTGACAACTGGATTTTGAATTTCTAGTTTCTAAAATTGTGAGACGATAAATTTATATTTTTCTTTTTCTTTCTTTTTTTTAAGTAACCTCTACACCCAACATGGGGCTCAAACTTAGGACTCTGAGATCAAGAGTCACATGATCTACAACTGAGCCAGCCAGGCCCGCCAAATTTCTATTTTCCTCTACCAATGAGTTCATGGTACTTTGCTATAGCAGCCCTAGGAAATGAGTACACTCCTCTCTGAAGTTTATGCAGAAAAGGATTTAATACATGGAATTAGATGTTTATGAATCTGCTAGAATGACTTGAAAATGAGCTCTAGGGTAGACATTCAGTAATTACTCCCAGAAAAACCAGGCACCAAGAGTTACTAATACATTTACCACATTTAGGAGCTGGTTCTCAGGATCTCCTCACCTTAGCCACTATCTGAGAATCGGAAAGCATCCTCAGAACCATTAACTCTAGAACTACATCATGCTTCCTATATCTGCACATAAAATGGATGCCTTGTGTAACTTGTCTATCTTCTCATAATTTAGATCAGAATTTAAGCCTTGAGTGAAAGTACCCGTTTTATGGAACTAAAATTGTATATGGAACACTGAGTTGTAAAAACATTGAGAAATGTAGTTTTTAGCTTCTGAAGCAAAGAAAAGCCCATAAGAAAGAGGTTAAAATACATTCTGCACAGCCATTTTTAAAAAATTTTTTCCTTTTTATGTTTTTAGGTCACTATTTTATAGTTTCTTTAACATCCTTCTTCTGTGTCCTCTTAGATGTTCCTATTGTCCATTCTGCCCTTGGCCAGTTTTTCTCTATATTATCTGGACAAATTAATCTATTTCAAATTTCTCCAGTTCCACCAACCCACCTCCATTATTCTCATTATTTCCACCCTAGTATACATTACCATCCTCTCTGATTTGGATTACTGTACCACTCGCTATCTGGTTTTCTATTCTCCCTTACCTCGTCCCAATCCAGTGGGATGTGGCTGACCTTTATAAAACTCATAAGATAATGTGTCTCTTTGCACTCTTCTGATTTTCTCCCTTATTCTCGGGATCCATCTCTTATCTCCTCACCCCCATGAGTTCATCTCTGACTGACGAGCTATTAGTCTGGCTGCTTAGCACTCTGGTACAGACCCTCATGTCCTATATTTAGCCACATAGAACTATTTAAAGCAATGAAAATGCATCATGTGCCTTCCTTCCTTTTCATTTTTGCACAATCTGCTCCTTCTGCTTGGTTTGGAAGTCCTTTCTCTTCCTCTTTGGTCAACTCCTATTCATCCTTTCATCCAGGAAGCCCAGGCGAGGTCTCTTTCCTATGTGCTGACATAGATTAATTCTGGCCACTTGTCTGTTTTCTTCTTGAGGAGAGGGAAAGAGAAGAAAGGAGTTTTGAGGAATGCCAATGGGTGTGTTTTGTTCACGTTTGTATCTTAACACCTAATTTAGTATTTAATAGCCCTTTTTTGGTTCATTTTTATTTTGTTTGCTTTTGTGTTTGCTACTGGTATGAACAGTGGCACACATTTGAAACTGCTCTCTGGATTTTGGGCACACCATTTTCTGTCTTTCCATTAACTTACTAGTACTGCTAATTCTATTTAAAAACTTACTTCTGTTTAGGTAGTAGGTTACATCCTTAGTTATACTATTACTCCTACGTCATAGATCAAAGGTTGGGAATAAGTAAAACTTCTTAAAAAGGTTGATTAATTCAGAACTTTTTTTCTCATTCTGTACTAGTTCTAAAATGATTTGTTAGTCTCTGACTAGCCCAGATGAGGATTTTTTAATATGCAAAACATCTAGTCAATCATTCATTCATTTATCCATCCATCTATCCATTCATCCATTTCATCAAAATTCAGTAACTGAAGAAGAATTAGAATAAAACCCATCAGAAAGAAACAATTGAAATAAGTCAATTGTTGGATAAACATATATATATATTATACACACTGTATATATATATATATATATAACATATATAATACATACTGTACTTTATGATACACTGTCGTATTCACTAATTTTACTAATCATGTCACTGATGTATACATTTTATCATCTATTACAATTATGCAGCATGTTTATAAAATTGGTTCTTAGAGACACAAATGGACTCATGCTACCCATTACTGGTTAGATGGACTGGTTGTGTAATTAGAAAGGAAAGATGTCCAAAGTCTATACCAAGCCCGGTTACTAATGGAAGAAATTCAGAGCAGAACTCCCTTCTGTTTACCCACCCACTGTGTACTGGTAAGCCTTTGGATATGCAAAAGTAGCTAACCAAGGACTGAAAAGCTAGGTTTCTCTTTACGGAAAAGTGTGAGCTAATGGAGTTGATATATGGAAAACATAAAGGAAGCCTGAAAAACAGAGGATAGAGGAGATTTGCGGAGCTTCTAAGAATGGCCAAACAAAATTTTGGGAACCTGGAATGCAGTTGAAAAGAGGCCAATGAGAAATTCCCATAAACAAGGTGAGAAAGGTAGTTTAAGAGCGGGGATGTCTAATGTGTGATTTTCAGTTGTTGGCATTGCCATGACGGAAAGTCACTCTAGATCTCTAACAGTTAGTGAAATATACATGTTTTGAGGGTGAGAGGATTAAAAAAATGGCTGAGTTCCATTGGTGTATGGATATGGCGGAGGAAAAGTCCTCAGCCAAGGAGAAGAGCCGGCTCCAGGCTCCATTACTCTTAATTGTGTTGTCACACTGCCCTCTACTGTGCTGTCATTATCTCCCCAGATTTCGTGCTGGCGGCTGACCCACCTGACCTGCTCCCCCATCTGTGGACAATTTCCGGCACCTACTGACAAAGTCTGTGTTATGCTCGAGGCCCAGGGAGTAGTGCAAATTGATTAAAGCTGTTTTCTTTATTGTCTTTCCAAAATACAGGCAATTTCCAAAATATAACAAAGAAGCTTCCCCATCAGAGTTGTGCACTTTATGTTAACATTAGATCTGCACGTTCCACTATGATTTGAAGGCACGGATAGTGGCAGCTTGGCTATGATTGATGATCAAAGCGTTGGTATAAAATGATACCAGGCAATGATGCTATTTTAAAAAGTCTAGATGGTCTACATGAGCTATTAATAACTTCTAGTTATTAATTTAATTCAAAATGAACTTCCTCTCACTCGGGATATTAAGTTAGAACAAAGCCAGCCTACTCCCCAGCAAAATAATTTGGCAGCTATTCTGGTGAGTTCTCTGCTAGGCTAGCCTCCTGTGTTTTGGCTGGATTTAGCTGCAAATCCTAGTTGCAATTCTGCCAATTCTGACCTGCTTAAATCCTCGCTATTCCAGAATTTCCAAGTAAAGCAAAAAGAACCCACCCCCTCTCACTAGAGTGGTACAATGTAACAAGCATCATACTTGGTAGTGGAAATCAACTAGCTAGTAAGACACCACCTCCCCTCCTTGAGCTCACTGCCCACTAGGGGGGAAGGGCAGGCTACTGTCATGTCCACAGTACCCTCCTCCCTTTAGCAAATACAGTGTCTGGCTAAGACTGTATGTCTAAAAGGAATGTGATAAATATGTGTTGAATAAGTGAGGGAATGAATGAAGAAACTAGGCAGTTTGTGTAAAGGTTAGGAGTTGGCCAAATAGCCTGTTTTGATCACAGCTCTGCCACATACTAGCTCTGCAAATGCATCATTTTATAAATAAATCCCTGAAGCCTCTCTTGGGACATCTGTACTGCAGTCCCACAAAGCAACTGTAAAACGCTTAGCACACTGCTTCACCCTCAGCAAGCACTCAGTGAATGTTTAATAATATAATGTGAAAAGGGCAAGGAGGGAAAGGAGTGATTAAATATGGGGGATTAGAATTCCTAAATTATTCCTATATGCATTTTAGAAGTATGGGACAATGTTGGATTTGGGAAATTTTTTTATGGTGGATAAGGGATCTGTTTTTCAAAACCAATTTATTCCACACGATAGGAAACATGATCTCTGGAGACATTGATTCACATCCTTTAAAATGCCATAACCAGACAGAGAAAATTCTTGGGTTAACTCAAGTTAAAAAATTATGAGGGGGTGAGGGGTGTGCCTGGGTGGCTCAGTCAGTTAAGCGTCTTCCCTTGATTCAGGTCATGATCCCAGGGTCCTGGGATCGAACCCCATTTTGGGCTCCCTGCTCAGTGGGCAATCTGCTACTCCCTCTGCCTCTGTCCCTACCCCCTCTTGTGCTGTCTCCCTTGCTCTGTTCGCTCTTAAATAAATAAAATCATTGAGAAAGGGAAAAAAAAATCAGAGGGAAGGCTTCTAAATGTCCCTGAGGGGGTGAGGTCCATCTCCAGAGCAATCCCCTTAACCTGATGTGATAGGCAGAATAACAGCCCCTCAAACATGTCCATGCTCTACTGCCCGGAACCTGGAAAATTGACAGGGCAAAAGGAACTTTGTGGATATGATTAAAGGAATGAACTTTGCGCTGGGAGATTGTCTCAGGTTAGCCAGGTGGGCCAATCTAATTATGGGTTCTTAAAAGCAGAGAAAGTTTCTTGGCTGTGGTTAGAGATGTGATGGCAGAAGAAAGGTCAAAGACATGTGACATTGCTAGTTTTGAAGATGTTGGAAGGGCAACAAGAGCTGGAACGTGAGCATTCCCCCATCTGCAAAGGCACGGAATGGACTTTTCTGTAGGAGCTGCAGAAGGGAATGCAGCCCTGATGATATCTTCATTTTCGCCAGGTGAGACATTGGACCTCTGACCTATGGAGCTGGCAGATAATTTTTGTTGCTTGAAGCCACTGTGTTTGTAGTAATTTGTTAAGGCAGCAATAGGAAACTCATACACCAGGGAAATAGGGTGGAAACCTAGATTCAGTTCCTCTCCTGCTTGACTCAATGTCATCTGCCCTGAGGCGCCTTGCTCACTGAGATCCCTATAGCTCCCACCATTGCCCGCTGGCTGTCCACAGTGATACACTGATTTGAGAGCATGAAGTAGATTATGCAGAGAGAAGCAGAAATACGAGGTAGAGAGAATTCTGATGTTGCCTGAGCCCCCGGTTCCAGTCCTTTTTGAGGCCAAGGTCTCATAAGCTAATCAATTTTTCTTTTTGAGCTAGTTGGTTTGAGTTAAATGTCTGTGACTTGCAACCAAATGATCCTGCCTAAATCATACACCTATGATAAGGGAGGGATGGCCAAAGGAGAAGAGTTGTTCGGTTTGTATTTTAAAGCTTTTGGGACAGTAGCTGATAATGGCTTAATGTGATTTCATAGTAACCCACTGAGAAACATTATCCTACTTTAAATGAGAAAAGCCATATTTATTGGCTAAATGGCTTTCCTACAAGCAAGAATATTCTGAATTTAAAATATTAAAACCCATGTTGGTTTGCTTTGTCTCCAGTGAGACACGTTGCACGTAGAGTATCCTGCCTTATTTTTTTTTAAGTTATCACAACAGAGCCACACTTTTTCAAGGCCTCACCACTTCCTGTTTCTGCAGTCTCAAAGATTTCTTTTCCTCTGCACCCGATAAACTCAATGGTTTAGAGTCAGACACGTACTGGACAAAGCTGCTTAAACCAAACTGGTGGTCATGGTAATAGGACTTTTGAGCACTGACCATGTGGTCATTTCTCCTAGAAAAAAAGACAATTAAAAAGCAGTCACTATTATTCCTGAAGCACGTTATAAGGCTCTGGATGTTCCCTCCCAAGAGATATTTTATAATTTAAATGTAAATATATAACGCCACACAAAATTCGTGACATTTGTTTTCCTGGAATATATGTATGCTTGTTACTTTAATTTTGCAAATAGGTAAAGACTGTACCTATTTCTGCCACAAATAAGGTAAAAGCAATTGTATTTGCATTATTTTTGCCCTAGGGCACCTTCCCCCTATGAAGCAGTTACTAATTTTGCCCATGGAGTTTCACAAGGAGCCTCCCCTCTTTGTCTGCTTTTTCTTCTTGGAAGGAATACAGACCACTCAGAGAAAAAGAAGAGATGAAAATCTCTTACCAGTACAGGACTGAAAAGCAAAGTGGGTAAAATCTGATTATTACATCATCCTTGGTAGAAAATAAGGGGATTTGGAATAAATGTCTGCTCTTTGTTTTCTGGGGTTCTGAAATTTTTGTCTCACTTTGTTTCTGAATTTTTTGTTTTGTAAAACAATGAGAAGGAAATGTTCATAAAACTTGGTAAGATGCCAAAACACTACTGGTGGCCTTATAGATCTTAGTTTACGTGGTATTTTATTCATTTGTCCAAAAACATTCAGTATTGACTGTGTGTCCTGCTGAACAAATCTGGCATGTTTCTCAGGGCTACAGTGTGGGGCTGTGCAGGTGAATGGTACCCAGGGTAGTTGTGCAGTGCACAACTTCCACTATTGCAGGTGGTCATTACCCTCCTGGAGATTAAGTCTGGTGACTTCTAGAAAGTCTTGCTTGAATTTTCACTCCTTCCCCTCAGAGTAGAAAAAGTGCTCATATTACATGTTCTTTGATACCCAGTCATAACACTTCACCCACTTTTAATAGTGTCATTCTGTTACACTGTAAACTCAGATGGGACTGAGATTGTACCTTTCTTGTTTGTTGCTTTCTAGGGGCTAGGTTTGCATCAGTAAATTAAACAGTCAAAAATCCCTGACTTCTAGCAGCTGATAATCTAGCAAGAAGAGGAAGTAAACAAGTTCAAAATGTAGCATGTGAGGAGGACATAAATATTACAGAGAAAAATAAAGTAAGCAAAAGGGGCTTTCTCCTCACTGACTTTATTATTTTTTAATTTTTAAAAATTTTATTTATTTGAGAGAATGTGTGTGTGTGTGTGTGTGTGAGAGAGAGAGAGAGAGAGAGAGAAATGAGAGAGGGAGGGCCAGAAGGAGAATCGGACTCCCTGCTGAGCAGGGAGTCTGATGTGGGATTTGATCCTGGCAACTCCAGGATCTTGACCTGAGCAGAGTGCAATCGCTTAACCAACTGAGCCACCCAGGTGCCCTTTAAAAATTTTTTTTAGAAGATTTTTTAATTCATTTATTTGAGAGAGAGCGAAAGAGCAAGAGTGCACAGGATCTGAGGAGAGGGGCAGAGGTAGAGGGAGAAGGAGATTTCCCACTGAGCAGGGAACTCCACTTGGGCCTCCATCCCAGGATCCTGGGATCATGACTTCAGCCTAAGATAGCAAACCCCCGACCCAGACACGCCTCTCCTCACCTACTTTATATCTTTGCTCAAGTGTCACCTTTTTTTACTTTGAGATAAGAAACATTTGGAGGTTTGGAGTAGAGGAGAGGTAGGATCTGTCTAAAAAAAGAAAAATATTTAGGAATAGTACAGAAATATTTTTTCTAAATATTTCCAATATTTTTCTAAAAAAAGAAAAAATATTTAGGAATAGTACAGCGGGCTAAATAGTACTTAGCAAAGAGCAAGCAAGGCAGTTACCAGATCTCCACTATGCCGTGAATCAGGCCACAGCAAGTGAAGTTTTATACGGAATATAGACAGCAAAACTTTTTCTTTTAATATTTTATTTATTTATTTGACAGAGAGAGTGTTCACAAGTAGGCAGAGAAGCACGCAGAGAGAGAGAGAGAGAGAGAGAGAAACAGACTCCCTGTTGAGCAGAGAGCCCCATGCAGGGCTTGATCCTAGGACCGAGAAAGAGAGAGAGAGAGAGAGAGAGAGAGAGAGAGAGAGAGAGAAGCAGACTCCCTGTTGAGCAGAGAGCCCCAAGCAGGGCTCTATCCCAGGACCCTGAGATCATGACGTGAGCGGAAGGCAGAGGCTTTAACCCACTGAGCCACCCAGGCGCCCCTCTGCCCCCAAGACTCTTGACATAAGATTCTTTCTTAAAACGTTTTGTATTTTTGAACACGTTTTTACAAAAATCTTTGCGAACCTGCGTGTTCTAACTGGCGCTGGTGTTGTGTTTTTGCAAAACAGCACCCCACGCCTTCTGTAGTATCACTTAGTCTACAGAGCCTGTGCACTCGATGGAGGTGGCTGAGGCACGAGCTATCCTTTTAAGCCTCTCCAACCCGCCCTTGTTCAGCAAGCGACTTCATAAGAAGATAACATGTTGTATAATCAAGATACTCCGCTGTACTTAACATACATTCATATCCGGTATTTTCACACCCGTTATGCCCCGAATACAGCCATAAATCGATTTCTTCTCTCCTACTCTCCGGGCCTCGCTCCCCAGTCTTTTGACAGAAGCCCGAGAACCACGTCAAAGGTCTCAGCTCTCCGCCCGCCCAGCGCCGCACAGCCTTCTGGAAGCCGTAGGCCTCGGCGGTTGTCCGACCCAGAACTACAACTCCCGGCAGACTTTGCTTCTTGCCACCTTCCTCTTAGCGCGTGGCCTGCCGGGAGGGGGCAGGTAGCGGGCGGGCGGGGTCCAATGGGTGCCGGCTCCCGAGGAGAGGGCGGAGGAGAGGAGGAAGGAGGCGGACTCTGGGCCCCGGCCCCATTCATTGCCGCGGCCGGCCGGGCGAGGGTCCCGTGTTTTCGGAGTCATGGAGGCGCTAATTCCAGTTATCAACAAGCTCCAGGATGTCTTCAACACGGTGGGCGCCGACATCATCCAGTTGCCTCAAATCGTCGTGGTGGGAACTCAGGTAAGAGACGAGGGCGGTGTCCGCCCAGGCCAGAGTCCGGGGCGCGGGCCTGGTGGGGGGCTGCGGCAGCGCTCGCTCCCAGTTGGCCTTTGCGGCCTGTAGCGGGAGGGCGCTGCTGGGGGCGGCGGGGCTCCCCGGGCTCTGCTGCGCCTTCCAGCCTGGGGCTGCGTGGCTTGGGGCCTGGGAACCTGGGCCGGGTCGGGAGGCGAGGGGCGGAGTCGGCGCAGCGGGCCCGGCGGGTCCCGGGGGCGGGCTAGGGGAGGGACAGGCCGGCGGGCTGCACTGGAGAGTCCGCGGGGACCGGGCGCGGCTTGCTCAGCGGGCCGCTGCTTGCAAGGGCACCTGGGGGACGCGCGGAGTACACGGGGCCACCCTGGGCTTGTGGTGGGCCTGCCAGCCCTTCCTCGGTTGGTTTTAGGGCGGCAAGGTTTTTTTCTCCTCCTTGCTTACTCAGGGGCTGCGGAGTCAGTTTTGGAATCGCGGGGTCGGGGCTGAGAAGGCCGCAGCTGTGTGGCACCAGAGTGTTTTCCTGCAGGGCAATCCGTTCAGGGTTCCGGAACGCCGAAGCGGTTACCAAAAAAGGAAAAAAAAAACACCAAAAAAACCAAAAACCACCCTGAAACCACCTGTACCTGGGTTTGAGGAAGGAATAACCGGTTTTTCTGAGTATGCTGTGGTTTTTGTCTTTCATCCAAATTGGGCATCAAGGTTCTCTGGTCTATTCATTTTGGGTTTCATAGATAGCATAATTTTTTATATGCAGAAATGTTGAAGAAATAAATTATTTCTAGAGTGACAGAGAAGTGCGAGTTTCATTTTCTCTGCCTGCTGCTTTTCTTGGTTTAAAAAGACTCCTAGGACTTTCATTAGAGTTCAGAGAAACGCATTTTAGAGGTTACTTGGTATATTGATTTTAAGTGTTTTCATTTCTTAATGATCTTTTCTATTAGTCATTTTATTCATTTTCTTTTGCTACATCTTGCTACAGTATTTTAGTGTAGAGTATAAATATGAGAGAATAGAGTATATTCAAACACTGGAAACCTTGGAAACCATATAGACATCCTGCACTTTTTCTTGCTTTTAAATACAGTAATAGAAATTATTTCAGAAACATATTGCTTGGTCTGCTGTAGGATTGTTATAGATTCTGGTCTTGCCTGCCTACATATGTTGTAGTATTTGTAACTAAATATTTGTAGTGATTGGACACTGAATCGTCAATATAATATTGTGAGCGGTATTTTTGTTTAGCATGTTTTGTTCACTCCTTTTCTTGTTCCTAGCTCTGGAACAGTCTAGGGTATGTAGTGAGGGCTCTATAAATACTTTGAATGGCTATTGCTCACTGTAACTAGATAATATTTTAAAACACTGGGACTTCTATCAAAACGGATCTGTTTTTGAAAATAGAATTAAGGGAGGTGAAATAAATCTTCTTTGGTAGTAATTTGGAAGTGTTTCCTGTCTGTGGACCAGAAACTTTCCATATACTTTTAAGAGATTCTCCATGCTTTTTAAGCTTGAAGCAGTAAAAGAATCAGGGCTATTGTGTATCAGCATAAATAGTTTAAAATCAAGAAGGATTTTTCTTACACAAAATTGAGTTTATTTCCATGAGTAACTTGTTGGCAGAATTAGGAGGGTCAGAGTAGAAAAGTAAGATCTCACTGTTAGGAAAGTCATTAACATGTGCTAGCAAAAACTATCCTAATAGTGATAGGTATATGCCGTGTTTGTATGTTGATGTTTGAAATTACTCAGAAGGGAAATTATGTGTTGTTGTTTTAAGTATACTGTACATGGGGTTTGAACGTAAAACTCTGCAATCAAGAGTCACATGCTTTACTGACTGAGCCAGTCAGGCGCCCTGGGGAAATTAGTTTTTAGAAAACTTGATTTAATGAAGTTTATCTCCATTTATGTCTTTATTAGCTGAAATTCAGTCCTTTATTCAGGTACAGAAGAAATAAATAAGATTTCAAACTGTCTTTTTTTCCATATTTTCCTCAGTATGTTGAAGAAAATCTCTTTTACTTGAATACGAGTACATCACTACTTTGTCGTCCATGCCATTTGATGCTCTGTACATTTATACAGCACATTCATCACATTCATATTTAATGGAGTAGTATACAATAATTGAATTCCAGACATAATAAGTGTTCTGACAGATAAACTTCTCAGTAGCAGTGAAGATGTCTTCATAACACAGGTATAGTCTCTATCTTACACATTACCTATATTTTAAATGGCTGTACGTCCCATTTTATTGAACAGTGATTTGCAAACTTAGTGTATGTAAGAATCAGTTTGAAAGTAAGTTCCTGGATTCCATCCCCAATGATTTTGATTTTCTAAGTCTAGGTTGGGCTGGGCACCACAGGTGATTCTAATGAGGATTGAAATTTTCCCAATTGAAAAGAATTTTAGTGTGTCTTTGACTTTAAAATGCATGAAACTGGAAAAGATAGGGAAGCTGAGCGTAAGGGCCTACTACCATCTGCTAGTATGTTCATCTTGGTGGCATTCTTGCTAATGTTTTAAATTTTGCTTTTTTAAATTGCTCAAGTAATACTTCAAGCCTAGATTGTTGGAGGAGTTGAGAGGGAAACATGTTTATAGCTGTAGATCGTTCACAGCTTTTACGGTTTAGCTAAGTAGTTTTCTTTTTTCTCTAGCTGAGAGCTGTGTTGAAAGCACTGAAGAGAGGAGAGAAAAGGTTGATACTTTTAGACGGTGGTATACTTTGCAGGTGGAGGAGATGAGACTTAAACTTGAGAAATTTAATCACTATTTTTTTTTTAAGTTGAGAATTAGAAGGGCGAGCCCTCCCAAGTATGTAATGCAAACCATCACCCAGTATAGGAATCCCAGTACCAATGACATTTACCTGAGATGCTGGCTCAGAGTTGCTAGTAAGGAAATTTTCACTTTACCTTTTATTTCAGTGATTTCGGCATTCCACCTTTAGTAATTCAAAAAGGAATCTTGGGTTTTAAATGACCAGTTTGGAAACCAACCTTTTCTTTCTTTTTAATTTAACGTTTTAAAAAGGGAAATATAATTCATATAAAATTCACCTCTGTAAAATTCAGCTTTAGTATACTCACCATCTTATGCCACCATCACCACTAAATAATTCCTGAAGTTTTTTTTTTTAAACATTTTTATTATGCAGGAAAGAAACTCTTTACCCATTAGCAGTCATTCCCCACCTCACACCCTTTCCCGGCCCATCCCCTGGTAACCACTAATCTGTTTTCTGTCTCTCTGGATTTGCCTATTCTGGACATTTGAGTATAAACGGAAACATACAATATGTGGCCGTTTTTGTCTGGCTTCTTTTGCTCAGCATGTTTTTTAGGTTCATACATGTATTTACTTCATTACTTTTTATGGCTAAAATTCCATTGTATAGATATGCCACAGTTTGCTTATCCATTCGTTAGTTGGTGAATATTGGGTTGTTTCTGCTTTTTGGCTATGATGAATAATGCTATGAACACTGTTTACAAGTTGTCCTGAGGACATGTTTTCAGTTTTCTTGGGTATATACTTAGGAGTAGAATTGCTGGGTCGTTTGTTAAACTCTTATTTAACTTTGAGGAACTGCCACATTGTTTTTTATTGTCGCTGTTGCGTTTTACATTCCCTCCATCAGTGTGTGAGGGTTTCAGTTTCTGTACATCTTCACTAACTCTTGCTATTATCTTTTCAAAAAAGTGCTAAATTGGGGCACCTGGGTGGCTCAGTCGGTTAAGTGTCTGCCTTTGGCCCAGGTGGTGATCCCAGGATCCTGGTTTGGAGCCTCTCTGTAGTCTTTGGGCTGCCTGCTCGGTGGGGAGGCTGCTTCTCCCTCTGCCCCTCCCCCGCACGCATGTGTCTGTCTGTCTCTCTTTCTCTCTCTCTCTCTCTCATAAATATTTTTGAAAAGTGCTAAACTGTTGTTTTTTTTTTTTTTTAAGATTTTATTTGAGAGAGAGAGAGAGATCACAAGTAG
>CM053611.1:45008434-45038217 GCA_028646535.1 Procyon lotor
CGAGGGAACTGTTCAGCTAACTTCCTAAGACTTGTTAAGCTGTCAGCACCAAGCTGGCTTAATATTCCAGGAAGCATTTCTGTGATTGGTTTGGCTTCTGCATGACCAGTAATTGCAAAGGTGTTAGCAGAAAGGGAAGCTTGGACTTTGGGATTGTTGAAATGAATAACTGTCCCATCATCTTTAATCATGTTCACCTCTTCAATACCAGCTATATTATTCACAGCCAGTTTTTTTTAGAGAACTTTGAAGTTTTTTGTCATCAGCTGTAGCTGTTCTATGTACCACCTTCTTCTTTCTGCGAGCTGTCCCCTTGCCCCCTATCCGGACCTGAGCCTGAAGTTTGGCTAACTTTTCTTGATTCATGCTGTTGGTAAATCTGAAGCAGGGAGGGTCCTCCAACAACAGCACGCGGCAAGAGCTATATTTATTTATTTTTAAAGATTTTATTTATTTGACAGAAACAGCAAGAGAGGGAATACAAGCAGGAGGATTGGGAGAGGGAGAAGCAGGCTTCTCAATGAGCGGAGTCTGATGTGGGGCTCGATCGCAGGGTCCTGGGATCATGACCTGAGTCAAAGGCAGATGTTTAATGACTGAGCCACCCAGGTATCCCGAGAGTGGGACTTTAATATTCTCTTTTTTTTTTATTATAAAGAAATAAAGCTCATATAATAGAAAATGTAACTAAATTTTAATTTTAAACATCTTTGCAGTAATTTTTCCTTTAATTTCTTTGTATGGTGCTTTGTTAGTATAGTTTTATTGAGTTATAAAAAAATCTGTGGAGGGGGACACCTGGGTGGCTCAGTTGGTTAAGCATCTGCCTTGGCTTGGGTCATGACCCCAATGTCCGGGGATTGAGCCTTGTGTCGGCCTCTCTGCTTAGTGGGGAACCTGCTTCTACCTCTCCCTCTGCCGGCTTTCCCCCATCCCCCACACTATCTGTGGAGAAACTAATTTTGCTCTTGTGTGTTCTGTTTTCAGAGCAGTGGAAAGAGCTCAGTGCTTGAAAGCCTAGTGGGGAGGGACCTGCTTCCCAGAGGCACTGGTATTGTCACCCGGAGACCTCTCATTCTGCAACTAGTCCATGTTTCACCCGAAGATAAGCGAAAAACAACGGGAGAAGAAAATGGTAAATTTTAGAATTGGAATAAAAACTGTTTAAAAATTCTTCATTTTTTGCTTGAAAAATTTGCTTAAAAATACATGAATTCATTAGACAAATCAGTGGCTATAAAGCAGGAGTCCTGTGAAGAGAAGTGGAATGCATCATTTCTCTTGTGAAAAAAGAGCAAGTTTTGTTGTTTTGAGGACCATGAGTAGACTTGTTTGGAATAGTACCTTTTGGTAATTCAGCTTATTAGTAAACTGTCATTAATGCTTAGGGAGGATTTAGTGAGATACTGGGTAAAATAGGAATCAGTTATTTTAAAGAAAAAGTTTTTGTGTCTTTTGGAGTATTTTAATAAGCTTTTTTCCCTAGTGTTTAAAACAATGTTTTTATTTTTTAACTTTGATTTAGAAACTTAAATAATCTAGATTTTAGTTTAAAGATTTTAAATACAATTAAAATGACTTTGCTTTTCAGTATAGCGGTGTTCTCTCACCTTCTCTTTTCTGGTCTTACCATGTACCTGCTAATTTTGAATCTTTTGCCCTTTAAGCTAATAAAATATTATTTATAGAAAGAGTTTTGATTCTTTTATTTTTATTTTTTTTACTATCTTTCTCTTGCTAAGACTTGCCTGCATAGCACATACTATTCTGATATTTTTTTTTTTTTAAAGATTTTTATTTATTTGACAGAGAGATAACAAGTAGACAGAGAGGCAGGCAGAGAGAGAAGGGGAAGCAGGCTCCCTGCTGAGCAGAGAGCAGGGGCTTGATCCCAGGACTCCGAGATCATGACCTGAGCTGAAAGCAGAGGCTTTAACCCACTGAGCCACCCAGGCGCCACACTATTCTGATTTTTAAGATCTACCCATTCCTGCAATAGTAAATGTCGAATAGTAAGATAAGAAAATATACACTGTCCTTTATTACAGTCCTTCTTTAGTTAAACTGAAAGTATTTTGAGAAATGCTATGTCTATAAACGGATATTAAATTGTTTATTAAGTATATGTCCTATTTATATTAGTGAGGTTGAAATGTTTGATGAAAATATTTTATCTTCCTTGTTCGTTTGGCTCAGACTTTCTGTCTTCTTTATTAAAGTCTGTAAAATGCTCTCATTATTACATTTGCAGCAGAGTACCATTTTTGTTACTTTTCTGCAGAGATCTGTTTTCAGTGCACTTTCATTCTATTTCTTAGATTCTGACCTAGGAAGGGATGGTAGTATTGATGAAATTGAAGTTACTTTAATTTGCATTTTATTTTTCCATTATTATAGGAGCATTGGTGGTGATAGCCTGAGTTTTTCTTTTTAAGGAAGTAAAAAAAACCCTATCGTGATGTAGAAAGTTAATCACTGAAGCAGGTTAATGAAGTTGTAGATGTTAACAAGTAACATTTTTGGATAAACTGCCAGGGGATATGTAGGAGCCTCTTAATTATATTAGGTAGTGTCTTGATATATTATTCATCACTTAGCATTTCTGTAATATTTCTGTATTACTGAAATTCTGAGCCTTGAATTTAATTATTTTGGAGTAACCTATGGTTCAGCTTCATGTATAAAATATATATGAATATATGATAACACAAAATTTCATTCCCACTAACTTATGTCATCAAATCTACCAAATACCTTAAACTAAGACTTTAAGGAACCATATGGCATTAATTAGATCTCTTCCTTTTAACTTTGTATTTTTTTCAGTCACCATGAAAAGGGCAGATGATAGATATTTTGCCTCAGAAACTATTTGCAGAACTGGTCAGTGTTTTGAGAAAAGGGTGTACATTTCAGCTATAGAAGTGTCAGTTCCTCAATATCTCTGCTTGTATGTTCACTCTATTTTGTTGATGTGTCTGTTCTTGGTAGTGGTCGCAAATCTGCATATCTTAACCTATATATATATTTTTTTCAAAGCTTAGTGCTTATATTTTATATTAAAAAGTGTCACTTAAAATAACAATTCAGCTACCCAGAACACAAAATAGGTTAAATAAGTTTTGAGTATTAAATTTCATGTGTCCTATTAATAACTAGCATAATTCCTTAGTGTCTCACCAGAGCCTTTTTATCTTTAGGATAAAGAGTCTATCTTGTCATAAATCATTGTTACCCAGAGAAAGTCAGAAACAATGAAGCAGATAAACATTTAGTTAGCCACAAGAGTATGAACTTACAGTCTGACAACCAGAGAGGAGAAAGGGAGGAAAACATAACCAGATGGAACTTTCAAAAGAGAAAAAATCAGTCTAACCATTTTGTATAGAGATTTATAGCCTCAGAGGGCTTTGTTATGTAAGAAAGGCCCGTTATCAATAATAAGTTAGTTTAAGAGCAGTGTGTTTTAGGATGACATGGAGTAGTATCCATTTTAGATATAGGTCTGTCAAAACTAAAATAAAATATTTTAATGTTTAGTAAGCATAATTTAATTATCAGGAAATTTTATTCAATGTGGAATCCTTCATTCTGCCAACCAGATAGGATTATTGAGGTGTCAATGTATAGAATTTTTCAGCTTGCACCCCCTTTTGTCAATGTAAGAGAATTTTCTGATAAAATTTTACCAAAAACATATTCATGCCATTTTAGAGTAAGATGGTGGTTTAGTTTGAACTTTATTTTATTTTTTTTTTAAAGATTTTTCATTTATTTATTTGACAGAAATCACAGGTAGTCAGAGAGGCAGGCAGAGAGAGAGGAAGAAGCAGGCTTCCTGCCAAGCAGAGCCCTATGCAATGTGGGACTCTATCCCATGACCCTGAGATCATGACCCGAGCCCAAGGCAGAAGCTTTAACCCACTGAGCCACCCAGGCATCCATAGTTTGAACTTTAAACTTCATGATTATCTTTCATATATTTTAAGAAATAAATTAAGCTCTCCTCAGATTTCTTTTTAGGCAAAATCCAAAAGTAGCATGCTGATTAAAGACCAAATTGTTTGTGTTCTTCTGAATTCAGTATATATTTCAAAGAACATAATAATCCCTTCTAAAGCTCAATCTTTGTGAATAGGGTAAAAACTTGTATATATTTACTTTTGAGGTGTTGAAAGATGTGTTGGGTATGCTTTGTAGATTTTTTTGTACCAGGCCATTTATCTTCTCATAGATATCAAATATATCAAATATTTAAGGCAAATTTTTGGAGAGTGAATTAATTTTAACCCAGTTGTGTTAGAACTAGAAACCAGAGGTAATGAAATTAGTTGTAATGGAAGATAACAGTAAGTTATGATACACAGTATGCTTCATTTATATCACTTAAAATCTCTACATCCCTTTAATTATAATAATTTGTAATGGGAATTACAGTTGTAAATTTTGAATAATTGAATGCTCTGTGCATTTGAAGTGTGTTCAGGTTTCTGCACATTTGATTTTTTAAAAAGGTTTAAAATATTAGGGATGAGCACTAAACTTCTCATTCTGTGCTGTTTCTCTTTAACTACAGACCCTGCTACATGGAAAAACTCAAGACACCTTTCTAAAGGTTTCCTTTATCCATTTGTTTTTGGCCCTCCTTTTTCTAGTATGCCTGCATGTGTGCTTATGTACCCTTACAGGCTGTGTGCATTATTTTTCTTCCATTTTTATTTGCCTCTCCACATTGATTGCAGGTGGTTCTCGTTACCTCTTGGCATTGCATCAGAATACAGGCTTTTTTTGGTGGTGAATGTAATTTATTTTATTTTTATTTTTAAAAACATGCTTGTTAAGCCAGGCCTCTTGTATATGATAAGGTAAATTAAAAACACTCCTTTGGTGTGTAATACTTGCCTCTGTGAGTTCTGCTCAACTAGATTACTCCAGTCCTCCAATGAGACTTCTTGGAAGAAGGTACTAAGCTTCAAGTAGGTGAGCATTTTACTTGCAAAAAGGATCCAGTTTTATTTACCTTATTTCCACCAAGGAATCCAATCACTTTTTCTTCAATATTTATTTGAATATCTTTTAGTCATTTTTATTTTGATTTCAGTGGCTGATATTCATTATTCATAAACTCAGTCATTAAGATATTTAGAGCTGAATTTGGCGAAAGCAGAATAGCTGTGCTTAGGGAGGGCACGTTACCTTTGTATAGTTAAAAATGTCTAGTTTCTCTGAGGAAACTAGAACAAAACTTGCTCGCCAAGATTTAGACCACTTGAAACAGTGCCGACAGTGAATCTAGTTTTCTTTCCTTCAGAGAGTGCAGGAAGAACGGACCTATTACTAGGAGACTTCTCGGAGAGTAGCGACTGTACGACAGTTACGCTCGAGTCTGTCCGCCCACCCTCCTCAACACACATGCATTTCAAGTTCTTTCCAGCCTTCACTTCCAAGGGGAGAACAGTCACCTTGAAAATGCATTTGAATCACAGAATGCACTACTGACGGAGCTCTCTAAAGTAACACCAAGTTGTGACTCATAGGTAGCCAGTAGGAAACCAAATTTAAAAATGGATGTAATAGCTGTTTCATTCACATATTGCAGATTCTTACCTTGAGTTATGTGTGTAAACCTATTATGTGCTTTTTGCATCACTCAGTAGGATTCTTAGTTTTTCTTCTTTTAGCCATTTGCTTGAGTTACTTTCATTATATAAACTGCTTTATGTATAAGATACTTAAAAACAAAGCATATACTTTTGCTATGATATAGTTACATAGAAAATATGAAATGAACAATTTTATTTGTAGAATCTAGATTTCAAAAGGAAGACCTGTGAGTAACTGAAAATAGTCACTTCTTGAAACACAGGATACATTTTCTAAAATATTAAAGTATAATTTAGTAGATCTTAAAATACTTGTCACTGGCAAAATAGAAACAAATGGTACTGTGTTGCCTTTTTGAATTCCTGAGATAAAAAGGTAATTCCCATAGTTTCGAATAAATGGAGTTTTTCTTTTTCAGGGGTTGAAGCTGAAGAATGGGGCAAATTTCTTCATACCAAAAATAAGGTAATCGATCACACAAGAATATTATGAAGAAATAACATGTTGAAAGATTTTTTTGTACAAGTATTTGATAATTTAGTTTCTTATCATTGGTGGGGTGGGGTGTGGTATGTTACCTTCAAGCCACTGTTCCTCGTAAAATAAATCTTCTTTTCGTAACATTTCTAACCATAGCAGTTTATTCGGAAAACACATTTAAGTTGAGCTTTATTATAATTTAGAAATTAACTGTTGTGGGATCAGGCAGCTTTGAAAAACTCATATAAAACTCCTTGGCTCAGAAAATATGTGTATATGTTAGAATTTACTAATTCTGTGAAGCAGACCCATAAACATCTTTGAAATTTATTAACCCCTCACTTAAAAACTGTTGATCTTACTATGAGTGTTGTGCTGTTTATTTCAATAATTTTTAGCTTTACACGGATTTTGATGAAATTCGACAAGAAATTGAAAATGAAACAGAAAGGATTTCAGGAAATAATAAGGTAGGCATCTTTTAGAGCTGGAACATATAAACATCAGTAAATATATCATTGAGAGTATTCTGTATATAATGTATGATAGGCATTGTAAATTCCTAGTTCTGGTATTTGAAACTAATGGAGATTTTCACAAATATATAAAAACTTTACTTAAAATCCAATTTGTTAGAGCTTTTATATACTATCAGATGGTTAATTTAGATGTTTATTCTTGATCTTGTGATGTACATACCACTTGTATAATTTTTCTGTTTAATACCGATACAATAAATTATCTTCTTTTGATGGAGTGACTGTACTCTGGATTATGTAACTTCTGAGATTTTGAAGAGCTCCCTTTTTTACCTGAGTAATGCTAGATTTACTTATGAAAGCAAAGAGATTTTTTTTCAGTGAAAATAAAAACTAACATTTACTAAATTGTTTTCCTATTTTCTAATACTGTGAGAATTTAAAGTAGATTAGGTGTCCAAGATGCCATTGATCTTGACACCAGGCACTATCACTGCTTCCCGCAAATACTTCTGTTTTCTCTCCTTTGTTTGTTCTTGCTACCTTTCTCTATGTTCTCTTCCTTAAAAAAAGATTTTTTATTAAATCTCTATTCTTGTTTTATCCAGAGGCCATTTAATCCCACAAGTGGGCCCTCGCCTGTATTAATATTTAACAAGTATTTATTGAGCCCTTTTATCTCCCAGGTGCTGTGCTGGAGAGGTTGTCCTGACAAAAAGGCGTTTTTGGAGCCATATCAGTTCTTTATGCCTAGTCAGGATATTTATCTCTTTGACCAACTAAGCTTTATTCATTATTAAACTGGTAACCTTTGAGTTGCTGCTGCTGCTACCATACTTTCTTGAATTTCTAATAATTATGTTGTATAGAAGAGGTAGAAAAAGTGGCAGGGGACTAGATTAGCTTGTCCTCAGTCTTATAATTGTATCGGGGATAATTTTGACTTTGGGGATGTTGTTAATCATAATATACCAGTTTGAATTCTCTCCTCCATCCCCATGGATTTACTGAATTTAGGAATTGGTAATTTTACATAGGGCTAGAATTTAGGGTGTATGTGACTAGTGTTTCAGAAAAGAAAGTTTTAGTTAAACTAAATTGAATGTCATAAAAGATCGAGTCTATATACCAATAAGATGTTTAATTTATGGTGGGGATGTGATATACTTACCTAGCAGATTTTCTTACCTACAGTGTCCAAAGGACGAGAAGTCCCCTATCCCCAAATCTGTGAAAAGTCTCTCCTTTCCTAAGTCATGTTTGTAACGAAGTAAATGATACTTTGATCTTATTAAGTAATTTTATATGTGTAAATATCTAAATGATTTCATATGCCTAACATAAAGCCCTGACGGATTTAAAATATCTATGAGATTGGAATTTTAAAGGCATTTGAGCAAAGTTTTGTATTGGACATGATAAGGGAATACCTGAGAGTACACAACCTGGGCAGATGTGCTGAATATCAGCATGACTTTGGAACATTGGTGTATTTGAAATAGAAAAGTAGTTTAGAATAAGTAACTCAGAGTAAAGGATGTTCCAAAAAAGCCTTCTGGGAAATTAGAATTTTCATTGGGTTAATGAAAGAAGATACAAAGTAGGCAAGATGAGAAGAGATTTTCGAGGATAAAGAAGGGCAGGGCACGTGTGAAGACAAGTTATGTACATTTTCTGTATGACTTTTTACATGTAGCTGGCTCCGCTTTAAAACTTGTAGAGGCCAGTGGTGAAAATGCAGTCTGGATGATAATCTCAGTCTGGAGAGAAAACAGAGGTATCTCTCACTATCCAGATTCCAGATTCTCTCTACTTGAATTCAGGGCCTGAAGATATGGATAAATTTTCCAAGGAATCTCTTAAAATAGACACTTTTGCTACTTGATATTCAGAGATTAGGAGCTAAGTTGATTGGATAACTTGTTACCCATGCCTGTCTACTCAAGAACTTCATAAATTTGGAGAGTGGTACAGTTTTCTTTTTGTTCAGCACTAAGTCTATTAAACACATTTAAGAAGTTGTGTCTGTTGAGAATCAAGAGAAAAGCATGTGAAGTAATGCAGGGGAAATAAATTTTGTATATTAATGTATAGGATTGGATAAGATCACCCGCTATGTGGCTCTCTGTCTTGCCATGTGTTTCATCAGGCTTTGGTTATTGAAATGTTTATGGTTTAATTCATATTTTAAAAGCATCTAATGTCTGCTTGAAATGTGTACTTTAGCATTTATATTTCACTGAAATTTTAATATGATATTTTAAAACTTATTTTTAGGGAGTAAGCCCTGAGCCAATTCATCTTAAGATTTTTTCACCCAATGTTGTCAATCTGACACTTGTGGATTTGCCAGGAATGACCAAGGTAAAGATTAGTTGTTACTCATTGTGGATTTGATCACGTTTGTTTTCAACCAAAAAAAAGTGGTTTTTGCTTAACCTCATATGAGAATAATCAGCTTCCCCCCTGCCCCCCCAAATCAACTTGGTCTATTAGCCACATTCCTTTCTCCTTGAAATACTTTCTTTACTTGGCTTCCAGGATACCAGCTTTCTCTCCAGTCTTACTGGCCATTCCTTCTCTCCCTTTTGCTGGTTTCTTACCTTCCCAGCGTCTCCACAGTGGGTGCCTCAGAGCTGTTTTTAGATCTCTTGTCAGTTGGGTACACTTACCCCCCTTGATGATTTCATCCAAACTATGGCTTGAAATACATGAGTATCTGTTTGCTGACAGCATGAAAACATCTCCAGACTCGTATTGCTGAAGTACCTAATAGGCATTTCAAACCTGATGTGTTTTATGCTAAATTTCTGACCTATCCCTCAACCTTACTTGAGCCTTCTGTAGTCTCCCCTACTTCAATAAAGGGCAACTCTCTCCTATCAGGTGCTTAGCCAAAAGTTTGTAGTTATCCTTGACACTTTTTATTCCATACCCTACTTTCTCAGAAGATCCTTCCTTTGGCTCTCCTTACATTTAAAATATATCCAGAACTCCATTCTATCTTACAAATTTATACTACCATTCTGATCTAGCCACTACCCTATCAGCTGGATTATTGCAGTAACCTCCTAATAGGTCTTCCTCATAATCTGTTAAGTAAGCAGCCAGAGTGATTCTCTAAAGGTAAAAATTAGATTGTGTCATTCCTTGGCTCAAAATCTCTCCAGTGGTTTCTCATTTCATGCATAGTAAAAGCTTAAGTTCTTAAAATGAAAATATCCCTGTTATTCTTCTAACTCCTGCTCTAGTTTTCAGCCCTTGCTGTTCATTCTGCTAGAATATTCTTCCCCCAGATATCTGCATGTACTTCGCCTTCAGTTTCTGCTCATTCTTTTTTAAAAATTATTTTATTATTTATTATTTATTTTATTTTTAAAAAATTATTTGTCAGAAAAAGCAAACACAATTAGGGGAAGCAGCAAGCAGAGGGAGAAGCAGGTTTCCTGCTGTTCAGTATCTTCAATGTCATTATCTGAGTGACTTCTTCCCTCTTTAGTCTATTTAAAAGCATAATCCTATTTAAAATAACTATTTAAAGTATAATCTTCTCTAATCATTCCCTAGCTTCTTGTTCTGCTTAATTTTTTCTATAGTTCTACCACCACCTAGATATATCTATATCTATAATTTGTTATCATCTGCTTCTCATCACTAAAATATGAACTCTATGAAGACAGGAATTTTGGTCTTTCTTTAATCACTACTGTGACATACCTGATGTAGAACAGCGCCTGAAATAGCTGCCAGTAAATACTTGCTAATTGAATGAACAAGTGAATTTGTCTCTAGGCAGTTATCATCGACCAGTCCTTTACATGGTAAACTTGATATTTGCAAGAGGGACATTTTGAGACTTTTACATATGACCAAATTCATATATTCCACTACGAGTAGTATATACTTTCTTCATTTTAACTATCTGTGAATGGAATAATACCTATATTCTGTAGATTAAATGGGGGTGGGGGAAGCTGAGTTGGTTTTTATTACTAGTTCCTTGCTCATCTCTGTTTGGTTCAGGTGCCTGTAGGTGATCAACCTAAGGATATTGAGCTTCAAATCAGAGAGCTCATTCTTCGGTTCATCAGTAATCCTAATTCCATCATTCTTGCTGTCACTGCTGCTAATACAGATATGGCAACATCAGAAGCACTGAAGATTTCAAGAGAGGTAGATCCAGATGGTAAGGACAGATGTTAATATTGAATGAGATGCTTGGTTCACAGTGGTAAATCTACCCTCAAGAAAGGAATATTTATTTTTAAAAGTAATTTTTCTAGCTGTTAATACAGATTTAAAAAATAATGTGTTCCTGTTTTGCTTATAATTACAAATAGAAAATCTGAGGGAAAATGAAGTTTTAATGGGTTAGTTGCTGTATACTCAAGGTGAAAACACTTTACATAATGTCCATATTTGTAATGATTGCCTAATGATTTTAAAATTATGGGCTTTGCAAAGAGGGTTTGTTTTGTATAAATGGTTTAGATTTTTGAATGGCTGACTTCTAAGAATAACTATCATAAAAGGTAATCATTGTAGATTATTATGGAATAGTAGAAAATTGTGGCATCTATGTTCTCCAGGGGTAGAAAGCATTTAGACAAAGAGGAAATTCTTAGAAATAAAGGTAAAATCCTTTTATGAAGCATTCAAACCCCAAGGATTATGTTCATAATTCCTAATTTAGTTCATACTGTGGATCAGTTTATGGGATTTGGCTAATGCTGTGGTGTGCATCTCTTAGTATATATAAAATGGCAGCTTGTAGGCTAGTAGCAGTACAGTTGCTGCTAATAAATGTAGCTTTGCTCCATACAGGAGCTAATTTTTTTTTTTTTACCTGAATATTTGGAGGTTCTGTGAGCTGTGTCATGTTTCTTTTTTCCTGTAATTTTTTTTTTACCTGAATATTTGGAGGTTCTGTGAGCTGTGTCATGTTTCTTTTTTCCTGCTTTGAAATAAAAATTTGGTAGGAAAAGTTAATGTTAAAACTGCTAATTAAAATTACCATAAACAGTAATTTTTTAAAGTATTTTTTTAATTTCAAGTTATTAAGAAATTTTTACCACACATCATTTTAGATTAAATGATAAGCCCTAGGGGCACCTGATTGGCTCAGTCAGTAGAGCATGTGACTTTTTTTTTTTTTTAAGATTTTTTATTATTTGACAGAGAGAGAGAGAGCACAATAGGCAGGCAGAGAGATGGGGGGAAGCCCCAGTGGAGGGCTCGATCCCAGGACCCTGAGACCATGACCTGAGCCAAAGACAGAGGCTTTAACCCACTGAGCCACCCAGGTGCCCCTAAATTAGTTTTTAAAAAGTATTTGTAAACAAATGTTAGAAAAGCATTACCAAAATGATGAGAGGTAATGTTAAGGAGAGATTATAGATGAGGATTTTTCTTTATTAATACCTAATAGCTTTATTTAATGGATCATTTTCTTTTCTTTTTTTGCATTTACCAGGTCGCAGAACCTTAGCTGTAATCACTAAACTTGACCTCATGGATGCGGGTACTGATGCCATGGATGTATTGATGGGAAGAGTTATACCAGTCAAACTTGGAATAATTGGAGTAGTTAACAGGTTAGCAGTCAAGAATGAGATAAGAATTGCAGCATTCCCATTTCAAAGCATATCTGAATTTCTAAAAGCAGTCTAAAATGTGGTATTATCCTTATTTTCCCCTTGTATTATAATCTTGGTGTTGCTAGGAATTCATTGGTCTAAAAGAAGAAAAGAGCTTCACTAAAGCCTCCTGTGGGCATTTGTATTTTTAAAGTAAGCAGTCCATAAAATGGGAAGAAAATTTAATAGCCAGGCTTGAAAAATTTTCGCCTATTATATTATACATGAAGCGTACACTAGATAAGAAAAAAAAATTTTAATTTGCATATCATCAAGAAAAAGTTTGTTAATATGGTGGAAGAATTTTAATAAATTGGTTTAACACCTCTGGGATTAGTGATCCATCATAATTGCCAGGATGTGACTTCGAGAAATTTTATTAAAGGTATCGTAATCATAAATAGCTGGTGTCAACTCAGTAGTAGTTTCTGTTGAGTGTCTAATTATGCTTTAGACCCTCTCCTGTGAGCAGTTTGCAAATGGTATCTCTTTGAACCTTTACAACATCTCTGTGAGGTAGCGGTTGATGTTTATTTTATAATCAGAAGACTCAAGTTATACATCTACCGAAGTCACATGGTGAAACCAGATCAAATGAAGATCTCTCTTAGTCAAAAGCCTTAATAAAGTAGGAAGCACTGAAATTAATAGGAGATCTAGGTTCTACTCGTAGTTTGTCCATAAACTAGATACATAACGTGGATTTAAAAGACACCTAACATCTTTGGGTCTCAGGCCTTTTCCAAATGAAAATGTTTTTACTAAGTGATACGGAAGTTGTTTGCTTTATTCGTATGTCCTACGGTCACCCATACTTCAGCTTTCATTTTTTTTAATCCTACACTGTCTTTTCATGGTATAAAACTGTTGCATTTATAAATGCTCTTTAAGTAATTACTTTTGGTAGGAATTAGTTGTCTGTATATGGGTAAAATATACAGCTGGTTGTCATATTCATACTTTTTTTACTTGTCTCTCCCTGTTACTTCGGAGTACTGCTTTTGACTGTAGTTAATGGTAACAATGAAGCATAAACTATTCAGGTATTATAAGTCAAAGATTGACTCTTGGCGGAAATGCTTAACATGTGACCTTGGGTCAGTTAATGTTCCTGAGCCTCAGTTTCTTTGCTGTAAAATGGGATAATACCTACTGCATAGAATTATTACAAGAATTAGATAACACAATCCATATCAGGCATTACTACAATGTCTGGTGTTACCATCATCATCTAAGGTATGTAGAGGACACAGTTGACTTTTAATTAAACAGTTTGTTATTTTTCAACCTTAGGAGCCAGCTAGACATTAACAATAAGAAGAGTGTAACTGATTCAATCCGAGATGAATATGCATTCCTTCAAAAGAAATACCCATCTCTGGCTAATAGAAATGGAACAAAGTATCTTGCTAGGACTCTAAACAGGTAACATTTTTACTCTTGGAATATGAGGTCCTTTTGGTTTGCCAGTAGGTATCTGAGAACTCTAATTTTTAGTTCCTTATATTTTCATAACATTCTTGTGTGTACAGTTTCAGGTTTTGTTTCTTGTATAGTAGGTCCTTAAAATGTAAATGTCTTCTTTAAATTTGAGTGGTTGGCATTAAATTATGTATTCTAGGAATGCTCAAGGGAATTTTTAGAATGTTTTAATTACGAAGTTCTTGACAGTCAATTTACTTTTGGTAATAGAACTAGATAGCAGATGACTTAATTTCCACTTGGGATTTCAGGAACTAAATTAAAATATGTAATTTTCACATAATTCTTATTTTAAGTGGATGTCTTCTATTCTTATTCATAAAAAGAATTTAAAGTATATACCTTGAATCCTTAATACCCGCTGATAGTAGAGGGACTGGAAAACCTTTCTAGATAATTTATGAATGACTGAAATGAAAGTTGTTTTCTCTTACTTCTGTCTTATTCTCTAAATAAATTAAAGGCTGATGGATCTTAGTAAGATTGATTTTCACTGTGCTAAGTACTCATTGTAAAAGATAAGTCAGAAATCAAAATCTTGTCAATTTGTATTTGGTTCTCTAGCAAATGCTACATTTTGATGGCTTGAAGGCAAATTTAAAAAGTGTTAACCAAATTGTCTTCATGTCATTTTTTTCTAGCCTAAGATTGCATTATTTCTTGCCAGGACAAATTATTTGACAGCTTTTACCATTATTGGCATTTTAAAAATTTGACTTGTTTGGGTCTTCAAAATACAGTTTTACTTTAAAATAATTTCTTTCTAACTTTTTATTAGGTTACTGATGCATCACATCAGAGATTGCTTACCAGAGTTAAAAACAAGAATAAATGTTCTAGCTGCTCAGTATCAGTCTCTCCTAAATAGCTATGGTGAACCTGTGGATGATAAAAGTGCTACTTTACTCCAACTTATTACCAAATTTGCCACAGAATATTGTAACACTATTGAAGGAACTGCAAAATATATTGAAACTTCAGAACTGTAAGTAAAAAATTTCTCTATAGATATGGTTACCTGACTTTACTGGGTTACGTTAGCTTTTGTAACAGGGACTTTAACTCTGAGATTTTCTGATTGTGATTTATTATCTGCAGAATAGTATTTTGCAGAAATAATAGGATGATGTCTGATGTATGTGTAAAAATGCTTTGTAAACTTAGGTAAAGCACAGTAAAAATTTCAGTTTTTTTTTTTTTTTTAATGACTTCGATAAGCATTTAAAAATACTTGGTAATTTAACTTTTTAAATTTTTGTGTTTTTTAATAGACATACTCTAATTTTTCATGAAAAAAAATGCAGATAGGAAGAAGAACAAAATCACTTATTTCCATTATCCAGAAATAGTCCCTGTTAATTTTGGCATGAACCTAGACATTTTTCTGTGTCTGTAAAACATTATAAATGTCTGTATTTCAAAAATCAGATCAAAATACTGTCATGCTATTTTGGAATCATGTCTTTAAATCAATGTATCACAAACAGCTAATATTAATTATACATTTCTATAATCAATCTTAAAAATTTACATGGCATTTTACTTTTTAGATATACTTTCTTTTCTTGAACCAGTCCTCTACTACTGATAGATCGTTTTTATTCATACCCGTATATAAACAGTGTTGTGATGAACTATTTTGGGGGCATGTATTGGAGTAAACCTTTAGGCTAAATTCCTAGAATGGAATTACTGTGTCAAAGGGTAAGAACATCCTAAATGTCTCTTACTGTTGCCATACTGTTAGTAGCTTGTATTGTTGTACTATTAGGAATATATAAAAATGTTCATTTCTCTGAACTCTCACTTAAAAAAAAAAACTTTTAATTTTGAGGTAATTATAGACTTCCAGGAAGTTGCAAATAAATGTACCTTCCTAGGTCCTGTTAATCCTTTACCCCATCTTCCCCAGTGTTGACATTTTGCATAGCTATAGTACGATAACAAAATGAGAAAATAGACATTGGTACAACCCAGAGCTTATTCAGATTTCACCACTTATGAAATTAGACACACACTTGTGTGAGTATTCTATGTACTTCTGTGTGACCTAGGTGGCTTTTTATGTGAGTTAACTACATAAAGACAGTATTGAACTAATTGATGAATGGTTGGGTTATTTTATATATATACACATATTTTTTGCAACTGGAGTAGTACTTTTTTTTTTTTTTTACTTGACAAAAAGTCAAGTGCTACATATTTAAAAACAATATCTCAAACATATTACCCATCACAAAAGAGAATCTGGCAATAGTACAAAACATCCTACTTAAGATCTTTTTTTTTTAATACACAAGATGGTTTAAAATGATAGAAGTTCTGTGAGAACATATATATATATGTTCTATATATATATATATACACACATATATATATATATATGGCATATTGAGGGAAATAAAGATTACTAAGATGAACCTTTAAAAAGTTTAGTGGGTAAGGTAAAACAAGGTAACACAAGGCACGATTATTTGGCAAACAGGAGTATAATCAAGTATTTTTATTTAAATACTTACTAAATATAATATGTATCCAGAAATGTGCTTATAACATACATGGGGAGTTTTATAAGTAGTTAATAAAGCAAATAATCTGTGTAATCATGTAAGCCTTTAAGATACTAAAGAGAGACCATTTACATTTCTCTCAGGACTGGGAGCATGCCATAGTTTATACTGTGTTTAGGATGGGCTCTGAATAGAATTTAGAGGGCAATGAGTAGAAGAGTGTTTTAGGCTTTGGGACAGCAAAGAATAATGCAGGGTGTATGTAGAGAATGGCATGTACAGTGACAGGATGTAACAGGAAGTAAGGCAGCAAAGGCATCTAAGAACAAGTTTGTGGAAAGGCATATCTTCAGAATTCGGAGAACTTCCTGCTGTAGAAATAAAACACTTTCAGTCTAGAGGAGTACCCAGTTTAGAAGGATAATTCTAGTTGTTATTGAAGGTTATTTGCAGAAGGTAAAGGTTGGAGGCAGACTGGTGATTTAACCATTTTTAAGTATAATTTAATGGCATTCAATTAAAGTCACAGTGTTGTCCCATCATCAAAGTGGCATCTATTTCTAAAATTTTTTTATCACCCCAACAGAAACTCTGTATTTGTTAAGCAGTATCACTTTGTTCCCTCCTCCTCCTGTCTCTGGTAACCTCTAATTTACTTTGTCTCTGTGAATTGGCTAATTCTAGATACTTTATATGAGGGGAATCATACAATATTTGTCCTTTTGTGTCCGGCTTATTTCACTTAGCATAATGGTAGGCTAGTACCTTCTGCTTAGACAACTGTAAGAAAGTAGTCCATAATAGAGATTTAATTTGTTTAAAGCAGGAGCAAACTGTAGTAGCCCATTGTCTAAGAAGGATTTTTACATTTTTAAATGGTTGAAAAAAATGCAAAGAATATTTCATGATGTGAAAATTATGTAGAGTCCATATTCTAGTGTGCATAAGTTTTACTAGAGCACAGCTGTGCTTATTTGTTTATATTTTGTCTACAGCTGCATTTTTGCTCAGTGGTAGAACAGAGTCATTTTGGCAGAAACCGTATGGTCTGAAAAGCCTAAACTATTTACTCTTTGGCTCTTTATACAGGAAAAGTTTATCCATCTCTCCTGTAAATTGTGAATAAACAGAAATAAATAAGATACTTTTTCTTGTCTTTTAAAAAGCTCATAGTCAAAGAAAACTAGGGCAGAGAAAAGATGTTTAGTAGGTCTTAGTAAACTGATGTTTTTTGACAGAATAGTTATTCTGTGTGTGCGCCTCTGTGTGCAAAGACACACACATGTGATGAATGCCTTTTGTGGAATGACTTCTTCATTAAAAGAAAAAATTAGAGAAACTGGTTCATGATGGAGTTGGGAACACATGGAAATGATCTAAATGTAATTATTTATCTGAGACTTTCTCAGAATATAAGACCTTACAAGCTTATAGGAAGACTTTTAACTTGTAGCTTCTTCCTCTTTTAGTAATAATAGAAACCATACACTTCATTGCCTTTCAGATGCGGTGGTGCTAGGATATGTTATATTTTCCATGAGACTTTTGGGCGAACTCTAGAATCTGTTGACCCACTAGGTGGCCTTAACACTATTGACATTTTGACTGCCATTAGAAATGCTACTGTAAGTATGCTTAATTTTTAGAATTTTTTAAAAAAGAGGTTAAAGGTTTATTATAATTTTTAACCCATTGGCTATATCTTTTTAAATGAATTATATTTTTGTTCTCGTACTTGATATTAGGAAGCACTTTTCATGAAAAACACCAAAAAAACATGATTTATTTTAACCTAGGGAAGAATTAAAATTTTGTGTAGCTGTAATAAGAGCTCAAAAACTCTTCTAGGGTCCTCGTCCTGCTTTGTTTGTGCCTGAAGTTTCATTTGAATTACTGGTCAAGCGGCAAATCAAACGTCTGGAAGAACCCAGCCTGCGTTGTGTGGAACTGGTTCATGAGGAAATGCAAAGGATCATTCAGCACTGTAGCAATTACAGTACACAGGTAACTGCGAAATGTCGCATGTGTCAGGTGGAGTACAAGACAGGAAGTGCTGGTTTCTTATGGTGAGAGGAAACATGGAAGGTGGGCTAAAAGAACTTAAAATATGCATTTTCCTGATTGGAAAGTGATTTGATGTAGTATGCTTAAATGTAGCTTACAATTTAATGCAGTATTTCAGTGATTATTTAATTCTCCTTTAAACAAAGCAGTCTGTTCTGTTTTTCTTTCTTCCATCATATATAGGAGTTGTTGCGATTCCCTAAACTTCATGATGCCATAGTTGAAGTAGTGACTTGCCTTCTTCGTAAACGGTTGCCTGTTACAAATGAAATGGTGAGCTGTTATTATTACAAATCATCATTATAACCACTGTTAAAGAAGTTTTTTTGTACAGCAATAGGAGTACTTTTGAGTTTAGGTTTGTTTCCCAGTGTATTGAGAAGATAAAGAAGTGAACCTCACTCTTATTTCAAAGGACACTTCAGTAATTCTGGCATAAAGTACATTTTTATTCGTATTTTAATCAGTTAGCCTACAGCCACAGGTTTGCATGAGAATGGAGTTATTGTTGGGGATTGTGAATAGCTTTGCTCTACTATATAATATATAGCACCACTGATGTAATGGAAAATTAGTTTTATCATCATCCCCAGTAAACTGAGCCTTTAGAGCAAGCTATTTTAACTCTAGTACATCGGCGTCATTTGGCGACTTCTAGTTTGCTTGTTTGATGACCCAATACTGTAACATCTTGGTTGCTTGCTACTATTTTGTGGGTTGCTGCTCTCTGTAAAAATGCTGAAATTGGGAAAAACATGGGATAAGCATTTGAGATTGCCTTTATGTCTCTATTTGTTGGCTGAGTGTTTTGTTTTGCTTCCCTTTCTGGTCACTAAAAGTGCATTTGGGTCCTTGGCTCAGGAAGGTGATGAGCTTACCGAGTTTAAGGAGGTTTAAGGTTTACTAAGACTACAAAACCGTCCCTGGAAGTGTAGAATGCTCGGGTGTTTCCCTAGCGAATGTAAACCCTAGGCTGAGAGGAGCAGGGATATAGTTAGCCTGATGTCAGAGTTAGTGATGATAGCACAGAGTCTTTGGAATTTCATTTGAATAGCTGCTTTTCATCTTGGTTCTTGACGTTTTAGTGCTCTCCTGATACCCGAGATTCATTAGGGCAGTGCATATGAAGGAATTAATCTCTGCATTGCTGGAGAAATTAATTTCAACTTTCCTTTTGATTATTGTCCCATTAGGATTTTGAACTACTGTGGAGAATTGTCTGTTCGTGTCTTCTGCCCATTTTTTGACTTGATTATTTGGTTTTTGGGTGTGGAGTTCGAGAAATTCTTTATAAATCTTGGATATCAGCCCTTTCTAGTGTCATTTGCAAATATCTTCTCCCATTCCGTGGATTGCTTCTTAGTTTTGATGACTGCTTTGCAAAAGCTTTTTATCTTGATGAAGTCCCAAAAGGTCATTTTCGCTTTTGTTTCCCTTGCCTTTGGAGATATGTTTTGAAAGAAGTTACTGTGGCCGATGTCAAGGAGGTTACTGCCTATGTTCTTCAGGATTTTGATGGATTCCTGCCTCACATTGAGGTCTTTCATCCATTTTGAGTTTATCTTTGTGTATGGTGTAAGAGAATGGTCCAGTTTCATTCTTCTGTACATAGCTGTCCAAATTTCCCAGCACCATTTATTGAAGAGACTGTCTTTTTTTCCTTTGGATATTTTTTCCTACTTTGTTGAAGATTAGTTGACCATAGAGTTGAGGGTCCATTTCTGGGTTCTCTATTCTGTTCGATTGGTCTATGTGTCTGTTTTTGTGCCAGTACCATACTCTCTTGGCAATTACAGCTTTGTGATAAAACTTCAAATCAGGCAACATGATGCCCTAGCTTTGTTTTTCTTTTTCAGCATTTCCTTAGTGATCCAGGGTCTTTTCTGGTTCCATACAAATTTTAGGATTGTTTGTTCCAGCACTATGAAAGATGCGCTGTTATTTTGATTGGGATGACATTGAAAGTATAGATTGTTCTGGGCAGTGTAGAAATTTTAGCAATGTTTATTCTTCCAATCCATGAGCATGGAATGTTTTTCCATTTTTTTTGCATCTTTGATTTCTTTGAGTGTTCTGTAGTTTCTGGAGTATAGATCCTTTACCTCTTTGGTTAGGTTTGTTCCAAGGTATCTTACACTTTTTGGTGCTATTGTAAATGTAATCGATTGCCTAATTTCTCTTGCCATAGTTACATTGTTAGCGTATAGGAAAGCAACTGATTTCTGTGCATTGATTTTGTATCCTGGCACATTACTGAATTGCTGTATGACTTCTAGTAATTTGGGGATGGAGTCTTTTGGGTTTTCCACATAAAGTATCATAAGAAGACATATGAATGGCTGACAGACACACGAAAGAATGTTCAACGTCATTAGTCATCAGGGAAATTCAGATTAAAACCATAATGAGATACCACCTTATACCAGCTAGAATGACAAAAAAATAACAAGGCAGGAAACAAATGTAGGAGAGGCTGTGGAGAAAGGTGAACCTTCTTACACTGTTGGTGGGAATGCAAGTTGGTACAGCCATTTTGGAAAATAGTCTGGAAGTTCCTCAAAAAGTTAAAAATAGAGCTACCCTATGACTCAGAAATTGCACTACTGGGTATTTACGCCAAAGATACAGATGTAGTGAAAAGAAGGGCCATATGCACCCCAGTGTTCATAGCAGCGATGTCCATAACAGCCAAACTGTGGAAAGAGCTGAGATGCCCCTAAACAAACGAGTAAAGAAGATATGGTTCATATATACGATGGTATATTACTAAGCCATCAGAAAGGATGAATACCCATCATTTGCATCATCATGGGTGGAACTGGAGGGGATTGTGATAAGTGAAATAAGTCAGAGAAAGACAATTATATCGTTTCACTTATATGTGGAACATAAGGAATAACATGGAGGACATCAGAAGGAAGGGAAAATAAAGGAGGGGAAATCAGAGTGGGAGATGAACCATGTAAGACTATATATAGACTCCGGGAAATAAACTGAGGGTTCCAGAGGGGATGCAGGTGGGGATGGGTGAGCCCTGTGATGGGTATTAAGGAGGGCACGGATTGCATGGAGCACTGGGTGTTATACGCAAATAATGAATCATGGAACACTACATCAAAAACTAATGAAGTAATGCATGGTGACTAACATAATAAAAAAAGATTTCAAACCACATATAATATTTAAACTATGCGTGTCTAAGGCCGATCAATCATTATCTCAGGTCTTTAAATGTGTCTTTGAAGTTAGCATTGTTAATATGAAGTATTTCTTGTTGAAACTGAACTGAAACTTTGACACAGAATTGCAGATGATCTGAGATTTTAATAGCAATATTACATAAAGCCTTGGAACTTAGATTTGCATCAGGGAATTTTTTTCCCCTAAAAAAGTACTTCTATCTTAAAGTTACTTCCTTCCCCCTTTTGAAATGCAATCTTAGATGCCTCGATAAAAATAAATCAAAAGATAGAGCAAATTATTCTGCAGCATAACATGCATCAGTTGGAGTATAGTTATTGATCTGTAGTTCAATATAGATCTATCTATAAGAAGATACTGATCTTCTTATGATATGTTTCTTAAAGTAGAATTAGGTTAACATATTTTTGTATGTAGCCTAATTTTATTTTTTTCTAGGTCCATAACTTAGTGGCAATTGAATTGGCTTATATCAACACAAAACATCCAGACTTTGCTGATGCTTGTGGGCTAATGAACAATAATATAGAGGTAAGTACCATTTGAATTGTCACTTTTGAGAGAAAAAAAATTTCTTGTAAATCAGTTGTATCAAATTTATGGAGCATGGGATAACTATAAAACACATGGACCATGTAATTGTCTGCTTACATCTCAGGATATATGCTGAGGGCATTACATTATGTTAAATCTAATTCTCAAAACCACCTGGTGACATTATTCGAATTTTCTGTTTATACAACTAATTCAGAGGGGATCTGGGATTCACTGGTTTAGTGTTTGAAGGACTGCCTGCTCCCTTTCAGTAACTGTTGTAGTTTATTCAGGTTGAAGAGTGGAAAACTAAATGAGTGTTTAAAGTTGTTTCCATTTGGCTCTGAAAGCTGGGAAGGAAACATTCAAGATTTACCTAAATTAATACATTTTCACCAGTACTGGAGTGACTACATTTCATGGCTTTTTTTCCCATTTGAGGTGAATTTTTTTTTTTTTTTGAAGATTTTTATTTATTTGACAGAGAGAAACACAGCAAGAGAGGGAACACAAGCAGAGGGAATGGAAGCGGGAGAAGCAGGCTTCCCGCCGAGCAGGGAGCCCGATGCAGGGGCTCGATCCCAGGACCCTGGGATCATGACCTGAGCCGAAGGCAGACGCTTAATGACTGAGCCACCCAGGCGCCCCTGAATTTTTTAAGTTGTATAAGATCTCACCTGGAGCCAAGGCTGGTGGATAAAGCAATTTATCCAGATGCTATTTTTGTTCTCAGCTACTTTTATCCAAGAACAGTAAATTTTTCTGCTGCTCCTTAATCCAATAAGACTTTAGAGTCCCCTGCTTTATAAAATTTCCTTTTATGCATATGGGTGGAGAGAAAATTGTAAACATGGAATTTGAGAACTGGAAGGGACCCTGGGTCATAGCTTCAGTCCTGTGGTTAAACAGATGAGGACTCCGAGGCACACGTCTGGTAATGGTGTTACTGTAGTGCTTATTCTGCTGGGCCCTATTGGAGGAAACCAGCACCTCCTCTCTGACAGGGACAGGGACCTGTTTTTTAGCTACTTCACTGAGATGACTCAGTATCAGAAAAAAATTTCAAAACAGACATGAGTAAGGCACTCAAGCACTTGGAAGGTGCACTAGTTTTAACATAACTAGTTATGGTAAAAATTAGTGTGTGCACACTATCTTAGGATAAAGCTTTAGTTCTTACAACACAGAAACCACCTTCAATGGAAAACTGATATATGGAAGTTCTTGTAATACTGACAGTGTTATGACAGGATTTCAGCTAAGTTTTGTTTTAAACAAATGAGTATGTCTGTTTTTAATGATTCCATGACACAGAATTTGATTCGAATATTCTCATTAAATCTTCACAACAACTTTTTGAGGGTAAATAATGGTAACAGACTACAAAACTGAAGGCTTAGAAAGAGTTGGTAACCTGTCCAAATAACAAAGAAATAAGCCAGGACTGTTGTCCAGGCCAGCCAAGATCATAACTGATTGGTAACAGACTATGATGAGAGTTCCTGGGCTCCACAGTCTCCTGCCTTTTGTTTTGTGTCCCTCTTCAAAATGTACATTTTAATTATTCTGAAGATTGTTAAAATCCACATATTTTTATCATCTGCTTTTTTTTTAATGACTAGATTCCCTCATGGAAAAAAATGACAATCAGCCAAATATCTGTCAAAACAGTCTTACCCATAAAAGATCACTGTGGAAGCTTTGTTAACATCTTTTTTGCAGGTTTGAGAGTGCTCATGAAATGGTTTCTCCTTAGGAGTAATTTTGATTTTATTTAACCTAAATGCTTTCCTGTGCCTTTGTCGCTGCCTGTGAGCGAGCCAGGAGCACCGCCATCTTTCTCTACCTTCCCTCTTGCACCTGTCACGGTGCTTGATGTACAGTAGGTGTTCACTACCTGTTGATTTGAATTTAACAGTTTCTTAAGCTTTGTACCAGAGTTACCTGATAATACTGGCAAATTAGAAGAGTGGGCATCAATCAGTCTGTTAAATTAGGTTACAGAAAGGACTCTCTTCACCACGTTTATTTCTGAGAGCTTGTTTAGGATAAAGTGGAACATCCTTAAAGGATAACCTCCACCACAGGTATGCAGGTTAGAGTGATTTTTAAAGGTTTAGTTTTCTGTCATCTGTGCATTTAAGATTCCACATGGTGTGCTGGAGGGCTGTGCACACGTTTCTGTGGGGACGATTTAAATCAGTGACTCCCAGTGGGAAAGGCAGAGATGTTGTTGGCCCATCACCCCTCGACTGAGAATCCCTTATACAGAAGCCACTGTTACTGACGTTGTATTGTATCCTTCAGGTGTGTTGGGCAGAAAAGATTGAGAAGCTTGGGTTAAATGATTTCTTGTTTGTTTTAAAATAAAATTGTGGCATGAGTCCCAACAGTGAGAGGATATACTGTAAGTTATTCCACACTTTTCAATTCAGCTGAACATTTTTAGTAGGCTTCTCTCTCAATGCTCTGATAATCACTTTGGTTTTGTTTGGTTGTCTTTTATAGGAACAAAGGAGAAATAGGCTAGCAAGAGAATTACCTTCAGCTGTATCACGAGACAAGGTAAAAAAATAATTATTCTAAAATCATATTTCCAATATGCAAAGGATTGGTAAGCCTCAATACGATTCAGTTATAGGAGTAGTAGTCTTCTTTTTCTCCCTTTACTATTCCATCGGAACTATTTCATTAAGTAAAGGTCTGGAAGTTTAAAAAGAGGTCGAATAGAGATAATGGTATCTTGAATACATTAGAAAAATGCTTTTTAAAGGTGAGTTTTAAGTATCAAGCTTTTATTTTTTTTTAAAGATTTATTTATTTTGGGGAGGGGGGAAGAGACGGAATCTCAGGCGGACTCCACACTGAGCCCCACGGGGGCTCGATCTCCAGACCGTGAGATCATGAACTGAGCCACCCTGAGTATCAGGCTTTCAAAACAAAGTTGATGGTGACTTTATCAACTTCGTAAAATTAGCTGAAATGATCAACCAGAAGGCATTTTGGAGAAGGAAGGTAAATAGTAGATTTTAGTTTTCTATAAACAGTTGCATAGACTAAAATGTGTGTATGCAAATCTGTTACCTTGAATTCTTTACCAGAAAAGAAAACAGATTCTAGAAATAAAAATGAAGTTTTTGAATTTGGATTTTCCTTATTCATCTGAAGAAGGCTTTTAACAAAGGTGACAACAGTAAAAGGAGTAAGGAAGAACAATTTTACATCCCATGGTTGCTTTGGTTTCTCACGTTACTTTACTATTTTGATACAGAAGAAAAATTTACTCATAGAATGTTTCTGAATGCATTTTTGGCATCCTTGATTTTTCTTTCCCTGCATTTTTTGCCTTTAGTCTTATAAAGTTCCAAGTGCTTTGGCACCTGCCTCCCAGGAGCCCTCCCCTGCTGCTTCTGCTGAGGCTGATGGCAAGGTCTGTTCTGATTCTTAATCTAAGCCTGCATGCCTAGTTGTTTGGTGCAACGTAATCATCTGGAAACAGCACACTATACACTGAACATTAATGGGGGATGTTATACTAAGGTTAGATCTTTTAGTCTAATAGGAATTTTAAATTATTTAACAATGTATACTTCATAAATTGTTGACATGCCTTTCTTTTGCTTACAATATAGAAGATGCGCACGGAAAGATAATTTAAAGAGGAAATTATCCTGCACTTTTGAAATTCAAGCTATTGGTATTTAAATTTTGCTTGTTAAACTGCATGTTTTAACATATCTTTTAACAGTTAATTCAGGACAGCAGAAGAGAAACTAAAAATGTGAGTCTCTTGCTTTAGAACGGAAATGTACCTTTGGTTCTCACTGAAACACTGTCTTCAAAACCACTGAAGAAGCTCTTTGTATAGTAGCATCGATCTCTTGTCTGTGTTCCATTTTTTAATGTTTCTCTTACCTAACTAATCCTTCTAAAATGGCATTATAGTTTTAATTTCTGTAAATAACAAAAGGCTTTCCTTCTAGTTTTGACTTTAATATCGTGGTAGGGAATTAAGATTCCAGAGGTGGAAGTTAATCCTTCTGGACATTTCCTCTTTAAAGATTCGGAGATCTGTCTGGTACTAATGGATCAGCCTCTCCTGCTGCTTGCCTGTGCAGCCGTGCGGTTTGCCTTGTCACCCGAAACGTGGGGCTTAGCATGTGCCTCAACAGCTTAAGCACATTCAGAACAGGGACTGGGAGAGTTTGAGACTCAGTTCTTGGTAACCTGTTTGGGGGAAAATGAGATAATCAGTAAATTATTCAGACCTTCCTTAGGTTTGGTTTTTCTGCCTTTAGCTCCTTTCCTCATTGTCCAGATTTAAGGTTCTGAACCTCAGATGTCTTATCCTCTCTCAGCCCACTGTGTTCAGGTTTTAAAGAGAACCATCTGCATCATTGCTTTATTTCACTTGTGGCATCATCCTGAGTTTGCTTTCCTTTTTATCATTCATGGTGTGGTTAACAGGCATTTAAAAATCTAATTATCATTTTGAGATTAGTGTATAAATATATTGCCTATATCTTAACTGATGTGTCAGAGGCAAATTTAGGCTTTTTTTTTTTTTTAAATTCAGAATGATACCCCAAACTGATTTTAAAAATATATCTTTCAGGTGTGCAGTATTATAATCTGACATCTGTATACGCTACAAAGTGATCACCCCCCAAAGTCTAGTTAAGCATCCATCACCCTACAATTGACCCCCATTTTGTTCTCAATCTGTGACCTTTTAGTTTTGAAAATTGCCATTTTTTTTTTAACAATTGCCATAACACACTTCGGTCAAAAGTCTGGATGCCATCTTAATTCCATTTTAGATTGTAAGATACTTTTTTAAAGAGCATCTAAAAACTTTCTTAAATGTTGATCAGTTACTGCTTTTCCCATTATTCTAAACATTTTTTCTTTTACGAATCAACTGACAATCCTAGAAAAGAAGGTGCAGAAGTACTGGTGATTACTAGATTTCTTTCAGTAGATCCTTAAGAACATAGACTTTGAGAAAACTTACCTTGGGTTTATGTCACATTCCACATTTTAGTCAGCTTAAAGTCAGTATCAGCCTAAGAATTGTGAGTATAAAGAGTTTGTAGTTTTATCCTATTGTATTTTGTTGACTATTAAGAATGTAAACTAACTTGGAAAATAGACTCAGGTTTTTGAGACATGAGTTCATAGGACTTTTGGAGAGATCAAGTTCAACCGTGTGTAAGGTTACTTTGAAAAAATTAAGCTGAATGGCAGTTCTGTTTTCCTTTGTGCTACTGTTGGAGAGGTTGGCGAGGAGGAAAAATTTTAAAGTTAGCAAACGATAAAGAAAAAAAATCTATTGGCTGAGGCCTTGCAAAGAAATGACAACAGAACCTCTTATTTACGATAGTTCAGGGTTCCAGTTACACATGCCATCTTTTTCTGACCCTGTTATCTGAGTAGATGAAATTCCAGATGGTACTGGATGTGTGGTCTCCCTGACTGTCAAAGAAAATGAACTTTGTTACGTTAATGTCAGATTGCTGACAGTTGGAATAGGTTTTGGAACATGTTCTTTTCAGGTTGCATCTGGAGGTGGTGGGGTTGGAGACGGTGTTCAAGAACCAACAACAGGCAACTGGAGAGGAATGCTGAAAACTTCTAAAGCCGAAGAGTTACTAGCTGAGGAAAAATCAAAGCCAATTCCAATTATGCCAGCCAGTCCACAAAAAGGCCATGCTGTGAATCTGCTGGATGTGGTAAGCCATGCGAATGGGTTACGCACAAATAAGATAACCAAATTACTAGGAAAACGCTTCAGAAAAACCAAAGGAACTAAAAGTCACAAAAACTTACTGAACTTTTAAGTGTTTTGAAATGGCACCAAGGTGAAATTTTTTTCTTTCCTTCACTCCATTTAGCCTGTTCCTGTTGCACGAAAACTATCTGCCCGTGAACAGCGAGATTGTGAGGTCATTGAACGCCTCATCAAATCATATTTTCTTATTGTCAGAAAGAATATTCAAGACAGGTTAGTACTATAGTACTAAATCAGACTAATACTGTTTTAAAAATACATGTGTTTGAAAAATTTTAGGCTTTTATTCTAAATTAGTGGATCATCTGGTTTGGTTTTGCAGCGTGCCAAAGGCAGTAATGCATTTTTTGGTTAATCATGTGAAAGATACTCTTCAGAGTGAGTTAGTAGGACAGCTGTACAAATCGTCCTTACTGGATGATCTTCTGACTGAATCTGAGGACATGGCACAGCGCAGGAAGGAAGCAGCCGACATGCTGAAGGTATTGTCAGTGGTTTTGAATTTTCACACTTGGGTTGGAGATAGAAACACTACATTGTTAAAAATGCATTCTGATCCCTGGAGATAGTCTATATGAGGGCTAATTTTTTTTGGTTGGTACTTGATTAGATTTTTAGATTGAAATACCAGAGAAGATACTGGTTCATATAAAACCTACCACATATATAACTCCCATATAATTCAGATTTTTTGATATTAATAACCTAATAAGCATCTACAGTTTTTTCTTTTTTAATATAGGCATTACAAGGAGCCAGTCAAATAATTGCTGAAATCCGAGAGACTCATCTTTGGTGAAGAGAACTATAGAATACGGGGACTTGGTTGACTCGAGATTTGCTAGTTACTGCCTACTTGAGTAGACTTTTATTTATGAACTCCTGTGTACTGCAATGGTATGAATCTGCTCATGTGAAGAGACTGGCTATAAACTGAACACTTTACTCTGTATTGTAGAACAGATCATACAGTTAATCCAAATAATAAATGGCTGTTTCTGAAGTTGCCCATTACCTATAAAATACATCAAGTCTTTCTTGTGACCGTTCCATTTGAACTTAAAAAGAGCTATTCATGTTCTAGTTGTGCAAGCAGTTTGCTTGTGGATAAGATGACCTGTGTAATCTGTTAGTAGTTTTAAAGCTGCTGCCCTAGTCCTGCAAGGAGAACGCACAAGACACCATTTCCTAAAACTAATGCATGCACAATATAAACTGGTCTGACTTTGAAAGATGTGAGTTGACAGGTTACTCACAGTCATTGTATTCCACCTGTCCTTCGATTTATAGTTTTACTGAGCTTCACTGCAGCTTTTGATGTGTTTGTAAGAAAGCTGAAGGCACAAGAGGGTCTGGGACAGTGACGTGGCACGCGTGATGTGTAGCTATGCAGCCCTTCCACTTCTGGGCTCACATTGCCCTAGTGCATTAAAAATCAAAATATCTTTGATCCTTTCTTAAACCTGGAAGCACGAATTATACTGTCCTGCGTTAAAATAATCATCTAGACTTGATTTTCAAATATAATTCAGATCCATCTTTAAATTAGGTTACTTACACCATGCTCCAAGATGCACTTGGAGCTGGGACTTAAAACCAAATCCTGTGCTGGTCATTGAAGTGTATCTTCTCTATTAGCTGGTAAAAAAGTTTTTTGCTTCACACCAACAAAACCCATTGGAAAATACCCAGACACAGCCACATATCTGAAGGCTTAGACTACTAAAATGCATTCAGAGGTTGGGGGTGAGGTTTACAACATATTCACATTTTTATTAGGATTCCCCAGGTGATTCTTGATATGAATTACATTATAAATTTTAAGATACGGGTCAAAATCCTTACGGCATCTAGCTCCATTTCTGGCAGATACTCTTTCTCCGTAATACAGAATTTACCGAACATGTTGACATTTCTCCTAAGTTATGAAGGACTTATGGCAGGGAAAGCAAGTCTGTTAACTACAGCTTATGGTACCGATTTACTAGCAAACAACAGGCTC
>CM053611.1:45038717-45067100 GCA_028646535.1 Procyon lotor
GACTTTCTTTTTTCCACTGGATATTTTTTCCTGTTTTGTCAAAGATTATTTGACCATAGAGTTGTGGGTCCATAGCTGGGCTCTCTATTCTGTTCCATTGGTCTATGTGTCTGTTTTTGTGCCAGTACCATGCTGTCTTGGAAGAACCACATTTTCCTCTCAATTGATGCAGAAAAAGCATTTGACAAAATTCAGCATCTGTTACTGATTAAAACTCTTCAAAGTATAGGGATAGAAGGAACATTCCTCAACATCATCAAATCTATCTATGAAAAGCCCACAGCAAATATCATTCTCAGTGGGGAAAAGCTGACAGCCTTCCCTTTGAGATCAGGAACCCAACAAGGATGCCCACTCTCACCACTCTTGTTCAACATAGTGCTAGAAGTACTAGCGACAGCAATCAGACAACAAAAAGAAATAAAAGGTATTCAAAATGGCAATGAAGAAGTCAAACTCTCTCTATGCAGATGACATGTTACTTTATATGGAAAACCCCAAAGACTCCACCCCCAAACTATGAGAACTCATACAGCAATTCAGTAATGTGGCAGGATACAAAATCAATACACAGAAATCAGTTGCTTTCCTATACACTAACAATGAAACTGTGGAAAGAGAAATTAGGGAATTGATTCCATTTACTGTAGCACCAAGAACCATAAGATACCTGGGAATAAACCTAACCAAAGAGGTGAAGGATCTGTACTCGAAGAACTACAGAACTATCATGAAAGAAATTGAAGAAGACACAAAAAGGTGGGAAAGCATTCCATGTTCCTGGATCGGAAGAATAAACATTGTTAAAATGTCTATACTGCCCAGAGCAATCTATACTTTCAATGCCATCCTGATCAAAATTCCACTGGATTTTTTCAAAGGCCTGGAACAAACAATCCTAAAATTTGTATGGAACCAAAAAAGACCCCAAATTGCTAAGCAAATGCTGAAAAAGAAAAACGAAGCTGGGGGCATCACATTGCCTGATTTTGAGCTTTACTATATCTTTCATATATATTAGTCTTCCATATACACATGGAATATATATGTGAAAAATATACACTAAATTATATATGCAATTTTCTATTTATGTGCTGTATATCCCTGTGCTTAGAATTATTGGTGATTTTTAAATTTTTGTTTCAATTGTGTTTTTATTTTATAATTTTTGTACAAACTATAAATCAGTTGTGTAATTTTTTAAAAATTTTTTCAGAGAAAGAGAGAAAGCAGGGAGGAGGGGAAGAGGGGGAGGGAGAGAGAATCTTTTTTCTATTTTATTTTTTTAATTTAAATTCAATTAACCAATGTATAGTATCATTAGTTTTTGATATACAGCAATTCAGCAATGTGGCAGGATATAAAACTAATGCACAGAAATCAATTGCTTTTCTATACACTAACGAAGTGACTGAAGAAAGATAAATTAAGGAAGAGAGAATCTTAACTAGACTTCACGCCCAATGCAGAGCTCAATTTGGGGCTTGATCTCGCAACCCTGAGCCAAAATCAAGAGAAATGCTTAACCGACTGAACCACTAGGTGCCCTTAGTTAGTTGTGTTATAAAGCAATAATATAGAATTTTATCAATTTATATGGCTTGAACTAACTCCAGGTTTTCTTTTTTTTTTTAATTTATTTATTTATTTTAGAAAGAGAGAAAGAGATAGCATGAGCATGAGGGGCAGACGGAGAGAATCTTAAGCAGGCTCCGTGCTCAGCAGGGACGCACCATAGGGTTCAATCTCACAACCCTAAGATGATCAGCAGAAACCAAGAGTCTGATACTTAACCAACTGCACCACCCAGGTGCCCCCCACCAATTTTTCTTATGCTGTGGTTGAGATCCAGGAATCTGCTACCATAGATTACTTTCAAAGACACAGGAAAGCAAAGCTCTTTTAAATCAAATATTCAAGTTTCTCTCTTACCCTATTTCTTCTGTTTTTCCCTCCTTCTTCCCAGGAATAAGAGTTCACATCATTTTTTTAGACAACACAAATATTTTGTTGGATTTTAAGAGATGAGAGTGACAATATAGAAATGTCAGGATTGTGTTTAGGCATAGCCTATAATTCTATATATCATATAGCATTCTATATATCATAATTCTATATATCATTATATATATATATATATATATATATATGTATATATATATATATATATATAATCTCAAGTCATCACTAAGATAATTGAGGCAAGAGTGATTTGGGGGAAGAGGAGAGAGAAATACTAAGTTTGTAGTCCAACCTCTTGATATTTTGGCTATTTAAAACTAGTCCAGGGGCGCCTGGGTGACTCAGTGGGTTAAAGCCTCTGCCTTCAGCTCAGGTCATGATCTCAGGGTCCTGGGATCGAGCCCCGCATCAGGCTCTCTGCTCAGCGGGGAGTCTGCTTCCCCCTCTCTCTGCCTGCCTCTCTGCCTACTTGTGATCTCTCTCTCTCTGTCAAATAAATAAATAAAATCTTTAAAAAAAAAAAAAAAACTAGTCCAAATCGCATCTACTATTGAGAACTTTCAACATATTCACTCATCTTTCTCTCTTCTGAATTTTCATATTGTCTATACACATTTAGATCAATATTGAGTTACGTTGTTATTTCATTTTCATGTGTGTAAAACTGGCTTTTATAATGAGAATACAAACAAATTAAGGGCAAGACTATATCCTACATGAGCCCAATGCAACCTTATGCACAAAACTATTCAATACCACTTTTCACATTCATGACTGAAATGGTGTCTTCTTGGTGGCCTTGCTCAGATTGTGAGAGATCTAGATCTCTTACAATCTACTGGCGCCTGAAGTTAAATCAGTGATCTGTCACAGTTAAATCAATGATCTGTCACAGAAGATTATGCCATAGTATGTTTGACAACAATTCCACTTGTATAATTCATTGTTATTTATAATAACTATCTCTTCATCTGATCATATGCACATTGCTTAATTAAACAAGAAGTGCTTACCTATCTAGTCCAGATAGCAGTCAAAATTTTTTTCAAAGGATGAATTTAGGTGAAGTCTTCCCAAAGTTTGCTTGGGATACATGAGAACATTAAAATACTCCAAAAAAGTTATGGTAAAATAAAAATGAAAAATGCTGCATACTTAGGGTGCCAGTTGATAGAGTATGTAACTTTTGATCTCAGGGTCAAGAGCTCAAGCCCCACGTTGGGTGTAGAGCTTACTTTAAACAAAAAAAAGAAAAGAAAAGTTAAAAAAAAAAACTAGATATCCTTAATGGGGAAAAATATATGAACCTAATTCTTACCTCACAATATACGTAAAATTAACTCCAAAAGGACAGATTTAAACAAAAACTAAAAAAAAAAAATGCTTCATACTCTAACCAACTCATAGAAATTCACACTGTATATTAATATACTAAGCCTCCTATGAATTCTTGAAGTGAGTAAACCTGTGTAAATTGGTTTAACCCAGCATTTCCCAGTGAAATCATTTGTTGTATAACATTCAATAACATCTTGCAGAACATACTTTGGAAACTGTTGATTCTAAGATTCAGAATTTCATTCCCTCTCTCTTAAAGGTCATACCCAAATAACATACTTTTTCATTGAGCTATCAATATTAAAGTTAAGAAGGATCTTAACATCATAAGCCTTTGCTGTGTCTAAACCACTCCTTAAAGATTTGTCATACAGGAAAAAAAAAAAAGATTTGTCATACAGAAGACTGTCTTTCAGTGTCTGGAGAACCAAATAAACAATCCATATATTTTAATGTCCTTAGAAACAAGGATGAAGATTTCATTTACTAGTTAGTCTCCCCAGTGCATAGGAAGGCTGTTAACTTTCCATTCACTAATACGTTTTCTCAGAGTTTCATTCTTTTTCTCTGGTTCAACTGTTAGATCACAAAAGATGATACTTTAAAATATTCTATCTGGGAATGAATCTATTAACGCCAAAGGAAGCTTTAGATTATGCACAGTGAGACTGCTTGACAAAAAAGAACAATGGAAAAGAACATCAATCCTGATAGAGAACAAAACCTTCTAGCTATGTTTAAAATATTAAAATCTGGTTTGCAGCAGCTTCTGTCCCTCTATGAAAACAGACAAGGATGGTGAAAGCATAGAGCTGGAATAGGGTTCTGGATGCCATAGTAACAGCATCTTCAGTGATGACATTATGTACCACCTGGTGCTCTCCTGACTAAATTGCAATATTATGTCTCAGTATTCACCAATGTGGGAAAAAGCCCAAGCATAAAACAGAACAATCACATTAAAGCAACAATTCACCTACAGGTTGGAGTAGAATGCATCAATCTTTTTTATATTCCTAATAATGTCCTTTGTGCTACCAGGTGTTAGCTCCACTGCAAGATTTGTGAGCAAAGCCAAAATTCAAAGTAAAAGTTAAACAGAACTATAGGGTGCCTGGGTGGCTCAGTTGGTTAAGCAACTGTCTTCGGCTCAGGTTATGATCCTGGAGTCCTGGGATCAAGTCCCACATCAGGCTCCCTGCTGAGCAGGGAGTCTGCTTCCCCCACTGACCCTCTCCCCTCTCATGCTCTCTCTCACACCCTCTTTCTCAAATAAATAAATAAAATCTTTAAAAAAATTAAAAATTTAAAAAACAGAACTATAAATGCGTTAATCACAAACACGTGTAGAACACCCCACTGAAGTCTAATTATTTCAATTTTAAAAAATCTTGCCAAATTTCAGTCTGTTTAATCAACAGAGGTTCTAAGACAAAGGCTGAATGACCACTTTGGGGGTAAATGGAGGAGGACTGGATAAGACCTTGGACTAGATGATCCATCAGGGCCTTCACTACATTAAAATGCAATACTTCTGTGTTATAGTCACAGTGTCCCACAACATTAGAACTGAACAACCTACTTGACTTGAGAAAACTCCCATTTTTCCACCTGAGTAGAGAAAAACCCAGTTCTCTTCCTGTGTGACTCCTTTACGCTCACATAACTACCATACCCCTGACATTTCTAACACCAGATGTGTGGGGGTTTTCCCCAAAAAGCAATTTTCTGCAACACCAGATGTGTGTCCTACAATTTAATTCAATTCTGACACTATCTACCTGGACAGAGCATCAGGTCCCAAAAGTTAAGGGCTCCCACAAGATTACATCAGTCCCACAAGATTACATAAGGTGAGGTCTGGGAGAGTCCCGAGCACAGGAGCTTGTTCCCATGGAGTTGGGGTACATCACCCTCCTGGTACTTTGGTGTGTTCACCAACCTGAAAGCTCTCTCAACAACATACTACTGGGGTTTTTATGGAGACTTCATCACATAAGTATGATGGATCATTAACTCCATTTCTTCTCCCTTCTCAAGACAATGGGGGCAGAGCTGAAAATTCCACGCTTCTATTCATGATGCAGAATTTCTGGTGACCAGCCCTCATCTAGAAGCCATCAAGAAGCTACCCAGAGTTATCTCATTAAAACAAAAGATACTCCAATCACCCAGGGAATCATAAGGGTTTCAGGAGCCCTGTGTCAGGAAACAGGGTCAAAGACTAAACAAAAGATGCTCCTAGTACTCTTATCACTTAGGAAATTACAAGGGTTTTGAGAGACTTATGCATAACTGGGGATAGAGACCAACATATGCATTTTCTATTATCTATCGCTTCTAAATAAAGGTAATGATAATTTTCCATTTTTTCATGACAAAGAATTCCTTTATGGTTTTGTAAACCTCACCTAAAAAAGTTTTATCTAATGGTGGGCCCTAATTCTTTCCCAGATGTGTCAGTATTTCTTCAGTAAGCATCTATGCATTGAGACTTTGTTCCATGTGTAGCATTACAAGTGCTATGAAGGATGTGTCATCATTGCTGTTCACCAAATATTTCTGGCTCTCTCCTTTCAGAACACATAGTGATTGCACTTTCTGCCTCTTTATGAAGTTAAGTTTGAACATGTAATTTGTTTGGGCCAATGGCATGTTTAATACATAATTTATTTGGGCCAGTGGCATATAATATCCAAGTAGAAGTCTTAAGATCCAGTGCATTTGTGATGGTCTCTTGCTACTGCTTCCATGATTCTGGAATCACATGTCAAAATGAAGTCTCCATTATCCTAGGTCCTTGAGTCACTCCATGGAGCAAAGTACCACTGCTGACCTATGTTGGACATGAAATCTAAGAGAGAAATAAACTTCTGTGTTATATGACTGAGATTTACAATGTTACCACAGTGTAACCAACCTCTTCTATCTGGTAGGAAAAAAAGATAATCACTCTTAAGAGCACTTACTATTTACATAGCATATTATATATTATTGCATTTCTTCTTCACCATAATCCCATGATGAAAGTATCTTTACCTTCATTAACAGAGGAGAAAAACATGTATCAGAGCAATTAAGTAACTTGCCCAAGATGAAACAGCTGGAAAATGACAGAGCAAACCCATTCTGAATCCACAGTCTTGGATTAAAGACTGCATGAAAGCATGTTCAGAAAGAACATGTTTTCTCCAGAAAGCATGTTCTTGTGGGTACTAAATTCTAATCAGACTAAATTTTTTGGAAGATGAAACACCATAATTCTGAAACAAAACAAGTGTGTGATATATATACAAACAATGTGAAAAAAATTATTTGCAAAAATATAAATAAAAAAGATCAATTTAGACCAAATCCAATTATTAATGGTGATATAGACATGTCTTGAGCCAAATTTATAAGATTTAGTAAAATTTTGATGAATAGAAAGAATGGAGATAGCAACAAAGGCTAAAGGCACTGCACAAGCAAATATGGACAGGAAGGAAACTATTAGAAGACCAGTGCAGGGGTGCCTGGGTGGCTCAGTGGGTTAAAGCCTCTGCCTTCGGCTCAGGTCATGATCTCAGGATCCTGGGATTGAGCCCCACATCGGGCTCTCTCTGCTCAACAGGGAGCCTGCTTCCCTCTCTCTGCCTGCCTCTCTGCCTACTTGTGATCTCTCCCCTTTCTGTCAAAGAAAGAAATAAAATCTTAAAAAAAAAAAAGGGGGATTTTAAAAAAAGAATGAAAAAGAGGTAATACATGGATTATGGATGATATTTTATAGATTTTCTTCCTATGGAACTAATTTTAAAGTAAGTAAGCCATAAAATTCCAATCAGCTCTAGAGAAACACATTGAGAAACACTTGGAAAATTGTAAATGTCTTTGAAAATATTACAATCAAATTTAGATCCTGAAGAACTATAATGCTTTACCTTAGGTTTAAAATTCAGCATTCTGTCACATCTTAAATTTAATTATTAACTTTCCTCAGTAAAGTTCATATCAAGGGACCCCTCTAGACCAATCAGATAGAAAGGGGTTACTATACAGGCAGCAAAACCAGTAAGTAGTTCCATCCTCAAATGGGTGCAGGTGTCACTACCTGAGCTTGTTCTCAGTCAACCCTAATCACAGAGTTGAAATCTCACAGCATATAGGTTATTCAGAATAAATAGTAGGAAACTGAATTATTTGAAATGGAAGAAGTATGAGTTGGAATATTTGGGAAAAAAAAAATTGGTTCATGAGTGTGCCTTAATGGATGGTAGATATTGAATAAATGGACTTCAAGTTATGTGAAACTCCATAGTTAGAGAAGAAGTGATGTACAGGCATGTTTAAATTAAAACAAAGGTTATGAAAGGTAAGAGTAGAGAGAAAATAGGGGCACCTGGGTGGCTCAGTGGGTTAAAGCCTCTGCCTTTGGCTCAGGTCATGATCTCAGGGTCCTGGGATCAAGCCCCGCATCGGGGCTCTCTGCTTGGCAGGGAGACTGCTTCCCTCTCTCTCTCTCTGCCTGCCTCTCTGCCTACTTGTGATCTCTCTTTTTCTGTCAAATAAATAAATAAAATACTTAAAAAAAAAAAGAGTAGAGAGAAAATAAAAAGTATCTGGCAAATTTGTATTTGTGAAAATAATCAGCCAAATAACCAATCAGTAAATTAATGTGTTAACATTAGAATTAGACTGTGAATGGGTTTACAGCTAAAGAAGATGCCCCAAAGTTATGGGGAGGCACCAGAGACTTTTGAACAGAGTGGTAATATAATTTAATTCATTTATTTTTATTTGTTACATTTGTATAGTGACTTGTTTTCTTTTATATTCCCTGCAGTGCTAAAAATTGGTGAAAATAGTGAGAAGCAATTGTCTTGAGGGTTTTTTAATTTTATGAAACCTTTGTTTACATAGCACTAAAACGTTTTTAATGGAAATCATTTTTGTTTAAATGTACTACGACAGCTTTTTTTTTAAATATTTCATTTATTTATTCATAAGAGAGAGAGAGGCAGAGGCACAGAAAGAAGCAAGCTCCCCACTGAGCAGGGAGCCTGATGTGGAACTCTTATCCCAGGACCCTGGGATCATAACCTGAGCAGAAGGCAGATGCTTACCCATCTAAGCCACCCAAGCGCCCCAAACCAGCTTTTTAATATTAACTTTAGAAAATGTAATTTTAAGAAAGGCTCCATTCATAATAGTAAATAATAATAGCTATATAATGCTGTTGAGGAGCAAATTTTACCACCCCAAGATACACTTCTTTGGCATATTGGTTATTTTAAGCTGGTTATTTTTTTAAGATTTATTTATTTATTTGAGAGAGGGAGAAACAGAGCATGAGTGGAGGGGAGGAGCAGAGGGAAGAGAGAAGCAGACTCCCCGCTGGGCAGGTAGCCTGCCGTGAGACTTAATCCTAGAACCAAAAGCAGACACTTAACCAATTGAGCCACCCAGGCACCCCTAAACTGGTTATTTTTAAGAAACCGCAGATATGAGAAGGTCTGAAAACCTAGTAGAAGTTATCCTTTGCTAAGATATATTTACATTTATGAGGGAAATCTACATTTGTCAGGGTGTCTCCCTCTCGGTAGCAGGAAGAAGGGAATGACTCAATTTCTAGAAACTTTATCAGTGGTGATGGCCAAACCTAAATCTGCATAGCAACCCCATTCGTGTGTGTTCTAGAGATATTCCTGTGAGTGAATGACTTGTTTTCCCATAACCTCAGCTGCCTCATTTATAAAGTAAAGGTCTCAAAATAAAGGTCTCAACCAAGCTAATCCCTAAGGTCACTTCTTATTGCGGTATTAACCAGACTATCAAGCAGCTTCAAAATCATAAGAGGCCAGATATCTAGGCCACAGATCACACTCTGACCCATGTATGTGTGTGAATCATATGTTTGAACTGCTTTAGATCTGCTCTGTAAGTTGTTCCTAAGCTGAAATGTTTTTAGAACAGACTATCCCTCATCTTCCTGGTCTCTAACCCAGCCACCCAACCCCTCCCACCCCCCTCCACTGCAGCAACCCTCAGTTTGTATCCTGAGATTGTCTCTTACCGTTTATCATTAGTGTCTTACACATAGCAGACACTCAGCAAATGCTTGTGGAACGGAACTGGAAATGCTAAGCCATTATTGTGAAGCATTTTGACGTTGGAACACTACCACCTAGTGGGAAATCTGATGAGGAAAAAAAAAAACTCAAGGTACTTCTAAAACAGGTACTCCTGTTCATTCTTCTGAGCAACTTTAAATCAAATATTGGAGATCTGTTTGTAAACAACAACCCAAATGTTAAGGCAAAATTTCTTGATTGTTAGAGTCACCGTATGAGAGTAGGTAGTACATGAGAAAAGATATTTGTGGTCAAGTAATTTTGGATAATTCAGAGTAAAACAAAAATAAGTTTTTTAAACACGAGTCTTCTCAAAGCATTTAATATGCTAATTTGCATTTTGACTCTCTAAGAAAGAGGATATTCAATATATTCTTAATTTTGTGGTACTCTTTTATTCACCTTGTAATGTTTTTGGAATCAGAATTGACTTACAGTTGATGTATATATTTAATTTAGCTATAGATTTTTCTCCGAAAGTTATTAAATCAATGTCTAAGACTTACAATTACACTTTTACTGAAGATAAATATAGTAATATGCAGGTTTCACAACATTTATTTGAATATTGCTCTGTTTTTGGAGAATCTCATAGGAATATGTACCACATAATATATTCTTATCATGGATCAAATTTAAAATGTTGATCTAATAATATTGAAATTATCACAATAAATTGGTAGATTGTACATTGACTTTAACGTTCTTACTGTGCAAATCAGTTTCACCTTTGTTCTCTATTCAGTGGCTTAAAGTCCAGGAATTAGAGCAGCTGGATAAAGTAAAATCTGGCTAAAAATACTAAACTTAGTAGGAACATGGAAATACGTCCCATAAAAGAGCAATGAAGATATAGGGACCTAACATAATTCTTTTTATCTCAAATTGTGTGGCAGGGCATGCCAGGGCACTTCGGGAAACTCATAGGTCTACTGAAAGAGATTTTAAATTTTTAGGTGAAACATATCTTGACATCTGTCAGATACTGCATTAACATTTAGCCCAAAGTAGTTCACTTTTACCTTTAACTCATTCTACGTTTCCTTTCTTGATGTCATTTATCTTTGTAGAGCTGACTTTTTTTTGTAGAGCTGACTGTGATTTTTTAAGTGCTATTTGAAAATCAATGAAAGGCTTAATTTTGTTTTTGTTTCTTCTTTTTTTCTTTTTTTGCCTCAAGGTGTCATAAAAATTTCTGAGGCACGAAGAGCACTATGAACCAAGAAAGTGTGATAACCTCTGAACAAATCCATCCTATAATTAACAAATGTTTGAGACCTTATTAGATACCAGGCATTTTTCAGAGTGCTAGCAATAACAACAATAAAACAAAACAAAGTCCCTATTCCTCCGGAACTTACATTTTAGAGAAGAAAGACACAGAATAATGAATAAATATCCCTATCTTGTTATGAAGAACATTTAGTGCTGCCCAATTCTGCTTTGATTCCATTAACCTTGTTTTAAAATATTTGATGGATTCTTATGACCTATAAAATAAAATTTAAGGTCCTTTGTCTAGCCTTCAAGTTCCTCTGCAATATTCCCAATAATTTAATGGTTGTAATTTCTTCCTATGAGATTCCTTGATACAGAGGTTGTTATGTATTACTTCACAGATGATCTCCATGTGAATGGATCATCTTTCCTATCAAGATATACCTACTTGAGGGAAGGGACAGAGTATCATTCAATTTTGTATTTCTATCAGGACTAACACAATTCTTTATCTACAGAAATTACTCAGTACATAATTGTTGAATAACTGAAAGATACTAGTTATTAACATTGTGCAACAAACAAGACCATTTCCATTCCCAGCCTTACTAGAGAATACTCATCTGCATAAATTTCTCAAAGATTAATCCAAACTTCTCCACTCAATCAGTGGATTTCCAAAACTGCATTCTCACATACCCACTCCTTTGGTTTAAAACTTCCTTTACAATGAGAATACAGCTGGGAAAGATAGTATGTAATCTTCTTGGCCTTTTTTACCTTGCTAGAAATTAACTTCCTTAAATCTAATCTGAGATTAGATTTCAGTAAGTATTTGTGGGTTGGATAAATAAATGACTGAATTTATAAATAGACAAATAAGAGTAAGGACAACTAACACAAAAATAAAAATTATGCCAACCCAAAGACTACAGTTTACACTATGATGGTGAAACAGGAAAATAATTTTGCTCACTTAAATAAATAAATAGGGGAACAAAAATATTGAGATTTGATCATGAGTTAAATCATAATAGAACTTGGGAGCCTAGGACTGGACCTAGCACTCCATTACTGATATGTCATCTAACAATCTATTCCATATTTCAGGTTTAAATCTGTAGCATCAATTCAATCCTGCCATATTTGAGACTCTGTCTGGAGTTACTCCACTTGAGAATCTCTAAAGTATTCCTAATCAGGTTTACTTCAGGCAGCAGAAATGAACCAAAATACTATCTTTTACTAGTAAAAAAAAAACACTATCTTTTACTATTTACCACTCTGGCACTGGGCCCATTTCCTGCATTACACCATTTAATACTGCCTCACCTTGCCTATTTCATCTCCATATCCCCAGGCCCCAGAATAGTGTCTTTGGGATATTCCTTCTTAAACATTTTATGCTAAAGTTAACATTTTTTATAAATAAAGGGTCACTGGAATAAATTGGAAGAAAGATGAAGAGATCAGGCATAATTAAATGATTTATACATAAATAATTACTGAAAACATTTAAGTAATTACTGGAAACATTCAAGAGACCAATTTGAGGGACGTCTTGGTTTGTCTGAAACTGAGTGTTTTCCCAGGGTGCAGGATTTTCAGTGATAAAACCAGAAATGTCCCAGGCAAAGTGGGATGATGAGTCACCTAAAATTGGTAAACTAGCTTGAGGAGATAACGTGAGAAATGTCATTAGGCAAATTGTCTGTTTGAGAAAATTACTTCATCTCTTTGGGGCTCACTTCCCTTGTCTGTAAAATAGGGCTGATAAAGGTGGCTACCTTCTATGGTGGTTGTGAAGATTTAACCAACTGATATACAGAAGTGCTTAGAAACAGTATAAATTACTCAATAAGTTCCAGTTCCTATCATTATTATCTTTGCTATTATTTTATGAGGTACTCATGAATGTGTGCTTCATGAAAATGTCATGAGACTACTACAACTAATTCTATGATTTTTTTGTTCTAAATATATATACGCACCATAATTTTAACTATTCAAGTCTTAGCTGTCCATTACTTTCCTCTAGACATGGACATACTTTTAAGAAAATCTCCTCACAATGATTATTAAAGATAAAATAAAATCTAACCATTGAAAAAGTAAGTACTCTGTGGCCTGTAGACTATCATTTAATACAGACCCTAACTAGGTCTCTACTGCCAGACTACAAACTTAAAGAATTAAAGGCCCCAGTGATAGTCTATCTTAAGATCAAATGAATGGAAGATTAATTGTTCCCAGAAAGAGACTCTGAGATTGAGGGGAAATAACTTACCTAATACCAATTTGGAAACCATCGTAAGGCCAACATCCTGCTAATGCCTGAGTCTAGAAAATACCATTCCTTTTTGATGATTCCTACACAGGGATTCTGAGCATAGATAGCATGAGAGATCATGTTTATGTATTGATTGATTATTATCAATCCCCTAGAATATAAAATATAAGTCAGGGGCCCTGTCTATCTTCTTCTCCACTGTGTTATAGTGCCTATAATCATGCCTACCCCATAATAATTACTCAATTAAAGAAGATACCAATGTAAGCTTGGTTCAACACCAGATTTTTTTTTTTCAAAGCCAAACACATATTAAAAAGTACAATATCCATTGGAGAGAGTATGTGCTATGGTAAGTGCTGTGAAATCTGTAAGCCTGACGACTCACAGACATGTATCCTGGGGCAAATAATACATTATATGTTAATAGGAAAAAAAAATAAAAGGCATAAGGAAAAAAAAAAAAGTACAATATCAGGGGTGCCTGGGTGGCTCAGTGGGTTAAAGCCTCTGCTTTCAGCTCAAGTCGTTATCTTGGGGTCCGGGGATCAAGCCCTGTGTTGGGCTCTCTGCTCAGCAGGGAGCCTGCTTCCCCCTCTCCCTCTGCCTGCCCCTCTGCCTACTTGTGATCTCTGTCTCTGTGTCAAAAAAATAAATAAAATCTTTAAAAAAAAGTACAATTATCAGCCAAAATAGAAGACATTAAACAAACTTTTATAACATCTCTACCATAGATGCCAAGTTTTAACATCACTTTCTCATTTTTAAAATAGTACTTCAAATTCCCTAAAGGCAAGTTCAAAACAAGTAAAATTCAAGCATTTTCTTTTCAAAACAATTTTAACTTCAGAAGTATATTTTGACTTTATTCAACAGGTGAGATCTTCCTCTTCTACATTGTCCCTCCATGCTCAACTGGGGATACTTTTCCAGTGTATAGACATAAGCACTAGCAGGAATCTGGATTTACATATAAATGGAATCATCTTATACTACTGTTCTATAACTTTTAGAATTATTTATGCTTATAATGATATGTATCATAAACATTCTTCACTTTCAGTGCATGTTGATCTTTCTTATCTTATTTTTGCCCAAGCATTTTCTGAGTAAAAGGAATGACAGATCATAACATTGTTGACTAAAATTTGAGAACTCTGTTCACAACTACCCAGCTTCTCATGCCCAACCCTCTACAAAAAGGAAAAGGTATACCTCTCTAGAGAAAATATAGAGCAAAATATCAATTTTTCTAGAATCTCCCATTCTTTCTCAAAGCAGTCATTTGAGACCTTATATTAGTTTGGTAGGGACACCATAGCAAGAACCACAAACTGTGTGGCTTTAAACAATAGAAATTTATTTCCACACAGTTCTGGAGTCTACAAATTCAAGATCAAGGTGTTAGCAGAGTTGTTTCTTCTGATACCTCTTTCCCTGGCTTGCAGATGGACATCTTTTCACTGTAACTTCACATCATCTTTCCTCTGTGCATGTCCATGTCCTAATCATCTTTTCTTCTTTTTAAGTATTATTATTATTATTTATTATTATTATTATTAGAGGAGGAGAGAAAGAAAGAAAAAGTGAGAAAGGCAGAAGGAGAATCCAAAGCAAGATCCACACTCCTAGCACAAAGCCCAATGCAGGGCTCAATCCCACAACCCTGAGATCATGACCTGAGCAGAAATCAAGAATCAGATGCCTAACCAACTGAGCCACCCAGATTCCCCCTAATCTCCTCTTCTTATAAGGATACCAGTCATCCTGGATTAGGGCACCTTATTGACCTCATTTTACCATTTTAAAGATCCTTTATCCAGGGGCTCTTCAGTGGCTCAGTCAGTTAAGCATGTGCCTTCTGCTCAGGTCATGATCCTGGGGTCCTGGAATCCAGCCAGCAATAAGCTTCCTGCTCAGCAAGGAGTCTACTTCCCCCTCTTCCTCTGTGTCACCTTCCCCATGCTCTCTTGCACTCATTCTTTCTTTCAAATAAATAAAATCTTAAAAAAGATCCTATATTCAAATACAGTCACATCAAAGGAACTGGAGGTTAAGACTTTAATACATGAATTTCTGGGGACACAGTTCTGCCTGTAACAGACCCATGTTTAAAAGTATATTCATGTTTCCATAATATATACATTCAAACATTAATTTAGCCATAGAACTATAAGGCTACAGTATTTTATCAAAATTCTAAGGTAAGTAGTAAGTACAAGGGAAGTACTACTTTGACTAGAGACTCAATTATTGGCAGGACTAGAGATGGTTTTGCTACTTACTTTATCATTTTTTTAATTTGGATTTGCTGCTCAGCTATGCTTTTATTTCTCAGAATGGATGCTTACTGGAAAACTTATCTTTCATGTGAAATCTTTGTCAGAAAATAATGGCGTCAATGGCAGCCAGTTGCAGCTGAGGAGACATGATTGTCTAGCTTACTGCACTTGGTAAAAATGAAGTATTTAAAATGCTTAATACAGTCACTTATCATTCTGTCATCCAGGCATTTCCATTTCCCAGTGAGACCCAAACCTCAATTTCATCTTAAATTTATGCAGTATCTATTACCAATGCCATTTGATACGGCACAACCTTTTCACAAAGTACCTGCTGGGGAGTAATTTCTTCTTGCATAATTTCTACATTGATTTCCAAGACACCAATGGCCTGAATAAAAATCAAGGTGCATATTAATCTCCTGCTTACTTGAATTCTTTTATTCAGGCATTATTTTCCTATATTAACCTTGGTGTGAACAATATTCAGCACCTAACCTACAAAAAGCAATTATAGAGTCAGAGCTCACAGGCAGGTTTGACCTGGCAGGACCTCACTTATTTAAGGTCACAATGGGGTCAATGGCCCACTTGTTTCAGCCTTTTCATGTGAGCTGAAATAGACTCTCATCTTTGATAAGGGAGCTATAAGTTTGTTGTTTTTTAATTTCCTGTGTGTATGTGTGATAAACATAACTGAGGCTTAGAGTACAGAACATAGTTGAAGAAAAAGTCCTGAGAAAATTTATTTTTGGTATTGGAAGTGGTAGTCTGCACAGAGAAAGATTTTATTTCTTAATTTATTTTAGAAAGAGAGAGAGAGAGAGCACAAGAGAAAGGAGGGGTAGAGGTAGAGGAACAAGCAGACTTTTCCTGCTGAATGACCCTGAGATCATGATCTGAGCTGAAATCAAGAGTTGGATGCTTACTCAGCTATCTAGGCACCCCACCATCTGTCTTATCACAGTGATTCAAGACTTCCAGTCCTCAAACCTAGGATGGTAAAGTAAAAAAGATTTTTCCCCCCACAATGTCCAGACACACCCGTATACATGCAGACACACACACACACACAAACCACTCAAGTAGAGACAAATATATATAAGCAGACATACACACAAACAGATGAACATACCCAGACTTACACAGACACATACATACACAATAAAATCCTTACAAACAGACTTATCAATTTTTTTAAATCTCTACAAAACGCCTACATACTATATTCTCTCTTAGAGATGCATAACTTGCTTTAAGGGATTTTATATAAAGAAACTAGCTTAAATTTGTTTTCCAAAGCACTTTCCAAAATTATTTGAACAGAACTTTTTCATACTGCTATGAATGTCTTAAGGAACAGTCTTCTGTAGGACACTGGCTTGGGGAACAGTGAGCTGATCTCCCCATGAAGTAGGTATATCAGATTATTTTAGCCCACAGAGTATCCATATCACTCAGAGAAATTTTTCAAAATTCAGAATCTCAGAATCCATCCCAGATGAATTAAATTGAATCTATGCTCTAACCCATTATTTGTTGATCTCAGCACTAAAATTTCAAAAAATAGTGCACTTCTTGCACTTCTCTCATTTCCAATTTCTCAGTTGGCATCTCGCTATTAATCCCACATACATACAAAATTCTCTGGAATTTCTTTCATGTGATGTTCAACTATCTGTTTCTGAATTCAAATGTCACCATCCCTCTGAAGCCCTTACTGGCCTGTACAGTTGGTCAATCTAATTCCTCTTTCCTATGATATGGTGTCACTTTACCTTGTAATTTTTTTTCTAGCCCTATGCCTGCTATCCTTCATCATAATTATTTACATTTTTTTATCAGACTGCTGTTCTTTGCAGATAAGCTGTCAAATTTACATCTTTATATTCCTAGTGACTTTCAGTGTGTTTAACAAAATATTCAATAATTTGTTGGCTTCGGTTTATTTAAATTAAAGTGAATTGAAATCAACTCATCTTATTCAATTTTGATGTAGTTCTCAGTTATTCACACATAATATCCACCTATATTGAATCTTTTAGGTAGCATATACCCTACTTAACATATATATATATGTGTGTGTCTCATAGTCATCAGCTCATCCCTGTGTTAGAGATACATTGTTACTAGCCCAGCCTCCACAATTGTGTCAAAATGTGTACAGGGATATGACCACAAGATAATGTTGAATAAGATATCCACAGTAAGTAAGCATTCAGAACACTAATGTTAGTATTTGAATCAGATCTTTGACTCGCAGCTCAGTGATCTGCCATTGGCTACCCACTCCTGACTGAGATATGTTAGCCATGAGTGAGTTAAGAAGAGTCCAGGTACCAAAAAGGCAACACCAGAGGTTATCTGGTTAAAATAGGTTATCTGGTTAAATATATTTAACTGGTTATCTGGTTAAATTTATTAAATAATCTGGTTAAAAAGAGGTTAAAATAATAATAATACAATAATATAAAAAGACTACAATAATAATAACAACTATCATTTATCAACTCTTACTACTTGGTTAAATGCTCTCTATATATTAATCTCTCATTAATCCCTACAATAACCTTATGAGATAGTTATTAGTGTCAGGGAGGAAGAATTTCCTCTGCCAAAGGTTCTTCAAGCTGGAAGAAGAATCAAATTGACATGAGACAGAGTAATTGGAGAATATCAAATTTAATAGCACATGTATGGGGAATCCACACAAACATGGAATTTCCAAAGACAGTCAGGCAACATGATGCTTATATGAGCTAAGGATGGGGGAAGGGTCTGAGGATACAAAGGGGAGAAAGACCATTAGCAGGAAGGTGAAAGCAGATGTTTGGAAAACAAAGGTTGTCCTAATAAGTTTCCCAGATAAAGAGGAATCTCTGTTAATAGTTCTCTTCCTGATACAATCAGGCAGTTGACAGGGAGGTAAAGAGCTCTTCCTCTATCTCCTGGGATTGATTGCTTTTAACTCAAAATAATGTTTATGCTGGGGAACTTGGGGTGGCTCAGTCAGTTAAGCATCCAACTCTTGATTTCAGCCGAGGTCATGATCTCAGGGTCCTGAGATCGAGCCTTGCATCAAGCTTCACGCTCTGCGTGGAGTCGGCTTGAGATTCTCTCTTTCCCTCTCCTTTTGTTCCTCCCACTGCTCACATTATCCGTCTCTAAAATAAATAAATAAAATCTTTAAAAATAATAATAATAGGGGCGCCTGGGTGGCTCAGGGGGTTAAAGCCTTTGCCTTTGGCTTGGCTCATGATCTCAGGATCCTGGGATCAAGCCCCACATCAGGCTCTGCTCAGCGGGGAGCCTGCTTCCCCCTCTCCCTCTGCCTGTCTCTGCCTACTTGTGATATCTCTACCTCTCTGTCAAATAAATAAATAAAATCTTTAAAATAATAATAATAATAATATTCATGCCACAGTGGCCCATGTTGGGGTGGCCTGCCCTGGGCCTCTATATTAGCTTCCTCTTTTTACAGATGAGAAAATCAAAGCTTAAAGAGTGTTATGGACTGAATGTTTTCACTCTTCAAATTTCATATGTTGAAGCCCTAACCTCTGATGTGAAAGTATTTGGAGGTAGGACCTTTGGAAGGTAATTAAGTTTGGGTGAACTCGCGAGAGTGGAGCCCACATGATGGGATTACTACCCCTGTAAGAAGATTCCTTAAAAAGCATTTCATCCTGACCTTTATCCTCCTGGCCTCTGACTTTCCTTACCCTTATCACATATGCTACATTTTACAATGAGCACCATCATTTATGCAACATTTATTAAGTATTTATTGTGATCCTCCATTCCAGATGTTGGTTAGATTTGGGGAGCATTCTCTGTATCTCCTTACTCTCAGCCCCCAATAATTATTCTTTCTACTATTTTACTATTGTAAATAGTAAAAATAGTACACTATACTATTATAGAGTACTATTTTACACTTTCCTTAGCAAATAATTTCCCTGAGTTGATTCAGCTTTAGAACTTTCTCCCACCTGACTACACTGCCCTCATGGTCAGGGCTTCTATCAGACCCTCTACTAGGATGCTTTCAGATACAAGTATGAACAACAACAACAAAACTGATTAATGGAGGCTTAACCCAAAAAGATATAACTCATAGTCAACAAAAAGTCTAGGTGTCGGTGGATGCAAGCAGTTTAGTGACTCAAAGCTGTCAGCATTCCAAGTTAAAATCTCTGAGATTCTCTTGGCTTTTGTGGTAAGATAACAAGATGGCTACTATTGGGTTTCAGTTAATACTTCCTCCCACTTGTCTGCTGAGCAAAATAGACCCTAGTACCTTCCAACCAAGTGGTTTCTCAGTTATCAAGGAAGAACATGTTTCTCACATATTTTCAGATGGTTTCCCTTATATTCCTTTGCCATAACTAGAACTAAGCCCATCGTCCCACTGGCAAAGAAGAGTGAGAATGTGGTTGACTTAGTGAGTTATGGTTCACCTTATACCAATGGGTGGGCCCCACTTCCCTGATCCCATTGCTACCTGTCCAATACTTCAACCAAAATCAAGGTTCAATTAGCAGGAAGGGAGAGAGGCAACAATTGTTGGGGAGATGAACAGTTGCATTAGCCACAAAGCCACTCAAGCCTCCAGGAGCAGGAACCAGTGACAGGGAAGCCAGAATCATATCTGCATCATTTCATCCCCTTGGGTACTCAATTAATGTTCTCAGTGGATGAAAAGCTTAGGATTGACTTGAAGAGGATAGCAAAAAACAAGAATAATGTTTTACTGCCTGTATATGTGGGGTGTGTCTGTGTGTAGCAAGAGGTATTAGGGTTGGATGCAAGAAACATGAGTCAAACTGATTTCTGAAAGACTGAATTTTTAAAAATTAAACAAAAACACGTAACATATGCAAAAGTACGAAACAATACTTATAAGTTTAAAAAGTCACATATGAGTATGGAGTAGTATATGATGTGATGATTATTTTTAGGAAAAACTTCCTAAAGAAAATGAATTTTCTAGGGGAGTCCAAAGGAAGGAAAAAACGAATAAGGAAATGAGTGAGAAGATCACCCAGGGAAGAGACCGCACAAGAATCAGAAATGCCAGTAAACACTGTTATTACCCCTTTTATTTTTTCCCTAATGTCATTTTCCTTCCTAGCAACCTCTTGTCATTCTCTGCCAAACTTCTTTTATAAATAGTACCCCCACTGCTCCACTCCTCACCCCCTAGTAATTGCTCAACTCTGGACAATTCCGTTTTTATCATTATCACTGCGGTATGCAAGCATAGAAAGGAAACATTCTTGTTACCTAGTCTAAACCCATCTCTCCTCCTCTTGCTCATCTACCGCAAGACCTGGAATCTTATGCCAGTGATAAGATGCACAGAAAGTCTTCCTCTGAATGACAGTAGGTACTGGAAGAAATTCTGAAAATTTCTTTATTTCAGAAATTCTGAAAAATTTTTTCAGAAATTCAGAAATTCTGAAAAATATTTCAGAAATTCTGAAAAATTCTTTAAAAAATATAGAAGATTCTTAGTATATCCCATGCTGTCAGTAATGGTTTTCATCCCCCGTGCCAGTTTGACTTACCAAAATTTGCCCATTAGCCTTTCATGTTTACTAAATTGAAGTAATTAGGAGGGGCACCTGAGTGGCTCAGTCATTAAGTATCTGCTTTCGGCTCGGATCATGATCCTGGGCTCCTGGGACCAAGCCCCACATCGGGACTCCCTGCTCAGTTGGAAACCTGTTTCTCCTTTTCCCATTCCTCCTGCTTGTGTTTCCTGCTCTCACTGTCTCTCTCTGTCAAGTAAATAAAATCTTTTTTTTTTAATTTTTTAAATGAAGCAATTAAGAAAAAATATTAGCTCAGAAGATTTTTAATGGAAGATAATAATAAAGATAGAAAAATACAAGACACAAGTCCAAGACCAAAAGAAATGTAGAGTATTAGATAGTGTTCCAAGAGATTGAGTAAGTCCCTCAAATTGTTGGGTCTCAGTTTTGCCACATTTGAAACTGGAAGGGAAAAGGAGTAAAAAAGATCTCTGTAGGATTTTTCAGCCCAAAGGTTTATAATTGTATCAAAGTTCTACCTCAATAAATCACCAATAACCCTTTTAACTGTTACATCTAGTTTTCTTTGATCTTTTCTGATTTTGTTTTGCCTCTGCAGCACTTGGCACTCTTGACCACATTTTCTTCTTTCCTTTGATGTAAATGAAAGGTTGTGATTTCCTTAAGAACAAGCAACACTTAAGAGCACTGCCAATGGTTTTGTAGGATGGGTACTGCCCAACTCACTATATCCAAAGGGCATTATTCCAATCAAAGATATCACATCTATGCACTTTTTCACAGATGACAGTAAATGTTCTTGTCCAAAAAAATACCACTGTATCCTGACAATATTTTTAAAGATTATCTTTTCTAATTTATGCAAGGTGTCTCATAGGCTGGAAGGACACTGGCAGCAATGTTGATGGAACAGAATGAGTTCAGTCTCAGCCCAGCTATTAGGACTTGAAACTTTATTGTCATCTCTGATTATTTCCTTTCCTCAACAGATGGCCAGCATATATTCAATTAACTTTTTTTTGAGCATTCATTCTTTCTAAGTTAAAAAAAAGGTAGTAGTTCACACAAGCCAACCCTGTTAATTCTACCTTCCTCTCCATTTCTCCAGCTATGGTATTTGTCTGTCTCCCTGCCTTTGGTCTCATCTTCCATGGATATGTCTTCCATATCACTACCAGTTATATCTCCCCAAGACACCGACATGATCATGTCTTTTATTTTCTAGACAACAACCACTTATTGCTGAAGAAAAGGTAAGAGTTATCCATGTTCTGGCCCCGCTCTACTCTTCCAGCTTTATTTCATGTTTAGTGGGTCCTTAATATATACTCATCAGGAGGAAAAAAGTATGGAATGACTTGGGAAAAGGATAATTTTTACTGAGTACAATGTAACTATTTATGCTGTGTCTGTGGCCTAAACAGACAGAGTTTTACTCAATCCATTTTAACATCCAATTGGGTAAAATAAGTGAAAACTCAATCCTCCTATTTGGAGCCTTTAGATAATTTCACAGAGATTTATAAAGTTCCCAGTATTTCAATCCAGGGTCATGCTCTGTTTAAGGCAAAGCAACCTATTCTTCCTCATTTTGGAATTATTATTTTTTTTTAAAGATTTTACTTATTTGACAGAGAGAAACAGTGAGAGAGGGAACACAAGCAGAGGGAACAGTAGCAGGAGAAGCAGGCCTCCTGCCGAGCAAGGAGCCCGATGCGGGGCTGGATCCCAGGACTCTGGGATCATGACCTGGGCCGAAGGCAGACGCTTAACGACTGAGCCACCCAGGTGCCCTCATTTTGGAATTATTACTGAGAAGCTAAAGAAAACTACTCATCAACCTCTCCCTATTATGCATCTATGAATGGGAAATGTAGAGGATGCCTCATCACTTAGTCATTCACAGATTTTAGAACATTTAGCTCAAAAATAGATGATAACTCATACAAGTTCTCTCCCTGTCACTTCTGATCATTAAATTGTCTGTGACAACAAATCCGTGACCTACCATATGAGCTGACAGCTGTATTTAGTTTTCATATAAATTTTCCTTCTTACAATTGTCTAGATATATCAGCTTTCTATTAATTATTTAAAATGAGTAAGCATCAAGGAGCTAAACTGAGGACCAGTTCTTGCCCCTACTTAGAAGGTAGCTAAATCTAGAATTTGAAAATACAACATATTTCCTTTTATTTTCAGAATTTAAAAGCATAGAGGGCGCCTGGGTGGCTCAGTCATTAAGCATCTGCCTTCGGCTCAGGTCATGATCCCAGGTCCTGGGATCCGGCCCCGCATTGGGCTCCCTGCTCCGGCAGGAAGCCTTCTTCTCCCGCTACCATTCCCTCTGCTTGTGTTCCCTCTCTCGCTGTGTTTCTCTGTCAAATAAATAAAATCTTTTAAAAATAATTGAGGAAAAAAAATCTAATATGGCTTTGAAAACAAATTATTTAAAAAAAAGAATTTAAAAGCATAGGATAGACATAATGAATAAAAAATAAGAAAATGACATCTGAGAGACACAGGAAGATAAGTAAAGAGCACTTCCCTGTGATTGATGGTTTTGTTGTGCAGTTTTCACCTCAGCACGGGTGGCCTGAGAATAGTGTCTAACTGAGAGCTATATGCAGGTGGTCTTCAACCACAGCAGCTGGTTTCACATTCAGAATCATGGTCCCTAGGACTAAGGATAATCCTATGTTTTCTATTTTTCTTTCTTTACAATTGAGTGTTCTTCTTTTCCAGTCTGTTGAAGCACCACATAACTACATACACTTCTCTTGTCCACATGCCAATTAATTGCCCAACTTCCTCTTCTTTTGTTTGTAATTTGGGTGTGTCTCATTCTGTTCCGCAAATACATTTCTTTAAACTGTGTATATCAAATTTGATAAATCCAGTCATAGTATAAATATACTGGTGAGGTCACTGTTTAAAGAAAATCTTTGATGAATGCTACTATTTGGTAAAAATCCTGAGAGCCACCTCTCAATTTCTCTACTATAAAATCTGATTTCCACTTATTGAGTTGCATAAAGTAGGATAGATCAAAAAAATTTTTTGGTCTTTGGAGTAAGAAAGCTTTCCAAATCTACTTTTACTTTGTTGTTTGTTTTTAATCAAGACATTTTGAATGTTGTTATCCTTTGCATACCTAAGTGTCAGCTCACCACAGATGTTTATGAAAGGAGCTTTCACCGTCATCTTAGTCATGAGTTTACTTGGCACACATTCGAAGTAGTCTCACTTCAGTCAAGTCTATAGTGGTTCCTCATTTCATGAGTGACATTGTTTTTAAGACATTCTGTCTTTGTTTTTGGTTTTGTTTTGGTTTTTTTAAGGCCAAGGCATGAGATACCTTGTGTGTTTGTTTGTTTGTTTGTTTGTTTGTTTTTATAGATTTTATTTATTTGACAGAGAGAAAGAGATCACAAGTAGGCAGAGGAGCAAGCTGAGAGAGAAGGGGAAGCAGGCTCCCCACTGAGCAAAGAGCACCCCCCCACCCATGCAGGGCTTAATCCCAGGAACCTGAGGTGGTGGACTTAATCCCGGGATTAACCGGGACTTAATCCCAGTCTTGGGATTAAGCCCTGCATGGGTGGGGGGGTGCTCTTTGCTCAGTGGGGAGCCTGCTTCAACCCTTGACCTGGGCCGAAGGCAGAGGCTTTAACCCACTGAGCCACCCAGGCACCCCTGTTTTTTGTTTTTTGGTTTTTTTTTAAGATTTCATTTATTTTGAGAGAGAGAGAGCAGAAGCAGAGGGGGAGAGGCAAAGGAAGACTCAGACTCCCTGCTGAGCAGGGAGCCCTACTGGGGACTTGATCCCCCGGATGCTGGGATCATGACCTGAGCAGAAGGCAGATGCCCAACCAACTGGGCCACCCAGCCACCCTGAGTCACATTGTTTTAAATATGCTGATAGTTTCATCAGCATTATCATAGTTTCTGCAAGTAGAGTTTAGTTTAGGCTTTTTTTCACTTCACTGAAACCACCTGGTTCTAGAAATAACTAAACAAAGGTGTATGTATTGGATAGCACTTAAAGGATCACATGTCAGTGTCAGATTTTGTTTGTTGTTTTTTCATTCTTTCAGCATTTCTGGTGAATGAGGTCTGCAGAAACTAAAGAACAAATTCTCTAACTGGTAAGATGGGAGGAGGGAGTAAGGAAACAACCCCCTGTTTAAGTTAATTCACTTAAATATCAAAGTCCCAGATAAAAAGGAAGATACCCTGGACAACCACTTGATGTCACTGCTGTATCTTATCTCCAGCTTCAGAGGTGACTAGAAGTTGGCTCCTCTGTAAACCACCAAAAAAGAAAAAGGAGACAAATGGACTTTTAATATTTTTTCATGGACATTTTTTTTTAAAGATTTATTTGACAGAGAGAGAGAGAGAGATCACAAGTAGGCAGAGAGGCAGGCAGAGAGAGAGGGGGGAAGCAGGCTCCCTGCTGAGCAGAGAGCCTGATGCAGGGCTCGATCCCAGGACCCTGAGATCATGACCTGAGCTGAGCTGAAGGCAGGGGCTTTAACCCACTGAGCCACCCAGGCGCCCCTTCATGGACATTTCTAAAAAACTAATGATTGTTTCAGTTTTAAATTGGGTTATTCCACCATGCTTTTTTTTTTTTTTTTCTTGCTCTGCAGAGAAAAGGGAATTCTGTGTAGGGACTGAGCAGATACTACCAAAGGCAAATATTTCATTCCCATGTCTACTGTTCTCAGATTAGCCATGTATCAAAATACATCTGGGGATCTTTTTAAAAACACAGGTCCCTGGACTCTAGCCAAGAATTATGGAACCAGAATCTCTGGAGTGGAGCATAGACATGTACATTTTTACAAGTCTCTCAGAGTGATCTGAATATCAGCAAAGTTTGGAAATCTCCGTTCCACTTCGTGCTGCACTTCTAATTTATAATATTAGGGAATGTAAGCTGACCTGGTTTTCTATACAACTAAAATATTTTACATTTTCACATCCTCATATGTCACTTACAACCAACTTTTGGGATGCACCCTATTCCTCTTTCAAACCTCTCTTTCATCTCTCTACCTTGATATTGCCTCTTTATTTTTCTCTTCCTTAAGTGTTACACAGTATATATTCTCATAATTACAATAATTATATATTTTGCTTTACTTACATGTCTATTTTTCAACTGAAGGAAAGCTGAGCTATCTCCCTTTGCCGTTTTGTCCTCCCTTTTATGACAAACACTATACTAGTTCCAGCATTATTCCTAATAATAAAAACAAACTCCCTTACTAAATTTACACGCTGTTATATGTCAAATGTTATTTTTTAGGAAAATAACTCCCTTTCCTGGAAAATTATATGCCTGATCCCATATAAATATTTTACACGTTTGTACATTTTCTCATAAAACCCTATGTAACTAGTACCATTAACCAATCTTTACAAATGAAGAAATTGAAGCCAGAATTTTGTCTCTTCCACCCACACACCCCAAACTTAAAGTCAGAAATTCTAATGCAAATACCTTCTTTGTTTTTTGCTCTCTTTTATTTTATATTTTTAAAGATTTAAATATTTATTTATGCGAGAGAGTGAGAGAGAGCACGAGAGAGCACAAGCAGGGGGCGCAGCAGAGGGAGAGGAAGAAGCAGGCTCCCCGCTGAGCAGGGAGCTACCCGTGGGGCTCCATCCCAGGACTTTGGGATCATGACCTGAGCCAAAGGCAGACACTTTACTGACTGAGCCACCCAGGTGCTTAGGTGCTGCTTAGTCTTATCAGAAATATGTTCACTGTACTATTGACCAATTTAGTAAATACTCAGTTTGCCAACTTCAAGGAAAATTAGACCACAAGTTAAATATAAGAGCCGTGCATAATGACATAATGTGCAATCTTCTTAATAAGTCATATCATTTCTGGTTAGTAGGAAAGACAAGTCAATGACAAACCCCAGAACTGTGAGCCAACTGCTGTGTGACAATCCAACACATTTAGGACATTTCCTAAAATTTTGCAGAGTGAGGGACAGAAAAACACGTACCTTGGATAAAGAACACGATTAGTGGCCCTGCTGTGAGCTGATAAATTGAAGATTGTGATGCCTTCTTGTGTTCTTTCAACAACTCAGTGCCTTTCAACTCTTCTGTAGAACATTTCAACAATCTAATGTTTTTTGTTTGCTTTTAGACTTCAAAGGAGATTTGTGACTGAAAACAGATTTATGTAAGAAATACTGATTCAATTTTAGCATAGTGCTTAATTCTGCCTTTTTCCTGACATAACAACTGGGAAGAATATCAAAGCAAAAATTGCATTGCTAAGTCTGCGAATAGCCAAAACAATGATTATACTAGCACCAGATACTTGAAAAACTGCCAACAGAAAGAAAACAGATATCATTCATTTTGCTAACTTGACTAAAATTGAAAAAGAATTTCTGAATCTATGCTAAATACCAGGTCCTGGATCTGGTGATCACCCTGCTGTGATTTTTTTTTTAAATTAAACTAAAGTGAAATTAATGTAACAGAAAATTAACTGATTTAATGTGAACAATTCAGTTGCATAAATTACATTCACAATATTGTGCAACCACCACTTCTAACTAAATGTCAATGTCTTTTTTTTTTTTTTAGTTTCAACATCTTTATCACTCCAAAGGGAAACTTTGTACTCATTAAGCAGATACTCCTCTTACCCATCTCCCAGCTCCTGGCAACCACCAATCTACTTTCTGTCTTTACGGATTTACATATTTCAGATATTTCATACAAATGGAATCATACAATATGTGACATTTTGTGTATGGCTTCTTTCAGTTAGCATACTGGTTTCAAGGTCTATCCATGTTGTAGCATATATCAGTACTTCATTCCTCTTTATGGCTGAATGACATTTTATCCTATGTATATGTCATGACTTGTTTATCATTCACCTATTAATGAACATTTGGGGTATTTCCATCTTTGGCTAATTTGAATAGTGCAGCTATGAACATGTATGTACATGTATTTGTTTGAATAGCAGAGTTTTCTTTTTTCTTTCTTCTTTTTTTTTTAAGTGTAGTTGACACACAGTGTTATATTAGTTTCAGGTGTACAACATAGTGATTAAATGTCTGCATACATTATGCTATGTTCCTAGCAAATGTAGCTACTACCTGTCATTGTACAACACTATTACAATGACATCAACTATATTTCCCAAGCTGTCTGTTTAATCCCCATGATTTATTCATTCCCAGGCCATTCCAGCGACTATAAATAAAGAGATCAGAATCTCAGATTCATACCTCAGAGCACCTTCACTCCCCAAACTTTCTATGACTCTTCACTGACTTTTGCAGTGTTCTCATAGGGTCTCCAGAGACACTTTTCTTTAAAAAATTATTCATTCATTATTAAAGTTTGAGATGTGGTGTTTGTTGTAGAAGGTACAAAATCTACCCCCAACTATGAAGGCCTTTGCGAACATGGACCTCAACTAAATTTCTCCCTTTATGGCCCACTAATCCTCTTTATTTGTGGTTTCCAAATCTGGCTGTTGATCAGAATCTCCTTGAAAGCTTTTTCATGCCTACAGATTCTGATTTAATTGGTCTGCACTAGAGCCCAGGAATCTGTACAATTTTTTTTTTTTT
>CM053611.1:45076248-45125060 GCA_028646535.1 Procyon lotor
CTGGGATCATGACCTGAGCCGAAGGCAGACGCTTAACGACTGAGCCACCCAGGCGCCCCTGTTTATCTTATTTTCAAGGAGGTTTTTCTTTTCTTTTTTTTTTTTTAAAGATTTTATTTATTTGACAGAAACACAGCGAAAGAAGGAACACAAGCAGAGGGAATGGTAGCGGGAGAAGCAGGCTTCCTGCTGAGCAAGGAACCTGATGCGGGGCTCGATCCCAGGACTCTGGGATCATGACCTGAGCCAAAGGCAGCCGCTTAATGACTGAGCCACCCAGGCTCAGGTTTTTTGTCTGAACCATTGAATTATGAAAGTATTCAAAAATTATTTCAGTTTAGTTTGTTTTTTATTACAGGGAATATTACACAGCTAATTGATAGGATACCTAGAATATATAATGATATCTAAGTAACTTTTTAAAAGATAACAAGTTACCAAAAGAGTTTGAAAGCCTAAGTAATTATTGCTGACTAACAGTTGTGGAGCATTCATTACATACCATGTAATATACTAAGTGCTTTTAGGCGAGATTCATTCATTCATTCAATATATATCTGTTGTCTCCTATGTGCATTATTCTAGACCTGGAGAACAGCAGTGAACAGAACAACATCCCTGCGTTCATGAAGCTTATATTCCAGTAGGAAAAAATCAATTAAGTAAAACATAAAGCATGTTCAATGAAATAAGTGCTATAGGAAATAATTAAGCAGCAAAGGGAGACAGTGAATGATTCTGTGTGTTTGTGTGTGTAATCTCATTACGTTAAGTTGACCTATGAGCAAAGACCTGAAGGAGGTGAGGAAATTCAAAAGTGGATCCCAGAAGATGTTTGTTAAAGAACATTAAACAATTACTTATTGAGTACTCTTATGAACCTCTTATTTACTTTTTGCAGCTGCACTTCATGGTAGGTACTTTTATTGCTCCCATTTTACAGGTAAGAGAATCAAGGCTCAAAAAATGTAAAGAAACTTGTTTAAGGCCACACTATTCACAAAGGGCAAGATCAGATCTGAACCCAGATCTGCCTCCCTCACCGAGTGTGATGAGGCTTTTAGCTATCTTCCTCCTGTCAAATCACCTGCGTATCCTATAACAAGATTTCTACGTGTTCAATATTAGTACCTACCTAAGAGGATAGTGAATTACAACATCAACTTAAAAAAGAAAAAAAGCCAACTTGAGAGGAAAAAAAGTAAAAGAAGTTTGGCTCAGTCAAATAAATAAATTGAAAAAAATTCCTCTCCAGTCCCCTGGTGAGGGGTTTAGATAAAGGCAGAGCTGCCCTATGTTATGGCTCTCCAGGCACAAAATCAAGGATAACTCATTGGGCCCTATGAGGACTGGTACTGAAATGTCTTTCAGTCGGGCACTATCAGGGCTGCAAGAAGAGACTAAGGGTAGGGAGCAGGGAGAGAAATAGGAGAGGACAGAAACTGAGTCTGATGTTGGAAGTCTCCAACTATTACCAGTTCCCCTTCAGTTCACTGATCTTTCAATTGAATCTCAGCATCAGGGTTGAATGTTTACATCTGGCTATGGAACTGAACGCTTCACAAGGTATAATCTACTTCAGGACCAGTCCTGCTGTGAGGAATTAAGATCCTACATTCACATGACTTCATTTAAGCATTACATTCCCCAAGGCCTTAAACTTGTGGCCTGCGGAGAAAGACAAGCAGAACTATCACCACTCTACTGTCTAGACTTCGGGTCCCTTGATTTCCTCTTTACTCCCGAGGCACGTGAACCTGTGCATGAAGTGTGTGTGTAAGGGTAGAAATGTATGCACAGGAGAAGGGGGAAGCGGTGTTCTCCAGCCACTCCAGACCTGAACAAATGGGAGTTTTGCAGTAATTGAGTGATTTGAGGGAAAGTGAACATACAAACACAAGCATTAAAGGGAAGATTATCTTACTTAATATCAGGGAAAGATGTTTTTCTGCCTCTCAAGTCCAAAGAGGAAAATCAGGATGAGTGACTTGCTATAAACTTTAAGGTCAAGGACCCTTTTTGTTGAGCTTGGCTCTCAAGTTCTCAGTCGTCAACTGTGCGTGAAACATAATTAATAGCAAGATAAATATAAGTTGTAGAAGATGCAATGGAAAGTCAGAAGCCACTTCCATGGGCCCTCTACAAAAAGCCTATCATAAACAAGACTTAATCAACATTAGCAGGGCTGTTAAACAGTATCACCTACTAAAAGCATGCTCTTCTCTAGAGCCTCTTACTGGAGTTTCTCTGTGTGGGCGTGTTCGTAAGGGAGTGGGTGAGCAAGAGTGTACTGGGTACAATTTGTGTATTTACAAGAGAAAACAGAAGCTCTGAATGAGAAAGAACATATGTTTCTGGGACTGCATCTGTGCAAAAAGTACATAGCCCCTGAAGTTGTACGGGGGAAAAAAAACTTTTAAAGAGGTCTTTTATTTCACACACATCATCTTCTTGGCACCTTTCCCTCCTACTGCCCTTTCTCACCCTGAGGTCCAGGAAAACCATGAAATGTTGAACAGTCTGGCAGAGGCTGCCTAACCAGATAAACTGCTCACTCGGGGATCGCACAGGCAAATGTTAGGCCAGGATCAGAAGTGACTCTCCAGGGCGCACCTGCCTAGAGGGCGGCTGCTTCTGCAATTAAGCGGAAATCACATCCTCTGCCAGGGCGGCGGGGACGCGGAGCACTGCAACCCGATCCTGGCGCAGCCCCGGCCGGCGGTATCCGAGGTGACTCGCGGGGTTTGCGCGGCCTCGAGCGGACCGCACCTCGCACCCATCTTCCCCGCCAGGCGCCCGACTTGCCAGGTGTCTGCGCGCGGCCGGCTCCGCCCCCGCTCCCAGGCCGAGTGCGCGTGCCTGGTGGGAGCCGCGCCCCCTGCCGGGGGGTGGAGGTGAGGGTGGAGGGGCAAGCTGGGCCTCTGCTCCGGGACCGCGTTCTCCCCTGCTCGGGCCCCGCACCAGGCGTGGGGGGCGGGGCCGGAGGCGGGGCCAGGGCGGCGGGGCGGGGCTTGCGCCAGTGCCCCGGGCTCCGTTGCAGCTTGGTCCGCAGGTCTCCCAGCAGGCGAGCTACTTCGTCGCCCCTTCGGCCCCATGGCAGCCCCCGGCTCCCCGACTGAGTGCGGCTACATCCGGACAGTCCTGGGCCAGCAGATCCTGGGGCAGCTGGACAGCTCCAGTCTGGCTCTGCCCTCCGAGGCCAAGCTGAAGCTGGCGGGGAGCAGCAGCCGCAGCAGCCAGGCGGCCAAGAGCCTGCGGATCCAGGAGCAGGTGCAGCAGACCCTGGCCCGGAAGGGCCGCAGCTTGGTGGGCAACGGTGAGTGGAGCCCAGCCGCAACCCGCACCGCCGCCATCCCACCCCTTATACTTTCCCCTTCCTCATTTTCAGCGCCCTGTTGCTTCGGCTCGCTGCTTCCAGAGGGTGCGGGACCTGGTGTTCTGCCCACCTGTTGCTCGGGGTCCCTTTGGATGACCCTCCGCGCTTCCAGGCTCAGACCCACTTACTTGGGAAAAGCACTCTTTTAAAATAACCTCTTTCCTAGCTTCTTCCTATACGCATCTACATATATATATATATATGAAAGATTTCAATACAAGATTTTCACCCCTTTCTTAACACCCTCCCCCCCAACCCCCACCATCCCACCATTAATATTGTGGACTTAATCTGGAGGCTCTGGGAGTCTATATACACTTGAGATTCTATGCAGAAAGTCTATATACACTTGAGATTCTATGCAGAAAGCTGGTAAAAAAAAAAATCATTTTTTTCTGGAGGAAAATGCTCCTAGCTTTTATTAGATTTTTAAGAGTCCATGACCTCTCTATAAATTTTTTGAAAGAGAAAACCTGAAAGTACTGTCCCTCCCTCTTACAACCTGTAAATTGCGATTATGGTGCCTCGCCCAGGTATTCTGGGGCGCTCCACCCTGTGTACGGAGCGAGTGGTTGATCTAGGAAGTGAAAAAAATTGAGTGGGAGGCTTTGGGCCAGGGAACAACCACACTACCCCGCGGAGGAGGAGGAGAAAGGGGACTTTGGCCCAGCCAGCAGCAGCCTCGCCTGCCTTGCTAAGGCGAGCGGACGGCCTTTTGGGCGCAGCCCTGGTCTCTCCAAAAAAATTAAACTTGGAAGTGAAAGGGGTTCAAAAAACAACAATAACACTATATTTGTCATTGATAGGGGAGGTGGAAGGGAAGGGTAAACCAGTTGTGAAAATTAGAGACCATGATGTATCATTTTCTCCCCTGCTAAGTCAGGTAATCAGAGCCACACAGTAACTCTTTCATTAGTAGTTTGATTTATTTTCTTTATTATAAAAGCATTATAGACTTATTACAGAAAAGAGAAGAGGAAACTAATTGAACCATTAAGTTGAGGTATCTGTTTGTTTCCTGCCTTGTTGAACTCTTTCTTTAGGACTTAACTTGAGCAATGGCAAATGTAGAACCCATTAGGAAAAAAAAAATTCTTGCAGACCAGAACAAAGACTTAAAACAGCATGCCCTGGAAGGCTATATTGTTTTCAGTATGTGTGAAAGAATCCTAAAGAATCAGGCAGTCAATATTTACATACTTGAAAGGTAAAGAGAAGATATTTAATGATTGTAGTTAATGCAGTTTCCTATTGTGTGCCAAGAATTGAACTATGTAGTTTGCATTCATTGTATTGTTATGTTTTAAAAAACAACAACAACAACAAACAAACAACTTTTGTCTTGGGTGTTTTAATCCCCATTTTACAGGTGAGGAAACTAAGCAATTAAGTAACACTCAAGTAAGTAGCAGAATTGGTATTAAAACCCCCAAGCCTGAATTTTTAAGCCACTCATCAGTTATATTGTTAAGCTTTTTGGTTATTAATACAAAATGGGATTTTTATTAGACCCTGAGGTCTCCCTGGTCTCTTCTCATTTTCCTCTAAGTAAAATCGAGGTAGTTCTGAGAGTAGGGAGGTCTAAGACAACACTAAACTGCCACAGTACATGGAAAAAAAGAACCTAAATTTGCATTGAGTGTGACAACTGAGGCCAATTTTTGATGAGTGGCATAATTGCACCCTGTTAATCTGGGCAGATTCAGAGTTAAGCTGAAACCAAACTAGGGTGTTGTGCTTGGGGGAGACAGGGGATGCACACTAAATGTTATTTCTTACCCTCTGAAAATGGCTAACCAGAAGAGCAACTAGACAGCCAATATTCCATAAGTGGGGAAAATCAACAAAAGGAAAGGGAACATTGCAGAACATCTGTGTGCCTAACCCTGTTCTAAAATCTTCATATGTTTGCATTTCATTAAATCTTTAAAAACAATTGCATAAGATGGATGTGAAGCTCCATTTCACAAATGAAGAATGCATCAGCCTCTCAACATTTATTGGTTTCTTTGCCCCAAACCTACCATGATCTGTCCTCCCTACAACATAGTAAATTCATATTGCTTGATGAATTCAGGAACTATCAAATGAGTCTGTTCTTCATGCAGGGCACTGTGCAGGAGCTGAATTAAACAGACTTGTGCTTGCTTTCAGGCAAGAAGTTTAAAGTCTAAGAAGGAAACCTCCCTCTAACAAAAGGTGTTATCACATAAAAAATAGTAATCAACCCAAAAGAAGAGCAGCCAACACATTATGGAGTTTGGAAGTATGAGTCGACTACTAGCTGAAGGGAATTTTGAAAAGCTTCTTAGAGGAATTGGGATTTTAGATCTCAAAAATTCAGTAGGACTGGACAGGGGTTGATGGTTGGAGGAACAGCATTCTAGGAGAGAGCAGCGGGAATATTCCAAAGTTCAGAGAATGATGTGGTAGGGACAAATCATGTCATGGTGCTTCTGCTCAAATGCTTAGGGCAACTACTTGAATGGTTCTGCCTACTAAGAAACAAAGTGTTTGAAATATTTTGGTTACAGCAGGAGCTTTCCTGCAAGCTGAAATACACTCAGCAGCCTACACAGAAGTACAAGTGAGGGAGAGATAAGGCAGCTAACAACACCTACTTACTCCAAAACCTCAGCTTTCTGAGACTTAAAAAGGAAGTAGGCTACAAAGGCTTCAAAGTAAATTCAAAGGAATTTAACATTAACATGCCATGAAACAATTACCGAGGGTGGTTCGTGTATGTTAATTAAAGTTCTTTGGAAAGGCCTGGGGCTTGTGATGGTTGTGAGTATTGTTTTTATTATTTCCGTATTACTATCATATCTCTAAAGTTGAAACAGACAAGCAATTGTTGGAGTAGGGCTGGTCTAGAAAGAATCCTGTATCAACACAAGAGAAGTCCGGGAAGAAAAGACCCCGGTGTTAACTGCTGTTAGTCCCAGAGCCCTGGAGAATTCTGAATTGTTGACATACCTGCAAGATTGGGGCAGCAGATAATCTGCTGAAAACAGAGATGTGATAAATGAGGCTGATTTGTTGATAAGTATCCTGCAAGGGTCTTAAATGCCTCAGTGTATAGGTGGGTGGTTTTCATTGTAAATCATTCTAACCTTTGTTGCTATTCTAAACTGTGCTGAACATTTTAAAGTTGGCTGTAACTCTTGGGAGTGGTGTGTGTGAAGGGGGTGGGTTAGAGGGATAAGGGGTCAGAGGCATGTAGCAGCATTGTGAAATGAGTGAGTATATGGTAGGGAATTTTTTTTAAAAGATTGTATCTATTAGTCAGACAAAGAGAGAGAGAGCACGAGCAGGGGGAGCAGCGGTCAGAGCAGGCAGAGGGAGAAGCAGGCTCCCTGCTGAGCAAGGAGCCCAATGCGTGCCCAGTCCCAGGACCCTGGGATCATGATCGGAGCCAAAGGCAGAGGCTTTAACCCACTGACCCTCCCAGGTGTCCCTATTGTAGGGAATTTTAAAAATCATTTTATAAACAACACAGAGAAGATATTTGGAGAATATATTGGAGAAGAACTCCAAGTATTAGCAAATGGAAAAATTTAAAGTGTCCATATCCTATTTATTACACTTACTTTGAAAGTACTACTATACTTAATACACAGTTCCCCCAGGTGCTTGAATGGGAAGAAAGTCCTGTTTTATTTATTTATCTATTTATTTTAAAAAGATTTTATTTATTTATTTGACAGAGAGAGAGATCACAAGTAGGCAGAGAGGCAGGCAGAGAAGGTGGTGGAAGCAGGCTCCCTGCTCAGGGGAGAGCCCAATGCGGGACTCGATCCCAGGACCCGGAAACCATGACCTGAGCCGAAGGCAGAGGCTTTAACCCACTGAACTACCCAGGTGCTCCGAAAGTCCTGTTTTAAATTGTTGTATGTAATACTTGTAAAACACAGTGAACAATATCCTAATAAAATTTGCAACTTCTTTGGAAATCCACCATAAAAACTTGACGCACGTCATTTACTTAGTTTCCCTGGCCAAGATGTTTTGAGTATCTGTGATCAGAGGAAATTCTGAGAAGGAGAATGGAGCTGAAAATTGGTTAAGGAAGGGAAAAAGGTTATTAATAGGTGTTATTGGGGAGAGCAAAGTTGGGAGTGGAGGGGCTGTTCAACTCCTGTATGCATTGTTTGTTTGCCAAAAAGGAATTCCGGGAATGAAGCAGTTCTGGGAGCAAGGTGGCTAGTCCTTCAGAAAGTGGGAGGGATGAGGAGAGGAGGGAACAAGAGACTGATGGTGGGGTGGCAGAGATGTGCCCAGGCTGCTCTGAATGTAGTTATGTTGCTAGTGCCACCTGATTTAATGTACCTCTGTGTCTGCCTAATATTGCCCATGGGCCACTTTTTGCTTAATGTCTTGCAGGTCGATTGCAGTGAGTACAGAAAAAGTGTGTGAGTTTTTAGTTTAGTTTTGTGGGTTTTTTTTTTAATAAAGATTTTATTTATTTGAGACAGAGCACGAGTACACACAAGCAGGGGGAGTGGCAGAGGGAGAAGGAGAAGCAGGCTCCCCACTGAGCAGGGAGCCTGATGTGGGGCTCAATCCCAGGACCCCAGGATCATGACCCCAGCCAAAGGCAGACACCCAACCATCTGAGCCACCCAGGCGCCCTGATCCCAGGACCTTGGGATCATGACCAAAGGCAGAAGCTTAACCAACTGTGCCACCCAGGCGCCCCTTGCATCATTTTTTAGAAATTCTTCTGATTATACTTAATAAAAGGAAATAGAATGTTAACAAAATATTATAAAAACTATATTCCACACCCTTAGAAATAATGAGAACACATCCTTTATAGATAAGGTCTTGAGTGAGAGTACAGTAGGGATCTTTTAGAATTAGTGGAACTATAACAATATTTGATTTTGATTATAAAAATTTATTGCTCCATGTGTCACAGATAAAATGCAAGACATTCCCTTCAAGAGAAGACTGTTATTTAGGTTTCTTAAAAGGTTCCTTGAATGTTATCTATGCCCTGTGCTAGTGGTTCCAGTGATGGGAACAGAAGGGAATTCACCTGCCTTAGATACTCATGGTATTTGTTCACATTGGTTCATTCTTCTAAAGTGTTATTTTGGTTATCGGCTTTAAAACTTTTTTCTCCTCTATTAAAATAAGGATATACATATATGCATTATTTTATCTTCAGATATAGTTAACATTGATTTTATACTAAAATTGAATTTTTGGCCTGGTCAATAAAAGCCCTATTTTTTTTTCTAAGAAAATAAGCATGTTACTGGCAACCTGTCTATGATAGTAATGAAATGTAGTAACAAATATGTTGCTAGAACTTCTGGAATTTATAAACCAGACTTGATTAATAAGTCCTATTAAAGATCATTTGTTTTCCATCTCAGATGATATCCAAGAATTTAAAATTATACAATTCTGAGATAAATATTGGACTCCAGCTATTTTGTGCATGTATACAAATGTATGAAGACGTAAACCGTACTTCTCCTGGGGAAATAAACAGTAGAAGGCAGAGTTGCGAGTGGGAATAAAAAAATGAGGAGAAAATCTTTGTATTAGGGTGAACCATTTTGCTTACCTGACTTCTTATTGTAGGAATAATAGCATTTCAGATCCTCTTACAATAGAAATATTTAAAAATCTATTTTATATCTTTAATGCCATTAGTGGCGATTAGATATCAGACATAAAAAGAATTGTTATGTTCTTAATTGCTTAAAATGAGGTAGGCAACCCAATATGTTAACTTAGAAAGAAATGCATATTTTGAAGAAAAGAGCCTTGAGCATATGAAAATGCAACTCACCATTACTATTAGAAGAATCCACATACTTGGGGCCCCTGGGTAGCTTAGTCATTAAGTGTCTGTTTTCAGCTCAGTTCATGATCCCAAGGGTTCTGGGATCGGGCTCCCTGCTCATTGGGAAGCCTGCTTCTCCCTCTCCCATTCCCCCTGCTTGTGTTCCCTCTCGCTGTGTCTGTCTCTGTCAAATATATAAATTTTAAAATCTTAAAAAAAAAAGAGGAATCCACATACTTATAGTCTTAGAATAATCAAATTTAGGTTTAACACTGTTAATCCCATGATCAAAGTACTGAAATCTCTTGATTTCCAGGAGAAAACATTGCTACTAAATCTTGTATCTCATTAATGCATCCATAGGATGGGGATGAGGAGGACCACATCAGAATTATTGTGTTGGGTTACCTTTTGTCTTTGATGGGGGAAAACAAATGGGAACTTTTCTTGACAGATAATAGGAACTTATAAACCACCCAAATATTACAGGTTAATACTCAAGCCATACAGATAAGAGAATAACAGTAAGTATTCAGCATCCAGATGTAGAATCCACTTTGCTAAAAGGAACATAGCCTGTCTACTACTCAGGAAGAAAGAGTCTGCTTACATTAGTGGGAAAGAAATTTATGTTCCTCTCTATATTCCCAGAATGACAGACACAGTAGAAAATATTTGAGCACCTTCCATCCACACCAAGGCAAGAGCACAACATGTGACTGCCATCCACAAATTTTGGCTCCACTGTGACGATGCACAGGACGGATGTGGGCCTGAAGCCCCACGTGCAAACTGAATTGGTGTAACTAGGGTACTTCAGATGGATAAGGAAATATGCCTAATTAACAATTAACTCCAGAAGTGCTGATGCCGGACTATGCTAGAAGCAGTAGTAAAAAAATGTGATTCTTTATGTCAGGATGCCTAGAAGATAAGACAAACTCTTCCTGCTTGAATCTGGCCTCACTCCAACTCATTCCTTACCTCACTACTAGAGTAAACTTTCTAAAGTCTCACTGCATCATTTCTTGGTTTGAATTCCTTCAGTTCCTTGTTGCTATCAACGTAGTTATTCCACTACGAGAAAATTCTCATTCAGTATGACATTCCAAGTTCTTCATGGTGTGATGCCTGCAACTTCTCAGACTTCATCTTATCACCCCTACTCCTACACCCCACCAAACAAACATGTGTGACTTATCTTACTTGGTGTTCCTATTCCTGCCACACTCGTTCCTCCCTTCTCCTGGCCTGGTTAACCTCTCACTCGCCCCCTCAAAACTCAGTAAAGTTGGTGGGGGAGGGAAATGAAACAAGATGGGATGGGGAAGGAGACAAACCATAAGAGACTCCTAGACTCATGAAACTAACTAAGGGTGGCTGGGAGGTGGGGGGAGTAAGGATAGGGTGGCTGGGTTGTGGACATTGGGGAGGGTATGTGCTATGGTGAGTGCTGTGAAATGTGTAAGCCTGACGATTCACAGACATGTACCCTGGGGGAAGTAATACATAATATGTTAATTAAAAAAAAACGGTAAAGTTGTGGTGTTGGATAGACATTATCTCAGAGGGTAGAGAGAGATATTGAATGTAAGTTAAAGATTTGATATTTGCAAGTCACAGAAGATGTTTCAGCAAGAGAGAAATGTGAAAAATGCAGGGGATTTCTGAAAATACATTTGGAAGATTTGGTGCAAGGAAGATTTTAAAGAAGGGACAGCAGCTCTGAATGAGTCAGGAGGGAAGAGATTAGCCCTGGCACGTGAGAGGCAGGGGGAATATAATGACTTGAGACTCATTACAAAAACCTGTAGTGAGTTCTTAAAAGAAAAATAATTAAGTTTGTGAGTTCTGTAAATTCATCTTTTTGACCATTAGTTGCACTATTGTGAGTATAATGTGATATTTATCATTGCAGTTCTAAAGTCATCATTATTGGATATCTCAGCAAATGAATTGTCAGGAATGCCAAAGTAAGGAGACACGTGGCAAGAATTAATAGATTTAGGAACTTCCAGGATGTATCAATGTAGGACTTCATCCGTGTGCTTAAAATCACGTATTCTATGCTGACATGTTCCAGCTACTCAAACAAAATGAATGCTATAGAAACCAGTATACAAGGGTCTTTTTAATATGTATTTTTGTGGTTATCTCGAGCAGTAATTTGAGGATTGTCCCTCACATGCCATAAACAGATCATTATCGGAGGATAACCTCGGGCTGCTTGGGGGCTTCTGACCAATAAGGCCTTCCAGTGGCTGACTGGTATCTTGTGCGAGGGATAATAGCCCTGGAGTAGTTGCACAGTGGTACGTGGTGCATGTGGCCCATCGTGTCGGGAGAGCTGTTCCCTGGCATAGTCCCCTTCCCACTATTTCCCCGGTGTCGACCCCCAGAATATCAGCCTTGTAAGAAAGTCCTAGCTCGTACTTTCCAACCATAAACCCAGTATATCAGTTGTTTCTCAGAGTCAGTTACGTAAGTTGTGTTACCTGGCCACAGTAAGCAGCACTGCACACTTTTTGTTAATTTTTCAATAAGGTGGAGCATGAGTAGACTTTAACCTACTTTAAAATAAATCTTCGCCATGGTTTTTAAACCAAATTTCATTCATTTTCCAGCCTGAGCAAGTACTCACCTATAGAATTATGGTTTCTACAAATATCTGGTCATTTTTCTTAGAAAGTAAGAATAGAAGATAAAAGAGGGATGTTTGTTTGCTTGTTTGTTTGTTTGTTTTTAATGTAAATCCAGGGAAATAAACCTTGTGTCATAGGCCCACACAGGCCAGGAAAAATCCTTCACTCTGGAGTCCTCTTTTAAGGTTCTTGATGAGTCCTAATGTAATTCATGTTTTAAGCTCTTACTTTTGTTAGTAAATGACTTTAAGCTCCATTTACATATGAGTTTCTCTGTACTGATTTCTTCCAAGAAGTTTCAGGATGCCCTTTCTCACCTGTAATAACATGCCCCCAATTTTAGTCTTAGGGAAGGGGTTAAATCTTTTTTTTTGGGGGGGGGGAAGGGGTTAAGTCTTTTTAAGGTATGTGAAGAAAGAGAACTACTGTTCCCAGAGGTTGCTGCAGAAAGGCTAATAGCTCTTATATTTCTGGGCTCTCTTCCCACCAAAAGACCATTGTCAGCCTACACTGTGAAGGCAACATCTTGTGACCAGCAGCATGATTAAGTGTAGCATTTAAATCATTATCAGCAGTGAACACCTGCTGATGTCTATGTATACATCTAACCATACCTGTTTTCGTGGGAATTTCTTCTCTTTCCAGCTCTACAAATTCTCTTCTTAGAGCCTAGGGTGAACCAAATCAGTTTTTAAACCATGCTTAGAAAGTACTAGAAGCTTGAAAGAAAAGATGCTTTTTTGAATTCGAATGCTACTCTAATAGAAGAAGTTATATAAAGGTTTTGTTTGCTTGTTTAGCGGTTCTCGATCATCTTTTTACCATAAGGGAGTTGATTTTTTTAAAGATGCTCAGATAAAGCTAAGAGAGTCACAATTAGAGGCATGTCAGTCTGATTTTATAAGTTTATTAAATTTAACCAATTAGGTAATAAATCTCACAAAACCCACAAACATAAAACTGATTATGGAAGTCCGTTTATTTTTAACATTAACAATAATCCATTATTTTGGATAATACTGGCATACATAACCAAAAACCAATATATTTTCCCCCTAACAGCTACTTAGGGAGTCCTATCATTCAGATTCACATTCATACCAGGAAAGAGAGAAAATTACATTATCTTGTGAGGTCTACACTTCTGCAATCGCCTGAGCAGTTTGGAATCCCTCCGCCATCACAACCAACTCCCATCACCCCACCCCTACGCTATCATTGCTATGACTGGAATTGCTTATTATTTGAGGAGGTGGGAGTTTAAAGTTGTTCTGTAACTACCTTCTTCTTTATTTCCCTTAAAGTGGGCTCCATAAAATGTTTCTGGCATTCTTAGACGGAAAGATATGGATAATGTTGCCCAATTAATATTAATTTGAAATAGTTCCTATAAATCATCACCTTCTTTAGGAAACACAAGAAGCACATTTGCACACTGTGCAAATGAAATGAATGGCTGGAAAAACCACAGTACTGTCATTGTGACCCTCAGTGACTGGATCAATCACAAATAACCAGAGAAAGTTAAATTCAAGATCACTGGTAAATTTACCAGAAAAAAAATTCTGAGATACAACACAGTGTAAATTAAAGTATGCACCCTAGTTTATCCCTCTTTCTAGAACAGATTACTTCATGAGAAACAGTAAAAAACAAAATTTTGTAACCCAGATACTGTAAAACAGTATCTCAGTTTTGCATATTGCTTTATAATTTTAAAAGCATTTTTGAATATGTGCTTTCTCGGGTAAACCTCTCTCAGCAACTCTGTTAGTAATTATGGGAAACTGAGGCATATAAGTGATTTGTCTAGGCACACAGAAAGTAGTGGAGTAGAGGCTCTAGGCCAAATCCATAGATTTCTTCTGTTTAGGAAGATACCTGCCTCATTTTGTGATATAAACATCTCCTTTGAAATATACTCTAATTTTCCATGTTAGAAAATCTGAATTTTCATGTTGATTTAAAGCAGGATATGCCTGCTTTAAAGTATATGCTATACTTACTTTTTTTTTTTTGCTTTCTTTTTTCTATTTTTGAAGAAGGGCATGGCTGAGTTATTACATATGTTTAGTATTCTTTTTTTTTTTTTAAGATTTTCTATTTATTTATTTGACACAGAGAGATCACAGGCAGTCAGAGAGGCAGGCAGAGAGAGGGGGAAGCAGGCTCCCTGCTGAGCAGAGAGCCCGATGCGGGGCTCGATCCCAGGACCGTGAGATCATGACCTGAGCCGAAGGCAGAGGCTTTAACCCACTGAGCAACCCAGGTGCCCCATGTTTAGTAGTTATTCCTATATACTTTGTCCTCTGAACAGAAAATGACTAGCCTTAAAGAGATAAGTTTCCATTCTGATTAATATATGTGTATATATATAATTTTATAAAGATTCCTTCCAGTTCAAAATTTCTTTAAAATCTTAGAACACAGGGCGCCTGGGTGGCTCAGTCGTTAAGCGTCTGCCTTCGGCTCAGGTCATGATCCCAGGGTCCTGGGATCGAGTCCCGCATCGGGCTCCTTGCTCAGCGGGAAGCCTGCTTCTTCTGCTACCATTCCCTCTGCTTGTGTTCCCTTTCTTGCTGTGTTTCTCGCTGTCAAATAAATAAAATCTTAAAAAAAAATAAAAATCTTAGAACACAAAGGGCACCTGGGTGGCTCAGTCAGTTAAGTGTCTGCCTTCGGCTTAGGTCATGATCCTGGCTTCCTGGGATAGAGCCCCGCACTGGGCTCCCTGATCAGCAGGGAGTCTGCTTCTCCCTCCCTCTCTCTCTCCCTCTCAAATAAATTAAATCTTTCAAAAAATAAAATGTTAGAATACAGCTGCTAATTCATCTTTAAGCCACTAAACTGATGGCAAACTCATGGCTGCCTAGGCAAATCAGTGTGCATTGCTTGTTGTTTGAGCTGGCCTTTTAACCAGTGAAATCTGCAAGCCAAGTATTAGGAGTCACAGCCTTTGTAGCACAGGAAGAGAGTCTGTGGTTTAAAGATCCAAGCTTATTTTATTTCTTGTTCCCAACTGTGTTGTAGTTATTTTGGGAACCAGTAAACTGGTCTCAATTCATTCGTCTGAAAACTGAGCGAGAAACTTCCTTATGAGGACTTATGTCAGCAAGTAAAGAATTAATAGTTACAGAGTATTTGGAGTTGCCCAGGTGAAGACATAGAGGAAAGAGAATGATTGCTTTTGGTTTTCCACTCAAAACCTATGATAATAATGAGCCCTCCAGAGCCTTGGTAAATGGCAGTTTCAGAAAGACTACAATGCAGTCAAACAGCAGAGACCAGTGGAAATGAGGAACCCAGAGTTCAAACGTGATACAACATTGCTTTGCAATCTAAAGCAAGTAATTAAGTTTGTTTATAAAGGAGATGATAGGAGCGGGCTCTCCATCACAGAATATTGGAAATAAACACATAAAGTAATTTAAGCTCCTTAAAGAAAGTAATATTGAGATACAAGGAGTTCGTGTAAGTTGCTTTAAAAAGCCTTACAGCCCCCAACAACAATGTGAATTGAACCTTTTACTTCAATAGGCCTGATTATAAAACTCACTGATTAGCTATTTTGATAGGATATGTTGTTTCACTGGATCTTTTCCAGTGAAAAACATTTAGAAACACATTTAGAAAATGTTTGCAGGACTCTCAGCTTGAAAATGGAAGTAGCCCCTTATTAACTGTCCCTGAATGTCTTTGTGGAAGTAAGGCAGGGGTAATCCTTAATATTGTGTGTGATGATGGGCTAGAGGGGCCCAGGAAAAAAATTTTCATGGGTTTTTTAAATTACGCACTTAACGTCATCAGCCATGAAACCAGAATTAATAGTTCTAGCTGCCATCCACATACGTTATTAGTATTTTCCCATTCTAGATTGTCCCTGATTCATATATTCAGTTTTCATATCATCTAAAATTCTGAAATGACTTTTTTGAGAGAATGTAAACTTGATTTCTACATCTCTAGTGCTGAGAGCACCCTGGTCCCCAGACCCTTTAGTATGAGAGCCACAATGTTCCCTGGACCTACCCAGCTAGCTGCATTTTCTACACCAGGAAGTGTGGCCTGCTTCCCTGATTTTCTGACTGCCCGGGGTGGGGAGTCGGGGTGACAGAAGGATCACTGAGGGCAGAGCTGGGGCCTAGGACAGCCTCAGCCTGCCCAGCAAGCTGGGCAGGAGCCCCAGGCAGGCATGGAAATTTGAATCTTTAAGGCATTGCAGCCTTTGTTCTGGGGTTGTAAAGAATCCTTTTCCCTCATTCGGTGTGGAGGTTCTCTGTCACTGAGGTTAAAACTGAGGGGGCTACCTGACCTTTTGCCTGCCCTTATGGAGAAATAAGGCCTCTCTAGAAACAGGAGGTACCTGGCTTACCTCAACTTCCCTGGTCTATAGAAAGGTGACAGCTATAAGCCTGCCCCCCCTCCCCCCCCCAGGATCCTTTGAGGCCCGAAGCTGTTTACCAGCCATGTTGTTTGGCTCCAGGAAAGAAGACACATATACAAACATAATTTGGGTGGATACTTTTTAGTCCTCTGGCAGCAACCATGTCCCCTCCCCTCAACATATGTGATTCTATTAAAAAAATGTAAACCTATTGTTAGCCTTTGAAATTTTGACTTTATAGCAGTCTTGCTGGGAGAGTATGTTGGTATGTTCCAATTGTATTGGAAAGGGACTGCTTGTTTTGTTTTATTCTCCACATCCTTCACAAGTCTGAAACCTAGGGGAGTTCATTGAGTATTTTTTCCTCTGATTTTTAAAAGAAAAAGAAATTTTGATTAAAATTAGGGAACCAGAAATTACCTAGATTTTAGAGATCTGTGATGATGATGATGATGATGATGATGATGATATTTCTTAAAGATTTCATTTATCTACCTGAGAGGGAGAGAGCGTGAGCAGGGGTGGGTGGGTGGACAGAGGGAGAGGGAGAAGCAGACTCCCCACTGAGCAGGGAGCCTGATGTGTTCAATCCCAGGACTCCAGGATCATGAATTGAGCCGAAGGCAGATGCCTAACCAACTAAGCCACCCAGACGCCCTGAGATCTGTGATTATTTTGATTAGGTTTTTTTTCTTTTTTGGTAAGGCAGTGGGAGATTATAAAAGAAGAACAAATAGAAAGCTGAGAGAAGGGTAAAGGAAGTAGAAGAGGGTCATAACACTATCTCCTACCACCCTGTCCTCAAAAAGGAGTGTTTTAAGAGACATGCATCCATTGAGAGTCCCTGTAGACCCACAGAGCTGAGCAGAAAGGGCTGCCTCCTACTCAGTATTTGTAGGGAGTGGACTGGTTTAGACCACTAGACTAAGGAAGCCTGGTAATTCCACAAAAGCACTCACCTGTAGTACAGAGATTGGTTTCATGCCCTGCCTAGCTGTCTTATCTGCTAGTATTGAGTCATTGTTCTGTTTGTCACCATTATATTTATGCACCTACATCCTTCTCAGGAAGCTTCAGAATTACCACCCTGGAAATAGAGTTCTCTTCCTCCCACTTAAGAAACAGAATATTTATGCAATGGACCACCTAAGCCAATAAGTGATTCCCAAATTCCTCAGTGTTATAACAAACATTTTTGGATCTTTGGGTTTTGTTGCTGTTGTTATTTTTTAAAGATTTTATTTATTTATTTATTTATTTATTTATTTATTTATTTGAGAGAGAGAGACACACACACAGAGATAGCGAGAGAGAACAAGAGCGGGGAAGAGAGGGAGAACTAGGGTCATGACCTGAGCTGAAGGCAGATGCTTAACCCACTGAGCCACCCAGGCTTCCCCATTTTGGATCTTTGTGAAAACCATCTCTCCTCATTTTTCCTCTTTCTTACAAAAAAAATGAACTAGTTTTTTTAAAATACATTTTTATTTCTAATTCAACTTTTATTTTAAGTCTCATAAAGAATGTTGTGCTAACATTTGATCATTTCCCACATCCAAGGGTGATGTTAAACAAGCACTTAAAAACACTAATATAAACCTGATACTTGTTATTGGTCTAAATTACTTAAATTTAAAATACAATTTTTATTTTATTTAAAATAAAATATGACTGTGTCATCTTTAACTACTGATTGGCCCACTTAATATTTTATTATATGCTTGATTGCAGGAAATCTTCACCGGACCAGCAGTGTTCCTGAGTATGTCTATAACCTACACTTGGTTGAAAATGACTTTGCTGGTGGGCGTTCGCCTGGTATTAAAACCTATGACATGCTAAAGGTAGGATACTGAGGAATAACCCTAGTTATCAGATTACCATGAAAACATTTTTAAACTTCCATAGTTTTTTAAAAATTTTTGTATATCTTTTTAAAATTTTTTTTTTAAGTAAGCTCTGTGTCTAACATGGGGCTTGAACTCATGACCCTGAGATCAAGAGTTACATGCTACACCAACTGAGCCAGCCAGGCGCCCCTTCCATAGATTATTTTTTAATGTTTACCTTTCTCAAATATTGCCATTTCCTAAATGAATTATATGAAGATTGGTTTTGTGTGGACTTGGGGCTTTATTTTATTTTATTTTTTAAAGATTTTATCTATTTAGGGGCGCCTGGGTGGTTCAGTGGGTTAAAGCCTCTGCCTTCGGCTCAGGTCATGATTCCAAGGTCCTGGGATTGAGCCCCACATTGGGCTCTCTGCTCAGCAGAGAGCCTGCTTCTCTTTCTCCCTCTGCCTGCTGCTCTGCTTATTTGTGCTCACTCTCTCTCTGTCAAATAAATAAATAAAATCTTTTTTAAAAAAAGAAAGATTTTATCTATTTATCGGGAGAGAGAGAAGAAGCACAAGTGGGAGGAGGGAAAGGAGAGGGAGAAGCAGGCTCCCCGCTGAGCAAGGAGCCCAATGTGGGGCTCGATACCAGGACTCGGGGATCATGACCGGAGCCGAAGGCAGATGCTTGACTGACTGAACCACCCACATGCTTCAAAACTGGGGACTTTAAATAGTATCAAATCCTAGTACAAATAATTAGTCAACCAACTCTTTTTTTTTTTTTTTTTTTTAAAGAAAAGGGGCCAACTTCTTTATGTGATTCAGGGAAATGGACACCCTATGTAATAGCCCTGGACTCCTTGGTCTTTAACAAAGATGAAAACTGACGTATGCCTCATTTAAACTTTGTTTCTCTGCAGACAGGCACCACTGCCAGTTACGAAAGTCGCTGGGGGAGAGGAACCGCACAGTACAGTTCACAGAAGTCAGTGGAAGAAAGATCCTTGAGGCAGCCTCTGAGGAGACTTGAGATTTCTCCAGACAGCAGCCTTGAGAGGATTCATTACTCGCACAGTGATTACCAGTATGGCCAGAGAAGCCAGGCCGGGCACACTTTGCGGCACCAGGACAGCAGGAGATCCACCCTCCTCGTGCCGCCTCGATACGCTCGCTCAGAAATCGTCGGTTTCAGTCACTCTGGGGCCATGAGCCAACATCGCCACTGTGACACTTACCAAATGCAGCACCAGTACAGGTCTGTGAACGACACCATGCTCGACAATGCCCCAGTCAGCTCGGTGGTGCTCACGTACCCCAGGCCCAGGACCAGTCACAGCATGGGAAACCTCTTGGAGAAAGAGAACTGTCTGACGTCAGGGCCTGCCCCTGGGCACCTCCGGCCACTGGTGCCCCTGCAGGCTGTCAGTCAGAACAGGGCCGCTCAGTCTTGGCACCAGAGCTCCTTCCACAGCACCCGCATGGTGAGGGAAGCCGGGCCCAGCGTCACTGTGGATGCGGGCGGGAGGAGGACACACATGACCGTTGGCCAAGTGGCAGCATATGGCAGTGGGAACCTGCTCCTGGACAGAAGCACTGTCACCGACTCGCAGCTTGGGTGAGTCCCCTCTCCGTCGGCAGGATGGGGCGGGACGGGGCCGGTGCCAGCACATTCTGTTCCCGCAGCCCTTCAGGGTGAGCTGGCACTTCTGGGGCTGCCCAGAAAGGCTTCCAGAGAAAAGCGATGAAAACAATGACTTACTTCTCAGGCAGCTGCCTAACTGACAGATTAGCCTGTTTACCTCAGGGACAGGGGCCAAGCTACCTGCTCCTGCAGCAGCTTTGTGGGGAAAGTGACATTGAGTCCATCTGCTCCAAATTAGATGCTGGCTGAAGGCACGGCAACCCCTTGGCTGTGTGAGAATCTGCTCTGAGAGCTAATTCATCACGTAGACCAAGACATGGGTAATTGCCTGCATTGTCTCAATCATTCCCCGAAATAAAGGAAGGAAAAAAGGGGAAAATGCATATTGCCGGTGCTAAGAGTGAACTTCACATGCGATTTTGATAACTACTGTCATAAAATGATAGCGAGCTAGAGAGCTAAGTAAGCAAAGGCAGCTTAATCTCCAGGTGTCTCTTTTCTTCCTTTGACACCTGATGCCTTTACTTTAGATGCTAGCAGCAGTGATTTGGAGAGTATTTTTTTGGCAATACTGAATAATGAAAATAACCAGATTTCGGAAGTCATTCTTTTGCCTCTCACATTGACTTTCTGGCACAACTAATCTGATCTTTGGAACCCAAGTCTTAACTCAGGTTTAATGCTGGAGTACAAATTTCATAAACTGAAGAAGTTACCAAGAGAAAGGTTGAAAAATTGATTATTAAGTCAGTAACTCCAGAAACAATGATGTAGTATCATGATGGTAAAACATTAAATACATGATTTTCATTTTATTTCTAGAGTTGCTTAACGGAAATTGTTACCTCCTATCATCTCTTTAAGTGACATTGTGCCGCATGCTCATTGACTGCTCAGGGACTGGTGATAAAAGATGTTAGGATCATCTAATCTTCAAGCAGGAAATTTTTAAAGATTTGTTTATTTGAGAGAGAGAAAAAGAGTGAGAATACAGGGGCCGTGAGAGAAGATGGGCAGAGGGAGAGGGAGAGGGAGAATCTCAAACAGACTTCCTGGTGAGCCTGATTGGGGTGTTTATCTTCAACCTTCCACAGTCCCACATCACAATATTTCAATCTCCCCAACAGGCCTTAAGTTTTTAGCCATCTGTCCATCTCCAATGCACATATCTCTGCGCCTCCGGTCTTGCTCGCTCAGAACTGTTCTCTGACCATTCAAATGATCTTACCCAATCTGATTCTTTCTCTGCCTCGGTTGTAACTTTTCCATAATTCCACCAAGTTTTCATACTTTCTAGGACGACACACATGGCCCAAGCCTGCGTTTTCACCTCTGCTTATCACTCTAATCCTACTCCCCTCCACCCTTTCTCACCACCATCCCCTCACACCCCCTACGCAAACAAACCACTTGGACTCTCTTCACTTAATAGATTTGCATTCATGTATTTCCTTTCTCCCTTCCGTCTTCCTTTCTCTCTTCCTTTTTTCCATCTATTTATATCCATCTGTCTCTGTCTGTCTGTCTCCCATACCCCCGTAGCTCTGGTTTTGCCTGGCTCCTCATGATTCTCATGTAGCTCAGATCCTGCCTATTTCCTGATCACTCCCCTTGTAATCTAGGTGCCCCAGATAACTGCACTGTGTGGGTGTCTCTGCCAGAATAATACGTTGTGGTTATTCATTTCTTACGTCTTTTCCTCTAGACTTTGAACTTCTTGAGAATGTCTTATCATTTTTTATTCTCAGTACCCTAAAACAGAGGCAAACCCATTATAGGCACTAAATAAATGCATGGTGAGAGAATGAAAGAAGGAAGGAAGAAATAAAATATACAATCTGTGCTTTTTGCCATCTAAGTTCTTTTGTTGCTCAGATTCTAGAAGAAGTATTAACTGTGCTATTTTGGGTTATTGTTTTAATGGACAGGGCAGGTTTTATTAGACTAATTTATCTTATTTCAAAGAATAGAAGGAACACTTGAGGGAAATTTAAAATAAAGGGTAAGAAATCTATTCTTGACAATTCCCAAAGTTGCCATACTAGAGACCAGAATTCATAAAAATGAACTCCTTGAAATTTTTGCTCTCTGTGTGAAAGGAGAAGAGAATATTTCCAATAATAGGGAAGTAAGTCCTCAAGGTGGCATCTCTGCCTGGCGCCTGTGTCAGTGGTGTCCATGTGTCTTCCTTCCAAGGTGTGCCCCATGGCATTTTGGCTCCCAGGGCCATCTCCTGAGAGTCCTAGTTCTGGGACCCTGTGTTCTCCTTTGCCCTGCATTCTCTCCCATTTCAAACCTATCCAGCCCATTTTTGGAATCTACTTTTTTTTTTTTTGTATGTCTGATAAAAGTCCCACATGTAAAGAAGAGTTCTTTCATGTATGTGGAACACTCCTACAGAGTAGGTAGGTACAATTATAAACCTACATAATGGCATGAGGTATTAAACAATGGATCTTTCTTTCCAAAAGAAGAATGGCCAGTCAGACAGTTACTAAGGCAGCTGAAAACCAAGACATTGGAGTGAAAAGAGAGTCAATATCTGATCTAAATCAGACTGATAAGAAAGGTTTAAGAAATTACCAAGTGAAACGTTCCAGATCTGTTTTTCTGAAAATACGACTTTTGTACCTGTTGGGGACTAGTGGTTCAGCAAATGAATGTCAGGCTCCTCCTGGGTATCCAGCACTGCAAGAGATAGAAAATGGAATGGACTATATGAGGGTCTAGGACAGGATCGGTGCAAAAGAAGGGAAGACACATCATCAAGTGCTAGCTTATGGGAATTCTGAGAACAAAAGAGCTTTGTGCTCTCAGATTAGTAGATGGAGCCTATGGAGAGAGATTGGATCCCTAGTAGGATTACTAGTCAAATTCATGACAGAGTGGCACAGAGCAGAGAAAAATCTTCCATATCTCCTTCATTAACAATATCTTTAAGTTCTTTGATTCTTCAAGTAACTTTCAACTATATCTTTCTTTCCATTTCCATCTTTAATGGTCCAGTTCAAGGCCTTATTGCCTCAGCTAAGACTCCTCTATTTCTCTCAAAATTATCTCGAGGAGTACATACCCACACCAGAGGCGTATTCCCAAAGCAGTGCTTTCATCACACTTAAATCTTTGTGATGTGGGGAATTTGTATTTCCTGAGCATCTGACATCACCCAGGAGCTTTCCATTCATCATCTCACATGGGTTTGGCCCTCCAAGGTGTAGCCCTATTAATATATATAATATTTGGGAACCAGCCTGGGGCAGGACTGCATTGCTAGTCAGCAAGAAGGCTGGTTGCTAAAGGATTGCACAGACAAAAAAGTACCATTTTTAATTTTTTTCCTATATCATCTCCTATTATGACCAAAGATATTTTGCAGTGCTTCCTCTTGCATTTTTCACTTACGTTGAAATCATTTTAACATTATATAAAGCTGTTAAAAAGACTAAATTCTAGAGAATGTGTTGAGGCAATAATGGGGTCCAGGGGCAACTACTCTTCCCGACTCTCCTCTCCCCCTACTATCCTCCATCACTCCCCACCCCGGCCCGATCTTGCAAGCCTCATTTCCACAGGCTTCAGGAAGTGTTTTGTGACTGAGTGGGAAAGGGAGTGGGAAAGAGGGAGGAAGAGAAAGAGAGAGGGACGGGGGCGGGGGAGGAGGAATGCTGTGGGAGGATAGAGGAGGAAATTCAGAAAAGATCTAGCTGGGGGTAGGGACACAGGAAAGATTGCTGAGCTGTTGATATTTGAGTTGAGTCATGAAGAATGGATAAGAATGAGGTAGAATGATGGGCTTTCTAGAAAAGTCAGAGCAGCTTGTGAGGAGGCACACAGTGTTCAGAGAAGGATTAAAGCTTAAAGGTTGGAGGTTGGGGTAGGCAGTCGGGGCAGGGAAGGGAGGGGGTGAGAATGACAAGGACATGGAGCCAGACCGGGATCAGAATGTATGCTGTGGTACAGAGCTGGACTTCACAGAAGGTGAACACAAGAGCCACACCCTCACAGCTGTGGTGGACCTTCTTAAAGAGAAACTCTTCCTTTGGTTTGGGAATTGTTCGATTCCCAAATTTGTTTGTTTTATTGTTCTATTGGTTTTTTTTAAGATTTTATTTATTTATTTGACAGAGAGAGATCACAAGCAGGCAGAGAGGCAGGCAGAGAGAAGGGGGAAGGAGGCTCCCTACTGAGCAGAGAGCCCAATGCGGAGCTCGATCCCAGGACCCTGAGATCTTGACCTGAGCTGAAGGCAGAGGCTTTAACCCACTGAGCCACCCAGGCGCCCCAGGAATTGTTTTTAATGATAAAGTGAAGTAGCACTGGGTTGATGAGCAGTGGTTGCAGAGCTGCTTTGTGAATCATGTTCAGGAAAAGAAAGGATTAGAGTAATGGAATTATTTGTGGGCATTGCAGTGTTGGGAAATGCAAACTTTCTTGAGTCATGTGTGACCTATGAAGTGGATTAAAGGCTTAGTCTTTAAAAAAAAAAACCTTCATTGAACAGAAGGCTATTCTTATAAGTGATCCATCATCAGTCAAAACACGTGTAGTATTCTAGGGTAAACATTTAAAATTGCCACGAGATGGAGAGCGTTAGAGTTTTGATTTCTCTGTAAAGGCACTGGAGTCCATGCATGTAGAATATTTCCATCTCTTATTTTTTTTTAAAGACTTTATTTATATATTTGAGAGAGAAAGAGCACGCACAAGTAGGGAGAGGGACAGAGAGAGAGGGAGAAGCAGACTCTGCTGAACCCAGAGCCCAGCACATGACTTGTCCCAGGACCCTGAGATCATGACCTGACCTGAGCTGAAGGCAGACCCTTAACCACTTAACTGACTGAGCCACCCAGGCACCCCTTCATCTCTTTTAAAAGCTGTATTTATACTAAATAAAGTGACTCAAATAGTAATAGCCTACATTTTTTATGCATTAAATTGACTCCTGAGGCACAACTTTAAAATAGGAGATCATTAAATAATTCTCAGTACAGATGCCAGAACTGTTCTGCCTCACTCTTAATACCCTTATGCTCATGAGGTAATGCTGGGATGTTTGAACGTGTGTATCAGAAGCACTGGGTATTGGGTTTTAGTCATGAGTCCCTTACTCTTACCTCCTCACCTGTGTCACATCCACCACACACAAATACACCATTCACATACATACACTCATACCTACACATGTATTAGTGGGTTAGCCTGATATAAGAGGGAATTCACAAGCATACATCGAAGGAATGGTGGGTTAGTTTCCAGACAACCACAGTTGAGTGAATATCGTAGTAAAGTGGGCCAAATATGAATATTTTGTTTTTCCAGTGGACATAGAAGTTCTACTTACACTATAATCTATTAAATATGCAATAGCATTATGTCTAAAAAAAACAATGTACATACCTTAATCTAAAAATACTTTATTGCTAAAAAATGCTAGCCATCATCTGAGCATTCCAAGAGTGGTAATCTTTTCCTGCTGGAGGATCTTACCTCATTGTTCTTGGCTAGTGACTGATCAGGGTGGTGGTTGCTGAAGGTTGGGGTGTGGCAATTTCTTCAAATAAGACAATGAAGTTCGCCCCATTGATTGACTTTTCCTTTCATGAATGATTTCACTTTAGCATGTGATGCTGTTTGATAGCATTTTACCCACAGGAGAACTTGTTTCAGGATTGGAAGCAATTCTCCCAAACCCTGTGGCTTCTTTATCAATATGTTGATATAATATTCTAACCCCTTTGTTGCCACTCTAACAATCCTCATGGCCTCTTCAGCAGGAATAGATTCCACCTCAAGAAACCACTCTCTTTGCTCATCCATAAAAAGCAACTCCTCTTCCATTAAAGTTTTATCGTGAGATGGCAGCAATCTTCATGGCCTCTTCACCAGCAGTAGTTTCCACCTCAAGAAGCCATTCTCTTTGCTCATCCAAATGAAGCAGCTGCTCTTCCATTAAAGTTTTATCGTGAGATGGCAGCAATTCAGTCCCATCTTCAGGCTCCTCATCTAATTCTAGTTCTCTGGCTGTTTCCACCATATCAGCAGTTATGGTAGAGCAGGACCTCTACCGAAGTCCTGAACCCCTCAAAGTCATCCATGAGGGTTGGAATCAACGTTTTCCAAACTTGTGCTAATGTTGATAATTTGACCTCTTACTGTCAATCACGATGCTTTTCATTTTATTTTATTTTATTTTAATTTAGTTTTATTTATTTATGTAATCTCTACTCCCAAAGTGGGGCTCAAACTCATGATCCTGAGATCAAGAGTCGCTTGCTCTTTCAACTGAGCCAGCCAGGCATATTGATTCAGGACTGCTATTATGTGGCACTGAGAATGGTGAATCCTTTCTAAAAGTTTTTCAATTCACTTTGCCTGAATCCATCAGAGGAATTACTATCTATGGAAGCTATAGCCTTCTGCAATGTATTTTGTCTTAAATTTGAGTGTGTGTAGTCGACACACAATGTTACATTAGTTTCAGGTATATAACATATTGATTCAACAAGTTTATATGTTATGCTCTTCTCACACAAGTGCAACTACCATCTGTCACCATATGATGCTCTTACAGTATCACCGACTATACTTACGCTGTGCCTTTTCTTACTGACTTACAAAAGTAGATCGCTTCATGAATTTGCATGTCATCCTTTTACAGAGGCCATGCTAATCTTCTCTGTGTGGTTCCAATTTTAGTATATGTGCTGCCAAAGCGATGTATTTCTTAAATAGTAAGACTTGAAGGTCAAAATTACTCATTGATCCATGGGGCGCAGAATGGATATTGTGATAGTAAGCATAAAAACAACATTCATCTCATCGTATGTCTCCATCTGATTTCTTGGGTGATCAAGTGCATTGTCAACAAACAGTAATATTTTGAAAGGTATCTTTTTCTTCCGAGCCATGGGTCTTAACACTGGGCTAAATATTCAGTAAACCATGTTGCAAACAAATGTGCTGTCATTCAGGGTTTGTTGTTCAGAGCACAGGCAAAATAGATTTAGCATAATTCTTAAGGGCCCTGGGATTTTGGAAATGGTCAATGAGCACTGGCTTCAACTCAGAGTCACCAGCTCCAATAGCCCCTAACAAAAGAGTCAGCCTGTTTTTTGAAGCCCACCATTGGCTTCTCCTCCTCCTCCTCAAAGTCTCAGAAGGCAACTTCCTCTAATATAAAGCTGCTTTGTCTATATTGAAAATCTGTTGTTTGGTGTAGCCACCTTTGTTAATTATCTTAGCAAGATCTGGATAACTTGCTGTAGCTTCTACAAAGTACTTCACCTAGGGGTGCCTGGATGGCTCAGTCGGTTGAGCACCTGACTCTTGATTTTGGCTCAGGTCATGATCTCAGGGTCGTGAGATCAAACCCTGTATCGAACTCCATGCTAGCTGTGGAATGCGCTTAAGATTCTCTCTCTCTCTTCCCCTCCTCCCCAACTTGCATGCACTCTATCTCTCTAATAAAAAATAAAACAAATAAAAAATTATATATATCTTTAAAAGTGCTTCACCTTGAGGGATGCCTGAATGGTACAGTCAGTTAAGCATCCAACTCTTGATTTCGGCTGAGGTCCTAATCTCAGGGTCATGAGATTGAGCCCCACTTAGGCTCTATGCTCAGTGAGGGGTCTGCTTAAGACTTTCTCTCCCTCTCTCCTTGCCCTCCCTCCTCACCCTACACACGCTCTCTCTCAAATAAATAAATTGTTGTTGTTGTTGTTTTTTAAAAAAAAGGTGCTTCACCTTGCACTTGTATGTTACGGAAACGACTTATTTCCTTAAACCTCATGAACCAACCTCTGCTAGCGTCACATTTTTCTTCTGCAGCTTCCTCACTTCACAGAATAGAAGAGAGTCAGGGCTTTGCTGTGGTTTTGGCTTTGGCTTAAGGGAACATAGTGGCTGGCTTGATCATCTTTCCAGACCACTGAAACTTTCTCCATGTCAGCAATAAGGTGGTTGCATTTTTTTTTTTTTAAGACTTTATTTATTTACTTGAGAGAGAGCAAGCTAGAGATCAAGCACGAGGGAGGCAGGGCGTGGACAAGGGCAGAGAGTGAGGGAGAAGCAGACTCCCCATTGAGCGTGGAGCCCCATTCCCTGGGCTCGACCCCAGGACTCCAGGATCACGACCAGAGCCGAAGGCAGACACTTAACCCACTGAGTCACCCAGGCGTCCCAGTTGTTTCACTCTCTTATCGTTTGCATGTTCACTAGAGTGGATTTTCTGTTTCCTTCTAAAACTTTTCCTTTGCGTTCGCAGTTGGTTCAACTGTTTGGTGCAAGAGACCTGGCTTTCAGCCTTTCTTTGCTTCCAACGTGCCTTCCTCACTGAGCTTAATAATTTCCAGCTTTTGATTTAAAGTGAGAGACGTGTAAATCTTCCTTTCCCTCGAACACTTAGAGGTCATTGTAGGGTTACTAATGGGCCTAATTTCAGTCTGTGTCTCAGGGAATATGGAAGCCCTAAGGAGAAGGAGAGGGATGGGGGAATATCCCGTTAGTGGAGCCCTCAGAACACACACGTTTATCAGTCAAGTTCACCATCTTGTGTGGGTGTGATGCATGGCAACCCCCTCCAAATAAATACTGTAGTAACATCAAAGATCATTGATCAGCACTCATCATAGCAATGATTTGAAATATTGTGAGAATTACCAAAACGCGACACATAGACATCAGGTGAGAAAATGCTGTTGGAAAAATGGCGCTGATGGGCATGCTTGACGCAAGGTGCCGCAACCTTCAAATTTTTAAAAAAGCAATATTCCAAAGCATTGTAGAGTAAGGCACCACGTACAATAAGACATGGTATGACTGTACTCGTTGTGCTTGTTAGCAGATACTGGAAAACACCAACCAAGTTATCTTCTTGTTCTCCATTACCAGGAATGAACCAGGTGTAACTCTTTGAATCCAAAGTCCTAGGATACCTTTAAGGCACGTCTTTAGCTCCAATTCTAAGATGTTGCCGGACTGAGCCTGCTGTCTCTGAGAGCTTAAGGAAGCGTGTAAACATCCACAGTGATAACAAGTTGCCTAATGTGGTTATCCTCCAGGCAGATATAAAAGGGGAGAAAAAACCAGTTCAATTTGGCATTTGGGAGTTACTGTTTTACAAGTGGCAATTTTATTTGTCCTCCATAAATTATCCTCTCCTGTGTCAAACTGCATCAGATTTCATCATCACTATAAATACCCGCAATTAGTAAAGGACAAAAGTATGCTACTACATAGACATGAACCAAGTGTCATTGCGGTGGCAAAGCAAATGGTGACAGAATGGGTACGAAATTGTTTTCCTTAAGAAAAAGCATACTATAATTATGTTTAATCATTACTTTTCCTGATGGATTCTGTCACATCAGCGTGACTTATTTGAACGAGACAGACTCAGTTTTCCTGGCTTTTACTGTTTACATATTGTTGTATTTGTTAGAAAACTTTTTGAATGCTCATTTTGAAACTCGTTTTCAGGTAAAATAACAGATGCCGAACAGATCTGAAAAAAATCTAATGATTTTTTTTGAGGGAAGGTGTTTTATCCACAAGTTAACATTACCATGGTAGATATGTTTTTAACTTCTAAGACCAAATTTATTTTAAATTCCATGTAGTCTTATTGTGCCTTTATTTATATTTATTTGTTTGTTTGTTTAATTTTTAAGTGGCTCCACTGACTGAGCCACTTTTGGTACCCCTTATTTTGCCTTTAAAGTGACCTTTTAATATGTGATTATCATACTACACATTATTATCTTAAACAGAGTTCAATGTCTTTCTTTGGTATATGTGATGATTCTGTTCAATTCAAAGACATTTCCAGAGGTTAGTCTGACCAGACCTGGAATATTTCTACTGCTGGCTTCCTGTACCTTCTGATCTCAGGTGCTGATTTTTCTTTTGGGTAAAGAGAAGCCAAGGCTCAGATGTCCTAGGTACTTTTGGATATAAGCCGAGTCATTTCTGGACATCAGGTTGGTAGGCAGGAGGGAGCAGGTCTGGAATTCCGCTGAATCTGTGACTGTTTGTCTAGGAATGCAGACATGGAGATGACTCTGGAGCGAGCGGTGAGTATGCTCGACGCAGACCACACACCGCCACCCAGAATTTCTGCTGCAGCTACTTTCATACAACACGAGTGCTTCCAGAAATCTGAAGCGCGGAAAAGGGTGAGTATCATCTTAAGTCCAGTTTAAAATGATCGTGCTTTCACATCTCTTACGGGGGCCATGCAAACTGAAACCAATCGTTTATTTAAATTTTAAAAAATCTTGGGGCACCTGGTTGGGTCAGTTGGTTAAGTGTCTGTCTTCAGCTCAGGTCATGATCACAGGGTCCCGGGATGGAGCCCCACATGGGGCTACCTGTTCACTGGGAAGTCTGCCTCTCTCTCTCCCTTGGTGATCTCTTTCACTCTTGCTCTCTCTTAAATAAATAAAATCTTTTAGTAAAAAAATAAATTTAAAAAAATCTTTATTGAGTTATATATACATCAATTATAGGTCAATTTTAAGTAATAAATTAATAAAATAAAAGTCTTGAGACTTTTTTTAAAGATTTTATTTTATTTTTTTGTTTTTTTAGATTTTATTTATTTTAGAGAGAGAAAGAGAGAGTGTATGCATGTGAATGGGGGGAGGGACAGAGAGGAAAGGAGAGGGAGGGAGAATGAATCTCAAGCAGAGTCTGCACTAAGCATGGAGACTGATGTGGGGCTCCATCTTACACCCTGAGTTCATGACCTGAGCTGAAATCAGAAGCCAGAGATTTAATTTACTGAGCCACCCAGGTACTCTGGCATAAGTGTTCTAATAGGATAGACTCACAAAAATGGAATCAGTAAGTCATTTATGTTTGTTGAAAAAGTGGTACATTTGTGTAGGGAAAAAATCCTAGTTCAAAAAGGTATGTAGTGAAAACTGTTTCCCTTTCACACCAAATCTCAGCCTATCCCTCATCTCCCTCTTTTCTTCTCTCTCACTCTCCTGTCCTCTCTCCTCCTTCTTCCCTCCTTCTCTCCCTATCTCTCTTTCTCATCACTTTTTGGGTCTCTTTCCAGAGATATTCTATGCATATAGAAACAATTATTGAATGGGTTGGTTTGGTATCATTTTTTGTTTAAAACAAAATTGCAAAGGGTAGCAGATTATGTATAGTACCCTGAACTTTGTTTTTCTTTAACCTTGTAACTTGGAAATGTTTGGCATATATTAACCCTACTTCATTCTTTAAAATTTCAGGTACGTGATTTTGAAATACTTCCTCCCAGTTGTATTTTATCTTTTCATTCTTTTAACAGTTTTTAATTTTGATGGAGTCTAATTATAAATTTTTTCCTTTATGGGGGCACCTGGGTGGCTCAGTGGATTAGGTCATGATCTCAGGGTCCTGGGATTGAGCCCCACATCGGGCTCTCTGCTCACCCTCTTTCTCTGCCTGCCTCTCTGCCTACCTATGATCTCTCTCTTTGTCAAATAAATAAATCTTTAAAAAATAATAAAATAAAATAATAAATTGCATTAAGTGATTTCAAAAAGCCTTTTTGCCCCAAAATACTGCTTTCAATACATACTGTATCAGAGAACAACTGTACCCAGCATGGTATTAAGAACTAACGGGAATAAAAAGGATCCACACACCATTGTATCCTGCTCCCAAGAAAATCACATCTATAGGATGAACTTGAAGAAAAAGACTGTTTTTAACCCACAGAAATGCAATTTCATGATTCAATGTAATGGTTGAGGAGATGAGACTAATATATATAAAACAAAGGATTATACTAACAATTTAATGGTTTCTGGATTGATACAATGAATTTTTAATTTTAACAAAATCCTTTCAGTGACTTTGGTTTTCATTTGACTATTCCAATTAAAGATTTACCTCCTTAATTTTTACTGCACCTAAAAAACTGACACTTTGTCCATTAAAAAAAGATAATGCATGGGTTTATAAACTATAAATTGAAAGATTTTTATAATAGTTTTTGTCTCAAGAAGGCGCCCCAACATGGGAGTTTGTTTATCTTTTTGAGTTAGTGTTTTCATTTCCTTCTGATAAATACCCAGAAGTAGAATTACAGAGTCTTAAGGTAGTTCTGTTTTTAATTTTTTGAGGAAACTCCATAATGTTTTCAGAGTGCTTGTACCAATTTACATTCCCACCAACGGTGCACAAGAGTTCCCTTTTGCCACATCCTTGCCAATACTTGTTATTTCTTGTCTTTTTGGTAATAGCCATTCTGACAGGTGTGATATGAGATCTCATTGTGGTTTTGAGTTACATTTCCCTGATGATTAGGAATGCTGAACACCTCTGTATGTTAGCCATCTGTATGTCTTCTTTGGAAAAATGTCTGTTCAAATCCTCTTCCCATTTTTAATTGGATTATTGCTATTGAGTCATGTGAGTTCTTTATATATTTTGAATATTAGCCCCTTATTGGCTAGATGATTTGCAAATATTTTCTCTCATTCCATAGGTTGCCCTTTTCATTTTGTGATGATTTCCTTTGCTATTTGGTCTAGTCCCACTTGTTTATTTTTGCTTTTGTTGCCTTTCCTTTTGGGGTTATATCCAAACTCATTGCAAACACTGACATCAAAGAGCTTACTGCCTATGTATTCTTCTAGGAATTTCATGGTTTCAGGTCTCATATTAAAGATTTAATCCATTCTGAGTTAATTTTTGTGTATGGTGAAAGATAGTGGTCCGGTTTCTTTTCTCTTCTCTTCTCTTCTCTTCTCTTCTCTTCTCTTCTCTTCTCTTCTCTTCTCTTCTCTTCTCTTCTCTTCTCTTCTCTTCTCTTCTTTCTTTCTTTCTTTCTTTCTTTCTTTCTTTCTTTCTTTCTTTCTTTCTTTCTTTCTTTCTTTTGCATGTGGCTGTCCTGTTTTCCCAACACCATTGTTGGAGAGACTCTCCTTTCCCCTTTCTCTTTGTGTATTCTCACCTTCTTTGTTGTAAATTAATTGACCATATATGCGTGTTCTTGTTTCTGGAGTGTTTATTCTGTTCTATTGATCTGTGCCTATTGATCTTTTTATGTCAATATACTCTTTTTATTACTGTGGCTTTTTAATAAAATAGTTTTGAAATCAGGAAACATGCCTCCAGTTCTATTCTTAAGATTGATTTGGCTAGTCAGGGTCTTTTTGTGTTTCCATATAAATTTAGTATTGTATGTTCTATTTTTGCGAAAAATACCATTGGAATTTTGATGGGAATTGCATGGAATCTGTAGATTGCTTTGGGTAGTATGGACATTTTAAAATACTAATTTTTCTAATCCATAAGCATGGAATATCTTGCCATTTATTTGTGTCTTCAGTTTCTTTCATCAGTATCTTATAATTTTTAGTGTACTGGTGTTCTCCTTGGTTAAATTTATTCCTAGGTATTTTTTTATGCAATTGTAAATGGGTTTGTTTTCTTAATTCTGGTAGTTTATTATTGATATACAGAAATTCAGTGGATTTTTGTATATTGTGTCCTACAACTTTACTGAATTCATTGATTAGTTCTAATAGAGTTTTGGTGGAGTCTTTAGGGTTTTCAGTATAATATGTCATCTGAAAACAGTGACAATTTTACTTTTTCCTTACTGATTTGGATGCTGCTTATTTCTTTTTCTTATCTAATTGCACCAGCTAGGACTTCAATGCTATTTAGAATAAAAGTGGTCAGAATGGACATCCTTCTTTTGTTCTTGATCTTCAAAAGAAAATCATTTAGATTTTAATCATTGAGTATGATGTTAACCATAGATTTTTCATAAATCACCATTCAAGTTGAAGAACTACCTTTATCCCTAATTTTACAGAGTTTTTATTTTAGTTTTTTTACTCAGGAATGGTTGTTGGATTTTATCAGATGTTTTATTTGCCATTAAAATATTTCTATGTTTTTATCTTAATTTTGCTAATATGGTAAATTACTTTGATTTTTTAATTAATTTAATTTTTTCAGTGTTCCAAGATTCATTGTTTATACACTACATACAGTGCTCCATGAAATATGTGCCCCCCCATTACCCACCATCAGGTTCACCCATCCCCCCACACCCCTCGCTTCCAAAACCCTCAGTTTGTTTCTGAGTCCACCGTCTCTCATGGTTTGCCTCCCCCTCCAGTTTCCCCCAATTCACTTTTCCTTTCCTTCCCCTAATGTCCTCCATGTTATTCTTTGTGCTCCAGAAATAAGTGAAACCATATGATAATTGACTTTCTCTGCTTGACTTATTTCACTCAGCATAATCTCCTCCAATCCTGTCCATGTTGATACAAAAGTTGGGTATTCATCCTATCAGGTGGAGGCGTAATATTCCATTGCATATATGGACCATATCTTCTTTTTTTTTTTTTAAAGATTTTATTTATTCATTAGAGAGAGAGAGATCACAAGTAGGCAGAGAGAGAGAGAGGCAGGCTCCCTGCCGAGCAGAGAGCCCGATGTGGGGCTCGACCCCAGGACCCTGAGATCATGACCTGAGCCAAAGGCAGAGGCTTTAACCCACTGAGCCACGCAGGCGCCCCTGGACCATATCTTCTTTATCCATTCGTCTATTCAAGGGCATCTTGGCCTTTTCCATAGTTTGGCGACTTTTTGCTAATATGGTAAATTACTTTGATTTTTAAATGTTATCCCATTCCTGGGATAAAGCCCACTTGGTTGTGATGTACTGTTACTTTTTTAAATTAGATTTGCTAAAATTCTGTTAAAACAATTATGCAGCTATATTTATAAAGGATATTGATCTATAATTTTCTTTTCTTGCAATGTCTTAGTCCAATTTTGGATTGAGAGTAACAATAGCTTCACTTTGGAAAGCGTTCTCTTCTCTTCAATTCTCAGAATGTTTGATTGTAATTGGTATTATTTCTATCTTAAATGTTTGGTAGAATTCACCAGTGAAGCTAGTTGGACCTGAAATTTCTTGTGAGAGGTTCCTAACTGTACTCAGGGCCTTCGGATCATGAGACGGACATACTGCCTACTGCACTGAGCCTAGCTAGGTTCTTAACTGTGAGTTCAGTTTTTTTATGATACAGGGCTTTTGGGGCTATGTATTCTTCCTAGTGAGCTTTGGTGGTTTGTGTCTTTCAAAGACTTTGTCCATTTCATCTAAGTTCTGGTGCTCTTCAATTCTTTGTGTAGATGTTATCTGTTACTTCTCATTGCCTAACGAATTTTCTTTAACATTTATTCTAGTGCACGCCTCCTGGTGATTAACTATTTCAGCTTTTGTCGGTCTGAAAAGGAATTTCGTCTTTGTCACTCACAATAGAATCCTAGGTTGACAGTTTTTATTCCAATACTTGAAAGTTGTTGCTTCACTGTCTTCTCGCTTGCTCTGCTTCAGACAAGAAATGATCTATCTTCTTTATTGTTCCTCTGTACATACTGTGTCTCTCTCTGCCCACACACGATGCTTTTAAGATTTTCTCTTTATCACTGCTTTTGAGCAGTTTGGTCACAACGTGCTTTGGGGTAGTTTTCCTTAGGTTTCATGTGCTTGAGAGTTCATCGAGTTCCTTAAATTTGTAGATTTTTACTTTTCATCAAATTTTGGAGTTTTGGTTGGATTTTTCAATCATTAATTCTTCAAGTATTTTTTCTGTCCTGCCTTTGGGAACTTGTTACATACTTATTTGGCTGCTCAAAGTTGTCTCGTAGCTTATCCACATTCTATTCTTTTTCTTTAGTTTTTTTTTTTTTCCTGTATGTTTCCTTTTATATATGTTTAGTTACTATGCTTTGAAGTCACTAATCCTTTCTTCTGCAGTTTTTAATATGCCATTATTCTCATTTGGGTTTTTTTTTAATATATATCTTCCTTCTCTAACTGACATGTTCCATCCTTCCTCAAGATTTCTGAACATATGAAAGACTGTTAAAATAGTTGCTTGAATGACCTTGTCTGCTAATTCTAAAATCTGTGTCCATTTCTTGTTTGCATACCTGGACATTTTTCATTGAATGCTAGATATTGTGCATTTTACTTTGTTGGATGCTGGGTATTTTTATATTTCTGTAAATATTTTTGAGCTTTGTTCTAGGATGTAGTTACCTAAAGACAGTTTGATCCTTGCTTTTGAGATTTGTTAGGTGGGACCAGAGCAGTATTTATTCTAGGACTAATTAAAACCCTCTTCTGCACTCTGTCTCCTCAGCTCTGCTTGGTGAATTTCAGTTGGGTTTTCCTTTACCACACTACAGCCTGAGAACTCTCTTGAGATAGTGATCTGTGACAGCAGTGGGGCTCACCTTGCTTGTTTTCCATCCCTGAGGGATCACTATCCATCATTGCTACATGTCCAATTCTTGAAATCATTGCATGTTTTATCTGTTTTTAAAAATTGTTTCAGGGGGTGCCTGGGTGGCTCAGTCGTTAAGCGTCTGCCTTCGGCCCGGGTCAGATCCCAGGGGCCTGGGATCGAGCCCTGCATCGGGCTCTCTGCTCAGCAGGGAGCCTGCTTCTCCCGCTACCATTCCCTCTGCTTGTGTTCCCTCTCTCGCTAGGTTTCTCTCTGTCAAATAAATAAAATCTTTAAAAAAAAAAAAATTGTTTCAGGAGGTAGGCAAATCCAGTCCTTCTCACTCTTGAGTCATTATCAGTTTTGATAAATAATTCCCTAATAAATTCTCCCTGAAACTGTGTAAACCCCAGTAACATTGTGTCCCAGTGCCCATTCACATACACCATCATGAGATTATTCTTTATTGTTTGGTTTTGTTAATCTAATAAGCAAAAAAAAAATCTCTTTATGGTAGAAATATTCCTATTTTTTGAAATCAAGACTAATAGTTGTCATTTAATCAGAGTTACAGAGAAAAAAATTTAATTATACACACATACCACACACACACAATTACACTGTTGGTCATAATCTTTCATACACTATGCCCATTATGTATCATCTGCAATTTTTTGTTTCTTTAAAGTGAAATGAGAGCTTAATGGCACTAGTTCATCTGAGTTCAAGTCCTTGTGGATTTTTATATTTTCCCTAGTCTTTTACATTAATTTTGTCCAAAAATAATTACAGAACTTTTTAAAGCTGTTTACTTTTATCTAGTCTTTGCAAAGCATGCAGAGTAGTTTTCAGAGAGACAGATCTCTTTGCACATTTATATTTCATTCATTTTTGGACAGGTAAATAAATTTCATGACTACAATAACAAGTATAGTTGGATAGTTGGCCTAAATACATTGGGAAACACACCTAAGCTATCCTTGAAAAACATGTGACTCAATTAATAGAAATAGGAGTGCAAAGCCCAACATAGAGTAACCAACCAGCTTTGATAGTACTCAGGGAATCCATAGGGCTCACAGAGGGAATAATGAATGTAGGTAATCCGGCAGGTCAGTTAAGTAGAGTCAGACAAAAGAGTTCTGTTGACTTTTTTCCTAAGATCTGTATTTCCTTAATGATTTGTAGGAGTTCTTTACCTATTATGCATAATACAATATATAATCCAGTGTTATTCATATTACGGTATCTTTCATCATGCAGGATTTAAAAATTCTTCTGAAGTCTGTCAATATTTCTATTCATGGCATCAGTATTTTAAGTGTTTCTTTAAAAAACCTATTCCCATGTCTAGAATATTTTTGGTTTTATTTTATTTATTTTTTAAGATTTTATTTGAGAGAGAGAAAAAGCGAGAGAGATCATAGAGGGAGGAGAAGCGGACTTTCTGTTGAGCAGGGAGCCCGACATGGGGCTCAATCCCAGGATCCTGAGATCATGACCTGAGTGGAAGGCAGATGCTTAACTGACTGAGCCACCCAGGCACCCCTATTTTTGGTTTTAAAAGCTTTATAATTATTGGGTATTTCTATCTGCTCCTTTGCTTATATGTTTGTTCCACAGGAAGAATAAGTAAGGATTTTAAAAAACAATATATTTAACTAGTAATGACCTTTCTTTATGCATATAGGTGAAGAGAATTGGGCTAAAAATTAGTCCTTTCTATGACTAAATCAGATAAATGTTTAAATCTTTTTTTATTTCCAAATTTAAAAAGCTGGGCATTGTTATGCATGCTTTTATTTTCTAATTTCTAATATAGAAATACTTGAAATTTTCTTTTTGTTACTCAAGTTGGGCCAGATTTCCTCTATCTCTTAAGTTACTAATTTGATTATAAATATCATTTTGCTTACATATAGGATTAATGCTATGCTTGCCTTCTTGGCTCTCATTCTAAAGGTAGGACAAACTGGTTTTGAGAATACTGAAACATGAAAATCACACCGAAACCTAAAATATATATGCATAGTAGAAAAATTTAAGAATTGTGTTATAACCCAAGAACATTAACAAAAATCCTAGTAATGTTAAGCATAGTGTTATAGTGTTTGAATTTATGTATAAAAGACAATTACAGGGGTGCCTGGCTGGCTCAGTTGGTAGAGCATGCAACTCTTGATCTCGGGGTTCTGGGTTCGAGCCCTACATTGTATATAAATTCCTTAAAATCTTAGGGGCACCTGGGTGGCTCAGTCAGTTAAGCAACTGACTCTCGGTTTCAGCTCAGATCTCAATCTCATGGATGTTGAGATCAAGCCCCACCTTGGGCTCCGCATGCTCAGCAGGGAGTCTGCTTGAGATTCTCCCCCTTTGCCCCTCCCCCCATATGCATGTGTGCACATGCTCTCTTGCTCTCTCTCTCTCTTTTTTTTTAAAGATTTTATTTATTTATTTGAGAGAGAGAACATGAGAGGAGCAAAGGTCAGAGAGAGAAGCAGACTCCCCGTGGAGCTGGGAGCCTGATGTGGGACTCGATCCCCGGACTCCAGGATCATGACCTGGGCCAAAGGCAGTTGCTTAACCAACTGAGCCACCCAGGTGCCCTTGCTCTCTCTTTCTAAAAAATAAAATAAATCTTAAAAAAATAATTACAATGTATACATAAAGATTAACTTTTAAATCATAAACTTTTAAAACCAGTGGCAACTTTTGAATCCTTATTTGATTAGGACTCAACTTATTTAACATAGTTGCTCTCTTTCTCCTTTTTGAAACTAATTTCTTTGGGCCCAGAGTCCCCTGGTTGTTTTTTCATCTCTCTGGCACCTTTGGGTTTCTTTTGTGAAAAATTTATCTTCAACCTGTCCCTTAAATGTTCTTGTTCCTTAGATGCTTTCCTGGAACTTTTCTCCCTCAACAGCATCTTCTGACCTGCTTCATTCACTCCTATGACTTCCATTCCCATGTTAAAGATCCTTTAACTGCCTCTCTAGTCTCTATCTCTGCCCTGGTCTCCAAACGATGTGTTCATCTATTTCCTGGATATCCCACTGAACTCAACATCAGCATTTCAAGAAATGAACACAGTATCTTCTTTCACTTTTCTTCTCTAGTATCCAACCCTGCTTCTAAACTTGTTCTTCTGACCGAGTTGGAAGGCGGAACCCTTGGTGGTTTGAGTGTTAATTCTCAGAGTCACTCAGGGCAGGGTGAACCCAGCACCCTATACCTCAGTGACCTTGGGCAAGATATTTAACCTCTCCAAGTCTCTGCATTCCTACCTTTAAAGTTGAAATAATAGTCCTACTAGAAGAAATTGTGAGAATGCAGTCAGTGCAGTCAGATAATAGTACAATGCCTGCCCCGAAGTAATGAATCAGAGCCTATTATTCCCTGTGTAAGAGAGTTCACCCAAGTGGTGTGACACAGAAACTTGATCAGAGACTTTGAACTTTCTTTTATTCTTACCTCTCAACATTACTCATATTCATGCAGTTTTTAAGACCTATTAGTACTGCTAAAATGTCTTGAATCTACCCACATCTTTCCCTCCCCACTCAGTGCTACTATGTTAATCCCTTTCAGAGATGTTTTTTGTTAATCCAGCTGCTTTCTTAATTTCCCTTCCTCCATTCTTAACCACTTCTGGTAAAGTTGCCTCACAGCACTGAGGGAGACCTTTCCAATAGCTGCCCCGCTTGTCTATAGGAGAAAGGACAAACCCCTTAATTTAATCTGTCAATCCCTTCTAAAACTGGCCTTATTTCCATGCCTGCTTCATATCTTACCACTGGAGTATTGACTGCCTATAGCTGTCTTGCAGAATCTTCTTATAAACTCATATGAATTCATTACTCAGAATTTGAGGAAGTAAGACACAAAAAAGAAAAAACATACCCACAGTTCCCATTCTTGTTATCATTTTGGTTTTGTCCTCTGACTTTTTAAATGCATATATGTACATAGCTGTAGTCAAATTGATCATGTAGCTTTGTTTGTAGGGATATTTTTGTTTGATTTTTTTTAAAAAATGCGCAAATATATGCTTGTTTAAAAAAATACAAAATAATAAGCTGCTTTTGTAACTTATACCCCCATCATTTCTTCCAAACTCCCTAATTTCATTTCCTTCTTTATGTCTGTGTTTGAATGGAAATACATGGATATTTTATACAGTTTTTTTCAGTACCATTGTATCATAAGCACTTTGTCATAACATTAGCAATATTTGACATACCTCATATTACTTTTTAAAATTTTTTTATTTTTTAAAAGATTCTACCCATTTATTTGACAGAGAGAGAGAGAGAGATCAAAGTAGGCAGAGGGGCAGGCAGAGAGAGAGGGGGAAGGAGGCTCCCCATTGAGCAGAGAGCCCGATGTGGGGCTCGATCTCAGGACCCCGGATCATGACCTGAGCCGAAGGCAGAGGCCCTAACCCACTGAGCCACCCAGGCACCCCTACATACCTCATATTAATGGTGGCATATTAGTGGTGATAGTAGTAGCTACCGTGTGTTAGTGAATACTATATACCTTGCGTGCAGACTGTTAATCTTAAATAATCTCCATTTGACTGGTGAGGGAACTGTAATAACTGATAAAATATTGGTCAGTTCTAACATTGCTCTACTTCTCCCATGGAAAGCTCAACATAAGGATATATGACAGTCATTAACCAGTTTTCCCCTGTTGTTGGATATTTATGGTTTCAAATTTTTCAGTATTATAAATAATGTAGTTACAATTACGTGCGTGTGCATTTTAAATATTTTCCTAGTGAAGGTTATTAGAAGAGAATGTTTTTATAGTTTTTGACATTTACTGAAAATTGCCTTCCTGAAAGGTTATACCAATTAACAGGGAGTGATTAATGCTAATGGGAAGGAAAATAGAGAAGGGGGTAACATTTCACAGAGGTGACATTTGAGCCAACTCATGCAAAATGAGTAGGGCTTTGCCGGAAGTGAGGCATAGTGGTCAGAGCACTCCAGACAGGAAAGAAAGAGGGAGCAAAGGCACCAGGGCCTAAGGGAGCCCTTGCCCCAAAGGAGTCAGTCTGTTCCCCCTACTTATTTGCCACCAGAAATCCTCATCATTTATTTTACAGTTGGCAGCAAAGAGAATCAGAATAGTGCCCTTCCATATATTTAGAAACCATCTCAAATGAAAGATCTTTTGAAGTTCTGAGACATTCATGTTAGTCTCTTTCTTTTTTCCTTTCCCCACCGGGAGAACAAATCCCCTGAGGATTCAGTATACCTGGGAAACACATGCAGCCTCTCTGGTCCCATCTGCTTCCCTGAATTTAAAGGGGGCAAGGGCAGTACATTTGACACTGGCCCTAATGTATATAGGATCTGTCACCACCTGTCCTTCTAGTTATATGCAATAAGGAGAATGTCATCAACCTCCTGTATCTGATATTGATTTTGTATCAATGTGCTTGATAAAAATGTATAAAAGTAACTAAAGCCTATTTTTAAGTTTGGGCTAGGTGCTAGACACTAGGGATTCAAATTCTCCAGTAACTAGAGCTGTTGCAGATTTCAGCCTTTATCTGAGCATGGCGTGTCTGCAATTCCTTCTTTCCAGGCTGGAGCAAGTGCTGAAAACCAAAGGGATAGAGGTGACAGGGTAGGGGAAGCCTGCTATCTGAGCACCAAGCCCTTTCCCCCACAGTTAGGGCAGTGGAGGCTTCCATGTGTCATTTCTCGCTAGTTCCGCAATCGCATCTGGAAATGAAATATGGCCACTAAGCCACTTTGCATCATATTTTGAAGAAGGCAACTTATAAATTATAAATTAAGTAATAAAATGTTTTTAAAGTTTGCAAAGTACCTTCAGGACAAACAGGATTTTCTTTTCACATCTGATGTTTATACTGCTGGTTAAAGATTTGGTATAGGTGGCATTTATGAAGTTTACAGAGTGTAAATCTAACTATGAAATGGAAATTGATGGAATTAGGGAAACATGGGAGTTACACACTGTTTTAAAATAAACTGTGCCTTTCTGCTTTTAAGGAAGTGTAATAATGGGAATAGCTGTAGTGATCAAATAGATGATCTGTTGGGCCAGAATGAATCGATAGCTAAGAAATCTTTCTCATAAGCATTGTTGCACAAATATATTAGCATGGCTCTAGACATAGCCCAACAAAACTGCTGTGACCAGTCTACCAGCTGTGTCCTGTTCTGCAGTGAATGTCTCCTGAAGGCAGCAATAAATCAAGTGGTACTTCTCATTACTATCAGTGATGCCTTAAAGGCACCAAAAGACGACTTCTCTCTCTCTCTTTTTAAGACAAGAAAGGGGGGTTGGGCAGAGGGAGAAGGAGAGAGAGAATCTTAAGTAGGGCTCCCTGCCCAACATGGAGCTGATGAGGGGCAGGATCCCACAATCCTAAGATCACGACCTGAGCCGAAATCAAGAGTCAGATGCTTAACTGACTTGAGTCACACAGGTGTCCCGAGAGTACTTAATCTCCTAAGATATATTTTTAAGATTTATTTATTTATTTATTTGACACACAGAGAGAGAGATCACAAGTAGGCAGAGAGGCAGGCAGAGAGAGAGGGGGGAAGCAGGCTCCCTGCTGAGCAGAGAGCCTGATGCAGGGCTTGATCCTAGGACCCCGAGATCATGACCTGAGCTGAAGGCAGAGGCTTTAACCCACTGAGCCACCCAGGCACCCCAATCTCGTAAGATTCCTAACAAGCTATTAATTCGATAACATATATGAAATCTTAACACTGTGCCAACATCTGGAAGTGGGTGGAGGAGTCATTATGTTTGTTTTATTACTATTATTATGGTTATTATTTTTAAACCTTGACTTTTATTCTTGCCTTGCTAGTCTTCTTCCCAGTCCTAACAAAGGAAGATGTCAAATTGGAAGATTATGTCTTAAATACCATTTATCTATCTATGATAGGGACACTGGAGTTCGCTGATACAGAGAAAATATGAAAAGTTGTTATGATGCCCCGAGCATGAACTGTTGTGCAGTTAGGGCATCATTTGTAGGTGATGAACTTGATCTGAAAGGGAGACTCCTGCCCATTCACAACAGTAGTTAATATCCTAAAAATTTCTGCATTAAGATGGTGAAAATGACTGAGATATTTACCACAAGTTCTTACTAAAAATTTCTGGGGGTGCCTGGGTGACTCAGTTGGATTTGGGCTCAGGTCATGATCTCAGGGTCATGCTCTCGAGCTCTATGTTGGGCTCCATGCTCAGCATGCTTGGGATTTCTCTCTTTCTTTCTTCCTTTGTTCGTCCCTGCTCATGCTGTCTCGCTCTCTGTAAAAAACAGATTTTTCTGCATCAGATGCCAGTGGAAGTCTATGAGAAGGAAAACCCCCAGTCTGCAACTTAATATTTTTCTTCAGCAACCCTATGTCTACCTCTTGATTTTTTTAGATAATATTTGCAGCCTGAGATATAAAATCATTTTGCTCAGATTGCCATTATTTGACCTCTTCTTAACAACCATCTATTTCAGAATCTAAACCATCTATTTTTCTATTCCTCATTCTTGCCCTTTCTGTAACAGACAGCACATTCTTTCTTGCATATTTGGATAGGAGAAGTGTTTTTAAAATAGCATCTCAAAAAGTGTAAAGTTGCATTATTTACTTAAATTAAAATGCTTGCATAATTTTTATGTAAACCTTTTTATTTTTATTTTTTTTAATTTTTATTAACATATAATGTATTATTTGCCCCAGGGTACATGTCTGTGAATCGTCAGGCTTACACATTTCACAGCACTTAACATAGCACATACCCTCCCCAATGTCCATAACCCAGCCACCCCATCCCTACTCCCTGCCTCCCAGCCACCCTTAGTTCGTTTCATGAGTCTAGGAGTCTCTTATGGTTTGTCTCCCTCCCCATCCCTTCCTGTTTCATTTCTCTCCCCTACCTCCTAAAGGGGTAAACTCCCTAAAATCCCGCCTTGTATAAAGCTTTTTAAATACCAAAAGCAATTGACCATAAAAATAGCTGGCATTTAGTATTAGTTTGCATTGCTACTATCATTGCTATGGTAAGTGAATCTTTATTTCTACCATTAATGAAGGTGAGCTCTATTTGTTTATACTGACCATAAAATTGTGTCCTGGAAAAAACACTCATGTAATGTGCTGTTCTTCCATAAAATTCCTCATTCCTTGCATCGCCATCCATCTTCATTATCCTCAAGGCTTTTATAACTTAACTCTTTCTATCCACCTCGCTATCACTTTCAAATATCTCATAGGTTTCAGTCTTCTCAAATTTATTGTTAGTTCCTCGATGAGAGGTACTGCCGTATAGCAGGTGTATATTGTATGCTGTGAGTCTCAGATTCTCCGTTGTTGTTTGATGGGAGCTCTAATCCACATTAGTGAACTTCATCTGTTGATTCATATTACAACCAATGTCTTTAACGCCACATCAGAATAAATACACATCCATTTCTTCCCCAGGTTAATCAGCTTCGTGGCATCCCCAAGCTGCTGCAGCTCCTGAAAGTTCAGAATGAAGATGTTCAGCGAGCTGTGTGTGGGGCCTTGAGAAACTTGGTATTCGAGGACAATGACAACAAGTTGGAGGTGGCAGAACTCAATGGGGTACCTCGGCTGCTCCAGGTGCTGAAGCAAACCAGAGACCTGGAGACTAAAAAGCAAATAACAGGTAGTGCTTACAGATTATTAAAGGATGTAGAACAGGGTACCCCCGCTGGATATGTTATTCCATCTGTTTTTTCTTAAGCTTCCCGGAACCAGTGGTTGATGGGCTCATCATTATCTAAGAGGTGGCTTTCAAGGGACATTGTCACCCTGCTGAGTTAGACCCCAGATTCAGGTCAAGTTTGAATTCCATTTTTCCTGAAGGGGAAGTTATTTTGAGGCTTTTGCTCAATATTTTTTATTAAAAACTGTGACTTTGATTACATGTTTTTAAAACAACCTTGCAAGACTCACTGTCTCACGCCCAATTATTTTTATTATATACTCCACAATACACTTGCTGGATCTATGTGAAGAAAGTGCATCAGGGAGTCAAGTAGTGCCCAAATGTAGAGGGTCAATTTAATCAAATAGTCAGAATACAAGAAATATTGTTTCCCAATCCTTCCATCGTCTGGACCCGTCAAAATACCTGCTCCCTAGCCCACCCATCCCTGCACCCTAAAAAAAAAAAAGAAAAAAAAGAGGAGAGTGGCTGGATGTGTTTTTTTCTAGTTCTCTACTTCATATTTCAGAATACTGATTTACACAAAGATCTTCTTTCTGCCCAAGAGATTAGAAGGATGAAATAACCTGATAGCATTAAAGCAACAGTTTTAGTAATCCTTGAAATGTGGAGAAGAGAGACCTAGTTTCATTCAAATGAACAGTACATATGGTAGAGGAGAAAATGGTTCATCGATGTGAACCATCGCTCCCTGCACACATTACAGACAGCAATTGTCAGTAGGATCGCCCTGTGGAAACTTTAATTAAGTAGCGTCAGTGGCCCAGGTGGTAAACATACATTTTTAATTTAATTATCACAGAAAGGTTTTGAAGTATTTTTAGGTATTATTGGGTGATTAAATCTCACTTTCATAGATGAGAAAAGTAAGGCCCACAGAAGTTAACCCTTTTTAATATATCCTATAAGAGTACTTTTAAGTAATAATGCTTGAGAGTGTTATTTATTTTCAAGGGAGATATTTCACAAATATTATTTTAAATTGAATATATTCTACACTTCTGCCGTGTCCACTTTACTATAGAGTAGTTCTTTTTTTCTGTAGGAATGTTGTCATTCTGTCTTCTCTGCCCATTTATATCTTAAAATAATCACATATTTTTCTATCTTATTATATTTTAATGTTATAAGACTATATGAAGGGTGGTACCATGCTGTCCTTCTGCCAGCATGCTGTCATGTCACATGAGAAATTTCCTTCCATATTTGTGACCTACATTAAAATGCCTACAGAAATTAAGAGCAATCTCATTCGTTCATTGATTCATTCATTCAGCCAGCTTTTACAGGGCTGCCTTCAAAAGCCAGACTATGAGAATCAGTCTAGAGAGGTTGTAGATGTTCTCTCCCCTCTACTAAAACATGAACAATTGCGTGATGATAGGCACGTTCAAACAAGCAAACAAGAAACAAAAACCATACCTCATAATTAGAACTTAACATGTCCTTCATTAAAATATGGTAATGACAACCATAAGAGAATCAAACAGATACACTGTTTTACAGTCAAAAAAAAGACTTCACAAAGGAGATAGGTTTCCTTGTGAACTTTAAAAGAAGGCTAGGATACCCTTTGGACTGGTGTTTTGAAGGAGAATGAAAGTTATTCCCAGCAAAGTGAACATCATGAGCAAAGCAAAAAGAAGCTGCTGGTCATTTAGAGGGAGTTGGATAATAGAGTACTGAGGTTAGGGTGTACTGTAGCCAGAGAGCTTGGGAGGATTTGTGGGTGTGTGTCGAGGAAGCAATCCATTGAACCACACTTCCTCTTTTTTTGTTTAGGCAATAGGAAACTACAGTCAGAGAACATTCTGTGGTATTAATGCCATAGAAACTGGGCAGTTATCTTTAGATAATCTACAGAGCTGATAAATGGAGGTTTATTGTGCAATTCTCACAATTTCTAGAACCAGCCAAACACCCCTACCAGAGGGTGCTCATTACATGCTAATTGAATTGAGTTGATACTTGAATGTTTGATACAAATCCTTCCAAATAACTTCCTTTAGCTCTGTTAATAGAACAGCTAAGTGCTTCCGGGGCCTCAGAAATAAACTGTTGACTTAATATAGACGTGTTTATATCTTTGTTTAGAAACACAAAGTGAGCAACCATATAGGTGAATCTTTTCTTATCTATTTTGTGAATATCTTTTTATTGAGCCCCTTTTATCTACTAGTCCCTAAGTTAGGACTTTCCATTTTGCACCTTTGTGCCCCCTGACATCTCCATAAGGCATTATCGATAATTCCCTCATGATCAGCAAGGGGAAACAGATGGCCCAGGATTACACAACTAGTGGAGCACAAGACCCAGATTCAAACCTAGCTTTTTTTTTTTTTTTAAAGATTTTATTTTATTTATTTGACACAGAGAGAGAGATCACAAGTAGGCAGAGAGGCAGACAGAGAGAGGGGGAAGCAGGCTCCCTGCTGAGCAGAGAGCCCGATGCGGGGCTCGATCCCAGGACCCTGAGATCATGACCTGAGCCGAAGGCAGAGGCTTTAACCCACTGAGCCACCCAGGCGCCCCCAAACCTAGCTTTATCTGAGTGTTTTGCTCTATGAAAGTGGCTCCCACCTACTGTTTTTGGGGTAGAGAGTGACTCTTTTTAGACTTCTTTGGGAAGGAGCTTGTCTTTAAGAATCTCAGATCAGAGAGCTCCTTCCCGCTTCTCTGAGCCTTCCTCTCCCCCACTTAACCACTGATGTGCTTCGTCCTCTTCATGCCTCTAGTCTACTGTTGCAGTCGCTTCTTACCCGCCCTCTGATTCAGTTTTGCACATTCCCACTCAATCCACACTCTGAACCTAGTGATTTCTTTCTAATATGAAAATACTACCCTACTATTCTCCCCATTACCTCTAAGACAGAGTCCATGCTGTGGAGTATGCCACACAAAGATTTTATGATGCGAGCCTGGTGACCATGGGCAGCAGTGTCTCCTCATACCCTTCCAGCCCAAGTTCTGAAATCCTAGAGAATTAGCTGGTCTGTTCCATGTCTTGATGTCTTTGTCTCTGCTGTTTCTTGGACTAGAATCCTTTTCCACACCTTGGTCACCTGGTGAGCCTTTTCATCCTCCCAAAGGCATCTTTTCCTCTGAAGCATTTTCAGATGCCATCCTGTCATACTTTATTTTCTGTCTCCCACCATCCTGCCAGCGGAGTTTTGAAAGAGGGGACTTCTAATGAACTACTTTTGCGTCCTTTAATATTAGCATGCCACTTATTTCATGCCTGTATGTTTATTGCAGTAACAACAATGCTACTCTTCTAAGTTTCTCAATAGCTGTGACTGTATGACTGACTATATAAGAGACTTGTGGGGGCTCCTGGGTGGTTCAGTCCATTAAGTGTCCAACTCTTGGTTTCATTCAGGTCATGATCTCAGGGTCCTGGGATCGAGCTCCACATTAGGCTCTGTGCTTACCATGGAGTCTGCCTCTGATTCCCTCTCCCTCGCTCTCCTGCTCGCTCTCTCTCATTTAAATAAATAAAATCTTTGGGGCACCTGGGTGGCTCAGTTGTTTAAGCATTTCCCTTCAGCCCAGGTCATGATCTCAGGGTCCTGAGATCCAGCTCTCTGCTCAGTGCAGAGCCTACTTCTTCCTCTCCCTCTGCCCCTCCCCCTCACTCATGCTTCATCTCTCCCGTGCTCCCTTTCTCTCTCTCTCAAATAAATATGTTGTTAAAGAATCTTTAAAAATAAATAAAATCTTTTTTAATAAAAAAAAGACTTGTGACCTAGGAATATCTGGATTACACACAAATAAGAGACTCAAGTGTGTTTTTAGATAAGACCCTGATTTTTCTGGCCAATAACCATCTGATTTCTATATATGCATAAAAGAAGCCTCAGAGCTTTGTTTATTGGGAGAGAACGTCAACTCACTGACCTTCCTGGCATTTTCAGTACCAGCCTAGGGGGAAGCTCTTTCCTTTTCAGATAAAAAGACTTCAGGATCAAAGACTTTCCCTCTGTGAAATTGTTCCCCCTCCCTTACCAAGTGAGCATGGTAGTGTACTTTAATTGAAATGAGAACAGTACATACTGATCTCAGAGGTTCATCTTCTGGGTCACTGAGTAATGAGCACTTTCAGGAGTGAGTAGAGCTCT
>CM053611.1:45125560-45152864 GCA_028646535.1 Procyon lotor
GACCAGTGAAAACCTAAACCCTAATACAATCTTGGGGCATCTAGAATCAGGTCATTGAAAGGAACCTCTATCAAAGGTCGTCTGGTCTGTGCATTTCTCAATGCCAGAAATGGGAATCATTTTTTTAAGTAACCTTTACACCCAGTATGGGGCTTGAACTCATAACCCTGTGTTTAAGAGTCATACACTCTACCAACTGAGCCAGCCAGGTGCCCTGGGAATTTTTTTTTTTTTAAGATTTTATTTATTGACAGAGAAACAGTGAGAGAGGGGACACAAGCAAGGGCAGTGGGAGAGAAGCAGGCTTCCTGCCAAGCAGGGAGCCCGAAGCAGGGCTCAATCCCAGGACCCCAGTATCATGATCTGAGACGAAGGCAGACGCTTTAACAACTGAGCCACCCAAGTGCCCCTATTGGGAATCATTTTTAAAATACAGATTCCTAAGATCCATTTGGAAATTCCGGCTAGTGAATTTGGGAGGTGGCCCAGAATATGTGATTCAGATATGCCACTAGTTCATTTGGAAACTGCTAGTCTAGTGTAGCACTCTAGCTTTGGGATAAAAAAAAAACCCTTGTCAGTGTATTCCTAAAGGATGAGCTCATTTTTTATCAGCTCCAGCGATAGAGCTGGATCTTACAAGCAGATCTTTCTCTTTCCTTCAAAGCTCTCTTAGAAGTTTATATTTTCGGTGAGCTAGAATCTTTTTTCCTAGAATTTCCACTCATTATTTCTGGTTTTGCCTTCTTATAGTCACAAAAAAATGATACCTAGCTGTTAAATCTGCATTTCCTTCATTACTAGAGAAAATGCATTCCTATGTGTATTATTAGAGTCTAATATTTTTAAGCTTGGATTAATTTTTCAAGCAATTGAATCTTTAGTGATTTATAAGAACTCTCTATATTGAGCAAATTAACCCTGTATTGTCATACGTATTTTCCCAATTTGTAGTTGGGAAATCTACTTTATCGATTTTGTATGTACATGTAGGAGGAATGTCTAAGTATGTGTAATCCCGAATCTCTAGTGAACACTTAAGCTCCTTTGGAGCTTCGTGCTGTACAAAAATTTGGCAGGCATGACATTTCTATACGATATCCTACATTAAAAATTCAAAAATTATACTGACACTCCCAAACCAGTTCTTTTATAGAAGTAATACCACATGCCAAGCTATAAAGAACATTCGACTATTGAAGGAAAATTCCACTCCCTTTGTTTAGAATTAATCCTCTTCTGGTTTTTATTGTAAGGTATACTTTTCCTTTGAGTACCTTGTGTGGTCCTTTTTAAAAAGAGGAAATGTCATTATGCTTTACATTTTTAAGCCTCTGGCAAGTAAAGACTGTTAATGTGTTTATTTAAAACAGGAAGCTGTTTTTTTTTTCCTTTTCTCTCTTTTCGTCTTAACTTTCTTTAGTGGCTTAGTAACCGCACAACTCAACCTCAGACCTGCCTCTAAATTGTTTTTAACCACCTCTGGACTTTTATTCTGTCCCTCCCCCGTCCAGCGCCCCTCAAGATGAAGTAGGAGGAATGAAGTCATTGTGTTACAAAACCTGTGGCTGAGAGACACTTCTCCTGACTAAAACCCAGTGCCAGTTGGATCAGGAGAAGACCTCCTCCTGAGAATACTGAGCCTCACAAGACACCAGACCCAGTGTCGCTCTATCTGACAGAAGCTCATTGTAGGCTGCAGTGGAAATTTGGTTATCGTTTCAGAAATTACGTCTACACAGCCAAAGTAAACTGATGAAGGTCAAAGGACTGTGTCTGGCCTCGAGTGTTCTAAATGGTGGGCCAACTATTAGTATGGTCGAATGATTAGCAAGCTTTAACTGCGCAGACGATTATTTCAGTCATTAAAATCAGAGCTGATGATATCACCATAGAATTCAGCCAAAAAAAAAGTACATTTGATTTTTTCACAAAGTAAACTGTCCTGTATACCTGTGCTTCCCCTTTCTTTTTCGCAGAGGAAGTGGTACATTTTAAAAGTAGGAATTACCGACTGGGTGGTGGGGGAATGAATGGGGAAGAAAATGAAGATCCCTTCTCTTTCTGCCCTTTCTCTCTTTCTGCCTTCCTGGATGCTAGTGAGTTAGTCATTTACTGAAGTGTGAAGGGAGGAGGTAAGGCACTTTACCCCTGCTGGGCGTCGCTGGAATAGCCAGCAAGAGGTGCATAGTCTTTCCACCGAATCGGAAGTATTTGAATGCCAAATTTGTAAGAAAATCAAATCCTAGATATATGTGCCACTTTGTATTCTCCCTGAGATACCCAGCTTCAGCCTCTGTCTCACAAATGCCCAGGAAAGTACAGTACACTGTTATCTTAATTTCTTTCAGTGTTGGCTCATATATAGCCTTTCTCTTTAATGGTGGGTTAGGGGGAGAGGTTTCAAGAGGAAAGGGAAGGTTGAATGAGGACAATGGTAAATGGTACCAGCCTTAGACCAATGCTTTAGGCCATACATGTTGGCGGGTCAACCAAATACTTTTGTGTCTCCTTCACTGCCAAACAGTAATGTAGGAAATACGTGAGGTAGCTAGCATAAGTTCCAGAAGGACAGAAGGTCTGTCATTGGGTAGGATTTAATAAATATTAACTGGTGATGTTGATCAGGCGTGAGTATAGGCAAAGGCTTTCTGTGGGCCCTTCCTGCTCTCACTGCCAGGAAGATATCAGGAGGAAGTTGCAGATAGTGGGGAGGAGGAGGCAGAGGGAGATACTCTCTCCCTGTTTCTACGGGAGAAAAATGTGACCCTTTAAAAACACTGAAGTCTTGGGGTACCTGGCTGGCTCAGTGAGTAGAGTGTGCAAGTCTTGGCCTCATGGTTGTGAGTTCAAGCCCTATGTTAGGTATAGAGATTACTTAAAAAAAAAATAATAAAGTTAAATCTTTTTTTTTTAATTTAAATAAATAAAAATAAAAACACTGGGCGTCTGGGTGGCTCAGTGGGTTAAAGCCTCTGCCTTCGGCTCAAGTCATGATCCCAGAGTCCTGGGATCGAGCCCCCCATCAAGCCCCACATCGGGCCCTCTGTCAGCAGGGAACCTGCTTCCCCCTCTCTCTGCCTGCCTCTCTGCCTGCTTGTGATCTCTCTCTCTGTGTCGGATAAATAAATAAAATTTAAAATAAATAAAATAGAAACATTGAAGTCTTTATTAAAATGAATCTTAAAGGATTTCTAACTTTCATTCACATTCCTGGGTAATTTAAACTGGTTTAAATTAAATTAAACTGGTTTAAATTCACATTCCTGGTTAATTTAAAGCCATAATTTTATATCATAATCTCTCTCTCATTACAGATCTGCTTCATTGCCATCTAACAAACTCTAAACCGATATTTTCTGTTGGGAAAGATCTGTCTCTCTCCCCCTTGTTTTCCAAACAATGAACCACAGCCTGGGGGGTGTGGGCCCTTAATGCATCTTTTCAGCAGTCATTTGACCCATCCCTGCACTGTTTTGATAATACTCTTTGCATTTCTAGGTTTGCTGTGGAATTTGTCATCTAATGACAAACTCAAGAGTCTCATGATAACAGAAGCCTTGCTTATCCTGACTGAGAATATCATCATTCCCTTCTCGGGGTGGCCAGAAGGAGACTACCCCAAAGCAAATGGTTTACTTGATTTTGATATATTTTACAACGTCACGGGATGCTTAAGGTAATGCCACTCTACAGATCTTTTCTCCGTACACCTTTCATACTGCATCCAGGTTTCTAAAGCTCTACCCCATTACCTAGGGATGCAATAAGAATTATAAAGATCCCTCTAAATACAAGAAGCACAAGAAGCATGTCATTACCCATTGTTACCAATGGGGCGAGTAGAGACAATGAGAAAGGTAAAATAAGAACAGAACATTGTTTCTAGGCATGTTTGATTTCAGCAGCTACCCATATTAGCTCACAAGAGAGAGGCTGTCAGTTCCAGTAAAGAAAACAGAGATCTGATCTGAATTCCCAGAGTCCCATGCAGATGGGCCTTCTCTATCTCCCAGGGTTTAAGGTAGGCTCCATGCTATGTTTTAATTCACAAAAATCTAATTGACTAACATGGTTAAAAAAAATTTTAAACCTAGTGCTTTTATTCTTTTATGAATGCATTATATTATTTTCAGATGTACAACATAATGATTCAATATTTGTATATATCACAGTCACCACAGTAAGTCGAGATAACATTCATTGCTATGCACTGTTACAGAATTTCTTTTTTCTTGTAATGAGAACTTTTAAGACTTTTCTCTCTTTACAACTTTCCACTATGTAATATAGTATTATTAACTGTAGTTGCCATTCTATATATTACTTCTTCAGGACTGACTGACTTGTTTGTTTGCTTATGGCATCAAAAAAATTATTTGCTTTATGGTTTATTTCCCTTATGGTTTATTTGGGCTTAGTTATTTTATGACTACAAATTTATACCTTATGACAACTTTCACCCATTTTGCCCACCCCTCTTGCTTCTGACAATCCCACCAGTCTATTCTCTGTATCTATGAGCTTGTTTTTGTTGTTGTTTTAAGTAATCTCTACACCCAACATGGGACTCAAAGTCACAACTCTAAGATCAGAAGTCTGATCTTACATACCTGCTCCACCAACTGAGCCAGCCAGACACCCCATAACCTTGGTTTTAATTTTTGCTTTGTTTCTTTTAGATTCCATTTATAAATGAGATCATACAGTATTTGTCTTTCTCTGTCTGATTTATTTCACTTAGCATGATGCCCTCAAGGTCCATCCATGATGTTTCCAGTGGCAATATTTCATTCTTTATTATTGCTGAATAATATTCTACCTATATATATGTATGTATCAGATTTTGTCGATTCACTTTCTGAGAGACACTTAGCTTGTTTCCATTTCTTGGCTATTATGAATAATGCTTCAGTGAACATGAGGGTGCATATATCTTTTCAAAATAGTGTTTTCCTTTCCTTTGGATAAATACCCAGAAGTGGAATTGCTGGATCATATAGTAGTTCTATGTTCAATTTTTTTGTAATGTTTTCCATAGTGGTTGTGCCAACTTAACATTCCCACAGGCACTGCACAAGGTTTGCCTTTTCTCTATATCCTCACCAACACTTGTTATTTCTTGTCTTTTTGAGGATAGCCATTCTAATAGATGCCAAGTGATATCTCCTTGTGGTTTTGATTTGCATTTCCCTAGTGATCTTGAACATTTTTCCTGTGCCTGTTGGCCATCTCTGTGTCTTCTTTGGAAAAATATCTATTCATATTTTTTGCTTATTTTTTAATAAGATTGTGTTTGCTATTGAATTGTATGTTCTTCATATATTGTGGATATTAACTCCTTATCAGATATATGATTTGCAGGTATTTTCTCCCATCCCATAGTTTAATTTTTCATTTTATTGGTTTTCTTTGCTGTGCAGAAGCTTTTTTAGCCTTGAAACCATTCCATTTGATTATTTTTGCTTTTGTGACCTTTTCTTTTGGTGTCAGATCCAAAAAATAATCACCAAGATTGATGTCAAGAAGCTACTGCCTTTGTTTTCTTCTAGCAGTTTTATGGTTTCGGGTCTTATAGTCAAGTCTTTAATCCATTTTGAGTTAATTTTTGTGTACAGTATGAGATAGTGGTCCAGTTTCATTCTTTTGTATGTGGCAACAGTTTTCTCAGCACCATTTATTAAAGAGATTTTCCTTTTTCCTTTCTCCACTTTCCCCAAGTATTCTTGACTTCTTTGTTGCAAATTAATGGACCATATATGTTCAAGTTTATTTCTGGGCTCTTTAGTCTATTGCAATGATCTTCGTGTCTGTTTTTATGCCAGTACCACCTGCTGTTTTGATTACTAGAGCTTTGTAATATAGTTCGAAATCAGGGAATGTGATGCCTCTGGCTTTGCTCTTTTTTCTCAAGATTGCTTTGGTTATTTGAGGTCTTTTGTGATTTCATACAAATTGTAGAATTTTGTCCTATATTTGTGGAAAATGCCATTGGAAACTTAATGGGGATTGCATTGACTCTGTAGATTGTCTTGGGTAGGATGGACATTTTAAATATATTAATCTTTCCAATCCATGAGTATGGTATATCTTCCCCTTTACTTATGTCTTCAGTTTGTTTCATCAGTGTCTTACTGTTGTTAGTTTACAGGTCTTTGGCCTACTTAGTTAAATTTATTCCTAGATGTTTTTAAATAGCTGTAAGGCAAAAAGCCCTAAGGAACATAAAGTTTTGCTATAAGAACAGCTACAAAAGAAGTTAGTTTGATCAGCTTTCCTAAATAGTGGGATGAAAAAATACTTGAAACATTTTCTCCCTTGGGCTGTCAGATGCCAGCTAAATCAAGAGAAAATGGAAGTACATGCAGGAGGAAGAAAAATGCTAGTCTTAACTTCTCTAAGATCATGCATCTCAAGCTTTCTTATATTTGAAAATAATCAATGTGCTTTATGTGAAGGATTAAAAGAAATCAAATGGAAGATATAATCAAGGGGCACCTGGGTAACTAAGTCAGTTAAGCATCCAACTGCTGACTTCAGCTCAGATCATGATCTCAGCATTGTAAGATCGAGCCCAGTATCGGGCTCCACGTGTGCTTGCTTGCTCTCTCTCCAAAAAAAAAAAAAAAGTAATGGATATTAGGCAGCCCATGAGAGGCCAGAATATATTCTGCCTTTTGATATTTTCTCTACAGTTCATTTTTTGAGGGAATCTAGATGGTAACTAAGAGAATTTATTATGGTAAAATGTTTATCTTATCTCCATAATCACACATCATATCAAATACCAATTTTATGTAAACTTTTATGTTAGCTAGGGAGATTTCACGAGGATGGATAAGAAAATCCTAAGGAACTGTTAACTAGTAGGGGCTGCAGATGAGCAAAGGAACGAGAGCACAGCTTATGATGAAGTATGTTAGAGCAATGGCTCCTGGAACATTAGCATGTGCACCACCTGGAACCTGTTAGAATCCTCAGGCCCCACCCCAGACCTTCTGAATCAGAAACTCTCAAGGTCGAGCCCAGCAATCCAGTTTTAACAAGCCATCCAGGTGATTCTGATGTAGCTGAATTATGAGAGCCATGGTGTCAGGGGTACAAGGGAAGTGCTGCAGGAATGCAGAACAAAGGACCATTCATGCCAGCAGAGTGGGATCAGAAAGACACTATAGAAGAGGCGCCAAATGAACTAGGCCTCGATGGATTATTTCAATAGTCAGAAATTCTCTAAGGACTAGGGACTCAATCCTTGAACAGCGGAAGAGGTGCCTAAATGGTCTCTTTGAATCCATCTTCTACAGTTCGCTAGAACTGCTTTTTTATTGTGCTTTTGATCTAATAACACATTTTGATCTATTTAAAAACATTTTGCATCTCAGAATTTCTCTGTAGCTCCCATTGCTGACCGTGTTACATCAGAGTTCTTAAAGTATCAGTCAGGATGCTTTCAACTCAAAGTGAGGTATTCAGACTTGCCAAAGCCAAGTAAGGATTCATTGGCTCATGTGGGTGAGATGTTGACGATCACTTGTGGAAGTGAAGGAAGTGCACCAGGAGCCATGACCTCAAGGACTAGGACAGAAACTCAGCAGCCATGGGACTCATTCTGTTTTTAAATTTGTATCTCCTCTCCACTTGCTCTTATTCTTTCACATGTTGGGCTTATTCTCTACAAATCCAAACAAGCCTGTGCATTCTTTTTACTTTAATCCCTAACACCTAGCAAAGTTTCTGGCATATAGTAAGCAAGTATAAAGTATTTGAATGAAAAAAATAAATGAAGGAGTGAGCAAATGAAAATACATGATGAACTGAGTGAATAATCAAATCTGGCAAGAGAATCAAATTTGTCTTGGGAAGTAATCAAACAGAAGTTGGAAACATAGACTAAGGTCCGCTCGTGGCAGCCTTGAAGATCATGTTAAGGGGTTAATTTTCTTCTTCTGTAAGCAAGATTACCTAGTGCGGAAGGATAGAAATGTAATAAGTTCTGTGTGAAGAATATAATATTAACAGGAAAGGTGTATTGAGAAGGTGAATAATATAATAATATAATAAAATATAATAAAATAATAATATAATAAAGACAAAGATTTTAGTTACAAATCTCTTCCTGCCATTTTCCTTATGAACGAGGAATAAAAGACTTGGATGGTTTGAGTGAAGCAGTTCCTTAGTTGACACACATATTCCAGAAGATGTAATAGCTGAATACACTCCCGTCAATATGACACCATTTTAAACAGTGTTTGCAAAGCCAATCCAGACGACTGATTTGACCTACTTTTAGAAGCAGAATATAGCAAAAAATCTACAAAATTGAATGCCAATACTACATGCTTAAGTATCTGTTCTTATTTTATCTGTGTAATAAATCACACATCCTATCACATACCAATTTTATGTAATAATTTCATTATTACTTTACAATAATAATAGCTGATATTTATTGTATATTATGTTCTAGAAACTGTTCTGAATGCTTTATGAGGATTTTCTCAGTGTATTCTTACAGTAACCCTTGTAAAACAAGATTTCCCCATTTTATAGTTGAGGAGTTCAGATAGTTTAAGTGATATTTCCAACATCATGCAGCTAGTAAGAGACAGAGCTAAAATTCAAATCCAGGAAACCTGTCTCCAAAGCCATATACGTTCATAGATTCGTGTTTGTCACATTTCTACAGATTGTGCTGATATGGATAAAACCTCTGCCCTTCACAGCCTTGAAACCTCACATGGCTAGGTAGGCCAGTTTATAGTCATATTCAAGTCTTCTTAAGGGCGTTGCATCTGTGTCTCATTGTTTTTGTTTTAAAAGTTCTATGAAAATGGAATTCTGTACTGCATTTCATAGAAGCAGAGAAGATACAAAGCATGAAGCCTATAAAGTGGGAGACATTTCCAGGAGAGGAGAGGACATTGTAGGCAATATTAGGTTAGATGTTGTCACAATCAGTATAAAAGCCACTAGGAGATCTGTGCAGAATGCAAGAAGAGACCTCTAGGGAACCTGTAATCGAATAGTCCTAATTTCCATAACAATAGAGGTGTCTGCTGAGTAGTTGCTTATTTATGACCACAGCTTCTCTAAACAGATTTTAAGCCAGGTGTTGACTGGTTCTGACAAAAGTGAATCTTGCTGAATAAGGTCATAAATGTTAGCAAATATCTTAATTGCTGTAAGTTTATTTGAGGTATTTTCTCCTGCAGTGGGTGTAGAGCCAACAATGAATTGGCAACACAGGCAATGTCTTTGGCACTGTGGTTTACTCGGGTTAACGTGGCTAAATTTTTTCAATCTCCTTTGGAGAAAAACTGCATACACCAGTGACTTTTTTTCCTTTACCAACTTGACACTGAGATCAGTTTTGAGAGGGACTTCCCTTGGTCTGCATGGAGCAATGGTGTAGTGAATCTGTTCTGCAGATAAGCTGTTTGCTTTGTTAATGAACTTGCTTTGCCGCAGTGACTCTGGCTCTGCCCTTCTGGAGCTGGTACAGTGAGACTGCATTCACACGAGAGAACGTGCAGAGTTTATCCTTGAAAAGACCAACGCTGTCAGGTCCAGCATATTTGTCAGTATCAGATTTATCTACAGGATTAGCATTTTCCATGCACAGGCTTTGGTGCTTTCTTTAGGTCCCTTTGGAATTTAACATGCTTGCAATGACTGAAGTTACTCACTGAAAGGTGATACATATTTTGCAGTGAGGAAAACACCTTAATATTATGCTAGCAATAATAAGTAGTAAACTCTAAGCTTGTCAGCATCTCTTAATAACTCCACAGGCAGTGACATCATGTTGGTAGTTTGAAATCAGCCACGGTGGGAGTATTTACACCACAGAAATGGGCAAATGCTGCAAGTCAGAGGTCTCCCCACTCCCTTGCCCCTAGAAAACTGATTGTTGGGATATCTGGGCGGCTCAACCAGTTAATCATCTGCCTTCAGCTCAGGTCATGATCCCCTGGTCCTGGGACTAAGTCCCACATCGGGCTCCCTGCTCGGCAGGAAGCCTGCTTCTTCCTCTGCCTGCCACTCCCTCTGCTTGTGTGCTCTCTCTCTCTCTCTCTCTCTCTTTCTTTCTCTTTCTTTCTTTCAAAAAAAGAAAAAGAAAACTGATTGTTGAATAAAAATCTACCAGCACATGACTGGCACTGAATTTCTGTTAGTTAATTAACATCAAAATGTGGGTAATTGAGGTATAAGTATATTTTTTTCTATACACATCCCTTTTCACAGAAGAAGCAATTCCTTTGTTTTCTTGGAAGGTATTGCAAAGCTTCAGCATTTCCCCCCCTTTTTTTTTGAATGGAGAAAACATGTTAAAATGCCCCATTCATTTTTTTCCAAATTATTTTCATTTACTTAGGTAGAGAAGGGTAACAGTATTTGATATTTGATAATTTAGTGCAATCAGTAGGCTACTCTTTCAAATATTTCAGATTCCAAAAGATTTATGTGACAATCATAGAATTGTAAATTACCAAAAAGCATGAGCTGCCTTCTTTGATTTAACACCCCTCCTACATGCACACTCATTGTGATGAGCCCCTGCTTTTCTATTTAGTATGAGTAACTTGGGAATTGATGTGACGTGGCTGTCAAATCTGTGTGTTCCACCTCACTGATTGGCACACCTTTGGAAAACCTTTGGATGTGACAAATGAAACCAATGGTTATTATCAGGAAGAAGTTTGAAATTTCTCCCAAAGATTTATCATTATTTCTCCATTCTTCCATGTCATTCCCATTGTTTCTTTCTTCCCTTTCTTTCCTTCCTTCCTCCTTTCCTTTCTTCCCTTGTCTTCCCTGATTCTTTGTTCTATTAAAGAAGAAGGAGTGGAAGGGGTGGAGAAGGTCAGAAATTAAAGTGCCTCCAGGGTTCTGGTTGGACTTAAGTGGACCGGTACAAGACCATGGAGAATGATGGAAGCTGTCAGAGTAGAGAATGGGAAAAATATGCTTTTTCCAAGAGCAGTGAGACTCAAAGTTCTGGAAGACACTTCAGACCAAACACAAACACATCTTGGCAGGCTCTGTTAGCAGTCTCCTTCATTCTTGAAGAAATTGATAGTGATTCTCCCACAATTATAGAACCATTATCAGAAATTTGAGAAAGGAAGCTAGTCCAACTTTCTTGGCATTTTACCATTTGGTCTGTCTCTCCTCTTCCTCTTATCTAACACTGTATTTGTTCCTTGAATGCCTGCTATATTCAAATCTCTTCCTGATATAGCAGAGGGACACCTTTATAAAAGGAGATTTCCCTTACAAATTGTAAGGGAATGTAAATTTCTCTTACAATGTAAGTAATGTAAATGTCTGTAACAAAAGGGTCCACTTGGTTTGCAGAACTTCTGTGTTTGCTATTTCTTAAAAATAATCAGCTTAAAATAGCATGTCAAAGAGGCATATATTGGGGTGGCAAAAGTTGCTCCCATACACCATAAATAATGGAATTGGCAATATTTCAAGCAATGTTACACTATCAGTCATAATTATATTTTATATGTTGTATTTTTTAGACACTGTGGAGGCCAAGGATAGGCCACGCTAAGATGGGCCACCTTGACGTGAACATTATTTTGCGCTGAAGGCAATCAAGACCCTGTGTGTTCAAGAGAAATATTTACCCCTTTGTTAACTCCATAGAAAACTCTAAGTTAGGGGTCTTTCCCAGAATAAGGGTTATTAGCAGACATAAATTTTATCTGAGTGTCCCATCTATATGGCAGAACAAACATCTAATGACCAAACCTTCTGCTTTTCATCCTGTCAATTGCATTCCTTTCTTCTGAAGTCCCAGACCCCTACCCCTCTATCCTCAGTTTAGAATAACACATATACCTCATTTTGCCTGTCTTTAGAATATCCATGGCTATGTGGACTCTCTGTACTTATGCTATTTGATTTTCTCCTCTTAATCTGTCTCTTGTCAATTTGATTTTTCGTCTAGCTAGAAGGACCCCAATGGGGACAGGAATTCTGGATCCCTAATAAATACAAACAAATGTCTAGTTTAATGAGTTAAATTATTATATAATTTTCTCTTCAAGTGAATTTAAAAGATGTAAATGGTATTTAAATTTTTTAAAATCTTCATTTTAAAAAAACGACTGTTTATAAGTGAAATCTCAGGGGCTTTAGGTCATCTGTTTGAAATCTCTCAACAGTAATTAGGTTAGTAAAGCAAACAAATCAAACATCAAACCAAGCAAATACGGCTGTGCTTACCTGATCAACCCCTCTCTGATCTTCCTGAACCCACTGTTCTTAAGAGTTCAGGTCGCACTAGAATTGTCAAACAGCACAACTACAATCCTTGAAAATGTCTCAGTTCTTCAACCTAAATTTTCCACTATCCTGTTCATGCCCTTAGCAGATAGGCTCAGAGTAGGAGTTGTACTTTTCCGTAATTATATGACATTTCTCTTTGCCAAAGAAACTCTTTACTCTTATCCCAGGCTCAGCCATGGGATAATTATTGAGAATACATGAATAGGACTAACATGGAGACAGAAAAAACAAAGTAACAGAAGAATTGTTCTTATTACATCAAGAGGACTGTATTTGCTTGTCTTTCTCTATCAGTCAGTATGTGACTTGGGTCCTGAACAAAAAAAATAAAAATTCCAACGAATGACTTTGTCAGAGATTTTTAAAAGCATCCTATGTTTGTTTCTTTGTTGAGGTATATTGACACATTAGTTTCATTACAACATAATGATTTGATATTTGTAGACATTGTGAAATGATCACCACAATTGGTCTGGTTAACATCTGTCACCATACATAGTTAACAAAGATTTTTTTTTTCTTGTGTGAGACCTTTTAAGATTTACTCTCTTAGCATTCTCGTGTTTAAAAAAAAAAAATCTGGGGGGCGCGTGGGTGGCTCAGTGGGTTGAATGAAGCCTCTGCCTTCGGCTCGGGTCATGTTCTCAGGGTCCTGGGATCGAGCCCTGTATGGGGCTCTCTGCTCAGCAGGAAGCCTGCTTCCTCCCTCTCTCTCTGCCTGCCTCTCTGCCTACTTGTAATCTCTCTCTGTCAAATAAAGTCTTTAGAAAAAAAATCATAAAAAAATCTGGTTATAGCTTAAATTGGAAGTAGTTTATTATTAACTGTATCTTATGTCACTGAAAATCTTTTTCTAAAAAACTTGACTATCATCATAGAACTATTAAAAATTTTGTAATTCATCATGATTAAAAAAATAAGCAGGTTGATATATTTGAATAAATCAGCTGATGACTTTTTTGCTATCTTGTGGTTAAAAATCTGTGCCTATATTGGGAGGTGCAGACCATCTGAGCATCATATGATTTTACTCTAAGTCTTAAGCATCTTCATCAATCCTTATCTGGCATCCAAGACATCTCCTTTAGGTGTCAAGAATGTCTATTCAAGTTCCAGTAACTCCCAGGCATATTTTAAAAAATTAGTTTGCAGTTTATAATTGATTCAAAATGGAATTTGGCATTCTACCTTGAACAGCCAGCTAAATCCAAAGGAAGTGACTGTTACCTACCAACCAGATGATTCCTGGTGACATTGATTATTCAGAATAATTTTAGAAGATCTGAAAAATACAGGAAAGCAAAACCAAAGGATTTTTAAGGATAGATTTTCTCCTCTGCCTTCTGGTTTCTTGATGTGTAACAGATGCTGACATATCTTTGTTCCGTTAATGTTCCTTGTCCTGGAAGGAACAAGACGTGTAGGTGGGAGAGCTTTGTTCTACCTCCCAATGATGCTTCTGTTTATGACCAAACAGTTGACTTTGACTGATGTTTGCAGATACCTTCAGGAACTGATGTTGACTTTAGGGTAACAGACGAGCCCTTTTCTTAGCAAAGTTTTTTATCCCTCTGCCAGTTCAAATAAGGTTCCCCTTTTGTTCTGTGCAATAACAAGCTGCCTCTGGTGCTTTCTCTGAATTCATCACAGACAAGGCCCAACTGTTTGATATATATCAGCGGAGAGGTAAACAAAAGCCCAGACCTAAATCTCAAATAACAAGAGGAAGAAGGACGCCTCCTTATCCACCAATCTCTTATCAAGTGCCTGTTGGTTCTTAGAATGGACTCTGACCAAGCACTTAGTGGACTGGGGCCTTATTGCACCATTTACAATACACAATATTAGAAATCCTATAGTTGTTGGTGAGTGTGAAGATGTACCTACAATATTTGTAGAGCCATTGAGTTGATCACTCTCTCAGTACGCTAGTTAGACCTTGAAGACTGGTCCCATAGGCAGTAGGTCTTGCATGTGACACATGTAAACTGTGCGTTTGTAGGAAACTACACCTATTATCAGTAGATATCACCCCATTTAAAAAAAATCTCCACCTCTTAGAATTACTTGTTGGTGAAGTGTCTTGAAAAGATTTACTTTAACCATATTATTGTGCTGTCTGCTACTCTTCTATCTGGTAAGTAATTATAGCCTTTAACTTTATTTTTTTTTTTAATTTTAATTCCAGTATAGTTAACTTACAGTGTTCATTTCCCCAGGCTAGTTGACCATGCATCACACACGAGCTTTGGACAGTCTGTGTTGTAACAAACCTCCAAACAAACAAACAGCCTTTCAGTGCTGGCCAGCTAGCTGTAACAGTATGCCTACACACAGCCACACACACATTAATTTTTTATGGAAGGGCCAGTAAAATCCTACTAGAAGCAGGTAATTCTGATTTTATTTGTTTTTTTTTTTAAGAGTTTATTTATTTATTTGAGAGAGAGAAAGCCAGAGACAGATCAAGAACAGAGGAGGAGTGGGAAAGGAAAGGAAGGGGCAGAGGGAGCAGGAAAAGTAGACTCCTCACTGAGCTGGGAGTCCAACATGGGACTCGATCCCAGGACCTTGAGATCATAACCTGAGCTGAAGGCAGATGCTTTAGCGACTGATTTTAAACAAGAGTCAAAGGTCAGGATTCCAGATGAATTTTAGCATGCCCCAATTTGCAGAATTTTGTGAAAATTACAGATAATAGTGTTTATAAAGTGCCTACTGTAATGTCTATCACACACTAAGTTGTGGTTGCCTTTATCATTTGACATTGTCCATTCTTTGGTTTGCCATATGAGTTTAAGGTTTAGTCACCCTGTCATTAATCTTAACAAAGACATGCCATTCTTTAATTCTAGCACAGTCCTGGGTATTTGGTTTTCTTTTCTCCTTTTCATTGTGACACTCAGGAATGTATGACCTAAGTGGTCCTAAAGAGAGTCATGAATCATTGATTTGCTTTTAGATAAAACACCCAAATCTTCCCAAATCTGTAAAGTTTTGTTCAGAGACATACAGAGTTTCAGATTCCACTTTTTCCCACCCTTTACAAGTCCTATTACCAGAAAAATTCTTCCTCATATCAAGCATAAATAACCGATCAAGCTGGGATTCCCCCCATTCTGGCCCAGGGAAGGTGAAGGGTTCAAAACAATCCTGCCTTTGTGTGAAGAGTCTATATTCCCCACTTTTCCCTTCTCCTGACGCCTGGGCCACCAGTCTCCAACCCCCAGTCCAAGGATCTGGTTTTTAAATTTTAGTGTACAACAACGTACATAGCTTAGTTTCCTGGAAGTTGCCCAAATATTTACCCAGACTTTGACTAGATTATGCCAGAGGAAGTAAACATAGATACTAAATTGAGTTCAAATCATAGATACTAAAGTAAACATTTCTAATATATTCATTGGTAACCCTGATAATCAATTTTTATTGAGTAGTGTGTCTGTATGCTCATTTTCTTTTGCTTTTCAATAAGATAATTATTTCCATATATCGATATTTAATACTTTTTCATTTATAACTGGGATATTTTTCATATTAAACCTCTTTTGGGCTATGTATAGGAAATAATTATGAATAAATATTTGTCTGGATTTGGGAGATACATTGTAAAAGCTTCAATTCTGCCTAAGATTAGCCATGGTAATTCTCTGATTCCCACAAACTTAAGTACTAGCTATTGAAAAAATATTTTCGTACCTTAAGATAGATATATCACTTTCATAATTATTGCTTATTTTCAGAGTGGTACAATAACAAATTCCTTTCTGACTATTCATGGATGTAGTGCTATAAAATTATCCACCCTTATCGTTCATACTTCTGGGCAGCTGAGTGAGGTAGGAACTATTTTTGATATGCAGGAGCAAATACTGAAGCGGTGGGGTTGCACTTTCTGTCAACAAAGGTATCAAGTGCCAGAAAACCCTGATAAGTCCCATTTCAAGCAAGTAGAGTCTGGACAATACCAAAGTACAAGACAAGAGTCCACGCATGTGAACTGGCAGTCCCGCCAAAGCGAATTACCATTCGCACCCAAAATAAACACCCTGAAGTTTAACAAAGCTAGGTCATCCATCTGCAAGGTAGGTGGCGGCTTTAGCTAGTGAGAAACCTTTTGATTTGTCAAAGCAATTTTAAACTGCTGCCATTTCTCCAAGCCAGAGGTTGAAAAGGTCAAGGGGAGGCTTTAAAACATGTGATAACGTTGTCTTGGAGTTGGGGGACATCTGGTATTTGCTAAGCAAATGGCAGAGTGAGTGAACGTTGATGAGGTGTGCTGTAGTCTGGAGCCGCCCCTGAGAAGAGGATAAAGAACAGCTCTCCTGTTCTGACTTTACCACGACTATGCCATTACCGGGAAAAGTAACTCAATTCTTTGGACCTCCGTTTCTCCCTGTGTAAAAGATGACGCCTGGAAAAGACGCTTTTTCAGTTTCTGTCAGGCTTCTTCAAAGAATAGATACAGGATCTTGGTTGAAATGATCATTTCTTGAGACAAAAACTATCGTAAAAATGGTTCGATTTGTAGTTTATAAATCCATGCAGTATCTTTTTTTAATGGACAAAGTGTCGGTTTTTTAGGTGCAGTAAAAATTAAGGAGGTAAATCTTTAATTGGAATAGTCAAATGAAAACCAAAGTCACTGAAAGGATTTTGTTAAAATTAAAAATTCATTGTATCAATCCAGAAACCATTAAATCGTTAGTATCCTTAGTTTTATATATATTAGTCTCATCTCCTCAACCATTACATTGAATCATGAAATTGCATTTCTGTGGGTTAAAAACAGTCTTTTTCTTAAAGTTCATCCTATAGATGTGATTTTCTTGGGAGCAAGATACAATGCTGTGTGTTTCTTTTTTGTTCCCATTAGTTCTTAATACCATGCTGGGTACAGTTCTCTAATACAGTATGTATTGAAAGCAGTATTTGGGGGCAAAAAGGCTTTTTGAAATCACTTAATGCAATTTACTGTTTTATTTTTTTAAGATTTGATTTATTTATTTGACAGAGAGAGATCACAAGTAGGCAGAGAGGCAGGCAGAGAGAGAGGGGGAAGCAGGCTCCCCGCTGAGCAGAGAGCCCAATGCGGGGCTCGATCCCAGGACCCTGAGATCATGACTTGAGCTGAAGGCAGAGGATTTAACCCACTGAGCCACCCAGGCATCCCTGCAATTTATTATTTTAAAGATGAAGAAAATAAGACACAGAAAGTTCTCAGAATTGTAGTTCTTTTGATGTTCAGAATGACAGACACATTATAAACAAATACTTTGAGTACTCTGCCATTAAAAAAAAAAACTGATCTGATGAATTTTATAGTAATAGTTCTTAGCAATTAAAGTTAACAAAAGGGAATAAGTAAGGGTGGTTCTCAAAAGTCTAAAAATCTGAATGTGCTGTTCTTTTACCATTTTTATTGACAAGTATTAATATTTTGGTGGGAAAATTTTTTTAATTGTTGATGCTGACAAAACCTTAATCCAAAGGAGCATAGTAGTAATAATACTAGAATATAAACATGATCTGAATTTGAAATTTTATCCCCAAATAAATTACTTTGCTGTATTTGGTAAGTTTCAATCCTCTATAGGGAAGCAACCTCCCCTTGTAGATATAGTTACTGTTTATAGAAAGGTGTCATGGCCTAGCAAAATTAGAAATAGACTAAGTGCAAAGATATTTATAGGTCACGCTTTTGACTTAGGTCTTACACACTGTGGAACTTCACATTCTTGTCACATCTCTCTGCCATTTTAATTATAGAATCATCACATTTTAGAACATCTGATTCGATGTTTGTCAGTGATCGTTTACACTGAAAGCTACAAAACCCCAAAATAATAGAGTCCAACATCATGTCTTTATAAATGAGGAAAAAGGCCCAGAGAATTAGTCACTTTAAATTACTTGGCATTAAGACACAGAACAGGTTGGAACTTGGACACCTAGTAAACTGCTACATCGAATGTGCCGTTTGTTCTTGTAGTTGCAAAGTGTTTGCTTCATATCTACCCTCTCAAAAACCGATTGCAGGGGCGCCTGGGTGGCTCAGTCATTGGGCATCTGCCTTCGGCCCAGGTCAGATCCCGGGGGCCTGGGATTGAGCCCCGCGTCGGGCTCCCTGCTCCGCAGGAAGCCTGCTTCTCCCGCTCCCACTCCCTCTGCTTGTGTTCCCTCTCTCGCTGTGTTTCTCTCTGTCAAATAAATAAAATCTTAAAAAAAAAAAAAAAAAACGATTGCAGATTAAGTAAATGATGCTGTGACCTTGGTGCTTGGAGTGAAGTAGACAGAAAGCTTTTATTGACACACTGACATGTTCCAGGAATATAATCAGAGGTTGTGTCCAGATTTGATGACCATCAAACGATTGATAAGGAGTGAACCCCAGGACATGTCTGCCACACTTTTACAAATTTGTCAGTTTTCCAAACACTTAGAAGAAGCATCAGTCAAGTAAAGCTTTGAAACAAAGGCCTTTTACATAGCTTAAATATTACGATTGTTTGTTTGTTTTTCCTGATAGAAACATGAGTTCGGCCGGGCCCGATGGGAGGAAAGTGATGAGAAGGTGTGACGGACTGATCGACTCGCTGGTCCATTATGTCAGAGGAACCATTGCAGACTACCAGCCAGATGACAAGGTGATCCGTGTATTAAATATCTCTTGTTTGAATTACTTACTTTGTCTTACTGGGACACTTCAGAGGATTCTCAGAGGATTCTCTTTGGGTTTAGATTTGTTCGTTAACTTACTTGCTAAGCTTAAGGTTTTCCATCCATGCTTAGAAATATTAAAAATCTACCTAGCCCCATGTTTCTGTCCACTTTCCAGACCCAAATTTACAACTACCTGTTTAACAACTGTGTAGATATTTCACAGGAGCCCAAGTGCTCCATGTGCAATAATGAACTTAAGTTCATCTCTTCCCTTATTCCCAAACTTGCTCCATTTCTGAATAATCCTTTCTTAATAATTATCCTCACCCACCAAATGAAAGGAGAAATCTAAGTAACCTCCAACCGCCTTCCTTCCCTAACGTCCTGTATCCATCAGGCAGCAAACCATGTGCGTTCCATCTCAGAAACGCCCCCCAGTTGGTCCACTCCTCCTCCCTCATGCTGTTCCTGCTGCCCTGGTTTGTGCATCTTTCATACTTACCATGCAATAGCCTCCTAACTGGTCCTGCAAACAATATCTTCTGTTTTCCAGCTCCATGTGGCTACTAAATAATGTATCTTAAAATATAGAATTGCCTAAACACACTCTTAAAAATAAACTAGAAAGGCTCTCCAGTGGTTTAAGAAATTCAGCCTCTACTCCTTAGCATTGTGCTCATGACCATTCGTGATCTAGCCATACTCTTTCCACTCCCCTGGACAGTCCAAGCACACCCCACTGCATCCACTAAACTGTAAGATCGAGAGCATAATACGTCCTGTGGTAGCACACCTGCAAAGGGGTGTCTATATGTATATGATCAAGATTGATGTCCTGTTTTCTCAGGCCACGGAGAACTGTGTGTGCATTCTTCATAACCTCTCCTATCAGCTGGAGGCAGAGCTCCCAGACAGATATGCCCAGAGTATCTATATTCAAAACCGGACTATCCAGACTGACAACAACAAAAGTGTTGGGTGTTTTGGCAGTCGAAGCAGGAAAATAAAAGAGGTATATTGGGAGGACTTTGAAAGAAAAAGTGTGAATCTGTGTATTTCTGAGTATTTAGTATATGTCAGGTGCTATTTGAAGTTGTTTTAAACCTTATATCAACCTTACGAGGTGTGTATTATTGATATCCTCATCTATTGACAAGGAAACCGAAGTACTGAATGGCTAATTAATTTTCCCCAAAAAATCCAGGAAATTATAACAGAAGGTATAGAATTCAATCCCAGGCAATCTGGCTCCAGATTTGCCTCGTTAGCCACTATATCATACTGTTGTAAGCTCTATAAGTTAGGAAATAAGCTTAATACAGCATAGCCAATGGTGTATAAATTGTTTTAACATTAAAAGCAACCCTGATGTTTGGCTCTGAGTATCCTAAAAGTACATCCATACAAAGGAATACTGTCCCTACTGGCATTTCATGAAAACTGGAAGAATATAAGCCCTTCTATTCCTCAGACTATCCTGGTACATGTTTGTGAACTTGGAGAGCAACTGGTAAATTTAAAATCCTGATGTTATCTCAGACATCCTCCCAAGACTGAGGGAAGAGGCCTGTTTTTCTTATCTCCGCAGTGGTTGTGACTAAGTTAGCTTTTAGCTTAACAGCGGCCTGAAAATGATTCTAGAACAGCCTCCGCTTCATTCTCAAGTTTTCTCTCACTGTGAAAAGTAAAGTTGGGGTGTTGTTAAGAAGAAACAGACCTTATGAGCTAAAAGGTAACTGAATGGAAATCATACATATTTGCTTTTTCATTTCCATATCAGGGGCTTGTTATTAGGCAAATTGTCAGTCTCTCCAGACGAGATGGTATTTCTGGTCCTTTAGTTTGGGCATGGAATTGTAGAAATCCCTTGAAGGCATTAATTCTGGATTTCACTGTGTATGTGGTTAGCAATATCAAGACATGCCAATGCCAGAAGAAAAGAGCAACCCGAAGGGTGTGGAATGGCTCTGGCATTCCATCGTGATACGGATGTATTTGTCCTTGATCGCCAAGAGTATCCGAAACTACACGCAGGAAGCATCTTTGGGAGCTCTGCAGAATCTCACAGCAGGAAGTGGACCAGTGAGTATCTCCCTTATTCTGCTTTTTAAAAATAATGACATTGTAGGACACACCTACATTAGGTTCAGAGGTGAGACAGTGAAGTAAGAGCAAAAGTTTTTTTCTCTTCTGTCAAGACACTTCTCAGTAATTGCCAGCAAGACGTCCAGCTCTCTAGGACTTTCAGCCTCAATTTCTGCAGAGCCAAATCAGGCTGTGAGTGAAAGACTCCTAGATATTTATATTAGAGCTCTTTCAGTTATGAGTCTCAGAATCCTACCTGCACTGGCCTGGGCAGAAAGAAAATGTCTTGGCTCCTTTTTTTTTTCTTTTTTCCTTGTGGCCCCCCTCAACCCCCGTCCTTGGCTCATTTAACCAGAAAGTCAAAGTGGGTCTTCTTTCTATCATGGTGGGGAGGTACCCCAGCAATTGTAATTATAACTATCTCTGGGTTCCCTCTTCCCCTTTTGTATTTTCAGTGCCTCTTCTCATATAATAACAAAGGTCACCAATGATTTCAGAATAACATTTTATCCACCCAATGTCCCCACAGTAAAGAAACTACTATTTTCTCAATAGCTCCATTTGGAACTCAAGAACTGAGTCTCACTTGCCCATATCTGAGCCAGTCCCTGTGGCTAGGAGCCTGTGATGTTGTGACCGGCCGGGTCTGGGTGATGGGCCCACCTGTGAATTTCGGGGGCATGGGTTTGAGCAGGCGAGCTCACTGCCACCGGGACCACATGGACTAAAATTCTAAAGGAGCAGCTTATTAGCGGAAGAAGAAAGAGTGCTGGCCAGGCAAAAACAACAGATGTCCACTGTGTATGGAGTTAGAAAGGACATCTGTGCTTTTACGTCCCAGAAATTCAACTAGAAAATAAAGAGCTGCTTCTCTTCCTGATGCACTTTACTTTATACTTACTTTATACCAAAATACATAAAACCATAAAAGCTTATTCCCCACCCCAGGTATTTTACACCTTACTATATAGTTAGGGATTCTATAAATATTTAGTTCTGTGAACTAAACTTACATTGTCTTTATCATGAAGTCATTGTAATAACCCCCCCACACACAAAATTGTTCATTATATGTCCAGTTTCCAATTATCCATCCCCATAGAAAGAGTACCCTTGTGGATAACAAAAATATTATTTACTCTTAAGAAACCACATTCATGGGATGCCTGGGTGGCTCAGTCAGTTAAGCATCTGCCTTCAGCTCAGGTTATGACCCCAGGGTTCTGGAATCGAGCCCACATTGGGCTCCCTGCCTGCTACTCCCTCTCCCACTCCCCCTGCTTGTATTCCCTCTCTCACTATCTCTCTCTCTCTGTCAAATAAATAAAATCTTAAAAAAAAAAAAAAAACTGTATTAATTCTTTAATGAATGTGTTTACACAGAAGCTTGCTCTACTTTGAACAAAATTGTGAAATACTAAAATCAGTATTTCTCTTACCTTAGCACTGTGATTAAGAATATAACCAAACTTAGGGCGCCTGGCTGACTCATTCAGTAAAGCATGGGACTCTTGATCTCAGGCTTGTAAGTTTGAGCCCCATGTTGTGTGTAGAGTTTACTTAAAAATAAAATCTTAAAAAGAAAAAAAAAAGAATATAACCAAACTTTAAACTTTTTGATATTCTGCAAAATTTACTTGTACAAAAAGAGGAGGGAACAAGAAACTACCAGGGAGCCCTGAATGATGCACAATCATTTTACCCTCCCATTTTCCCGTGCTAGGTTTCCATTTCTTTCACTTTCCCAAACTACAGAAGCCCTCTCATTAACTCCCAGCCAACTTAAAAGAAAACGTTAGGAATTAACATGGTGTGCACGTGGGTGTGTGTGCATATCTGAGTTCCCTGTGCTCTGAGTAGGGTTCAGTATGAGCTAAACCTTTAAGCCTGGATTTTAGTCCTCTTCTGCTCCAAGATCTCTCATGGAATTCAGGCAGTCCAGAGATGTTTCCACATTCCCGAGGATAGATATAGAAATATTGTGCCACTTAAGTTCTGAACATGTTAGTTTATTACCTAGATCTTAAGTTCCTTCATTCATTTTTTTGAGTGTTTACTATATAGCAGGTACAGAGCCTAATGCTAAGTATATAGCAATGAATAAAACAAAATCCTGTATTTGGTAATAATCTAACTGGGATAAACAAATAAACAGAAATCTAAGGTACTAGGAGATTCCAAGTCCAAAAGGAATCCAAGTATTGGAGATATCCTTATAATTGTTCTAATTGCATCAAGGCATTTAAAATAATACCTAACGTTAAACCAGTCTGATCCCCTGAAAGGAGGCCTATACTGAACTGGTATTAATCTATACTCAGAGTTGTTAAAGTTTAATTTGACTGGAGATCTATAGGAGAAATTCATTAGCACCATAGGACAGTGAAATGTTCTGTTAAGTAAAAAAGATGCTTTTTGTTAAAATTTTGACTTATATATCCTTTCTAATTATTACTTTTCCTAATTTTGTTATGCTTAAATTGTATAAAAAATACTTGTTTTTATAATTTTTAAAAAGAATTTTTAAAAAGAATCATTGAATAGGAGAACATGAAAGGCAAGGCATTTAAAATAGTTTTAGAAAATATCCAGTCCATTAACCTTGTTCATTTAACTGAGATAGCACTGAGCAGTTGATGGCCATGACCTGAAATGGCAAAGAACCTAAACTTAAATGAATAGCTTCCTAAAAGATAAGTTATGTAATTTAAGTATAAAATTATGACAGTAATTTCTAGTTAGTAAAAGTATATTAATAAACTATTGGTTCAGATATAGTGGTCATTCTAATAATAAATAAGAAAAGAGAAAGGATTAATTAAATTTCCCCATTTAGCAAACTCTCTAAATTAAAAGTACATTGTAAAATAAAAGATTAAGGTGCAGAAAAAGAAAGAAAAGATTAAGGTACAAGCTTTCAATTATAAGTCCTGAGGACGTAAGGTCCAAAATGGTGACTATAGTTAGCAATACTATGTGGTATATTTGAAAGTTGCTGAGAGAATAGATCTTTAAAGTTCTCATCACAAGAAGAAAAATTGCAATCATGTGTAGTGATGGATATTAACTGAACTTATTGTGGTAATTATTTTGCAAAATAGAGTTATGTCATATCATTATGTTTTATGTGTCAGTTATGTATCAATAGAAATAAGTTAAACATTGCATACTCAAAGTTAAAAGTCATTGAAATAAGCGCTTTTCAAATTTCTAAAACACTTCAAAAGTACTTAATATCTGCTGGAAAAAAACAAAACATATCCCTTACCCTCAGACCTTATTAGAAAATAAGTTCTAGCATTGGTGAGATTTAAATGTGAAGGACAAGACAATAAAGCTTGTGGAAGAATATCTTCATGACCTGAAATAGGGGAAGATTTTTTTAAAGTGGACACAAAAAGTACTACTATCATGTATGTATCTTATAAATTGACTACTTTAAAATTGATAACTTATGCTGTTATGCTATCATAACAGCTGTTATGTTTTTACTGTTAAGACAGTAAAAAGAAACCACAATGTAGAAAAAGATTTTTGCAACATACATAAGTAAACAAAGGTTGGTGTCTAGGAAACATAAAAAACTCATCAAGTTAACAGTGGAAAGCTAACCTAATAGAAAAGTGGGCAGGAGACTTGAACAGGCCCTTTACAAAGGATAATGTAGAAATGGCCAATAAACATTTGAAGAGGTGCTTAAAACCTCATTAGTAATCAGGACAGTATGAACTAGAAGTGTGATTTGCAAATAGTGGACCAACTAATTAATACTCATTCTCACATATTCCCTAGAGCTGGAATACAAAAATCTCTATTTGGTAAATCTCACTGTTTATTTTCCTTTTTGAGCAAATTGTAAAGACCATCTCACTTTGGACTTTCTCATTTCCCTCAGTGAATCAGAATCAATAAGATTCTGTGTTTCCCCTGGTTGATTAAACATTATTTGAGGATCCAGACTTCATCAGGCCTTATAGGTTAAATGATCTTTTTTTTATACCCTAACATCAAAGTGCTTTATTATATATAAAAATATACCATTAGGTGGTATAGTATGATATACATACAAAGCAAAATTTTAATTTTAAAAGCATCTTATGTCATTTTTTTTTAAGATTTTATTTATTCATTTGACAGAGAGAGAGAGATCACAAGTAGGCAGAGAGGCAGGCAGAGAGAGGGGGAAGCAGACTCCCCGCTGAGCAGAGAGCCCAATGCAGGGCTTGGTCCCAGGACCCCGAGATCACAACCTGAGCTGAAGGCAGAGGCTTTAATCCACTGAACTACCCAGGTGCCCCAAAAGCATCTTAGGTCTTAAAATTTTTAAGAGATCAGTATCTTGTGACTTTTTAATCCATCTTGATCTCCTGAGATGATAGTAAATCTTTAGGAAAACTTGATAACGTATTATTCGTATAGTTTAAATCAGTAAACATTTACATAGGACCTCTTATGTTCTAATACCATACAAGGCCCTGAGGGGGAGAAAAGAGATGGATAAGACCCATGTCCTCCTTTCAAGGAGCTTATGTTCTATTAAGAGAGATTGCAATTTAGTATAGTTGTAACCTAGAGAATTAGGAAGTAATGATAAAGAAAGAAAGGAGAGTGCACACCAGGCCATATGAAGACAACTGAACATCATTCTGGAGAAAATGGAGAGTCATTACAGGGCTTAATCCTGAGGTGGAACATAATGAGATTAAATTTTAGGATGATCATTCTGGTGTAAGGCTTTGAGGTCCCAACAGGCATTTTAAAAAGTTGACTGGCAACCTTTGGTTCCTAGTGAAGACTAAAGACCATAAGTTTGCAGAAATACCATTCCACAAATGCACTATTTACTCTAGCAGTGTTTGGTGGCCAGGTATAAAATCAGTATTGCAGTTTTAATGGGTGGATGGAAATAAGCAGGAACGACAGAGAGTTAAGGGTATTTTTTGGAACAATTTCTGAAGAATAGGTATTAATTCTTCTTTCAAAAAGGGTATTGAAAGATAGTTTTGGATGTGTTGGTTCATGTACCTTAGTCTAAATAAGAAAGAAAGGTAAGGCAGAGAGGATTGACAACTTGAGGTGTGGGGAGTAGGGGTTGAGATAAAGGCACTGGAGTTCTTGATGAGCCTGAGGACGAAATATGGAGGAGTGAGGGAAAGAGAGCAAAAAGCACAGGAAGTTGCGTTCAGAGTCTAACATTGGAGTTTATGTTTTCAGACTCAAGATATTTGGGGGTGAATACAAGTTCTGTATGACCATGGAAGTGATTAGCTCTCGTATGGGCAAGATGAAGGTCAGCAACATTTAGGAAGTCTAGGAACTATGAGGTAATTAATGTCCTCATCTACAGTAAATAGGAGGTGGAGAGGGCTCTGAGCCAGGTTCTGAGCCTCCAGTGGATATTGGGAAAGGACCAGTAGGCTTTGAGATGACAAACACACTGGAGGGGAGATAGGCCTGGATGACAGTGACTCAGAAAGGCAGAGTTTTTGCCTGTGAGGGAAGACATTATCTAGACAGGCCACTGGGAAGAGAAAGGAATGCTAACCTACCTCTCTCTGTGCCCAAGTCACAGGAGTGGTAGAGAATAAATAGCCTCCTCTCTGGATGGCTACAGAGGAAAGATTCTTCTCAGAGTGGAGCAAATAGTTTAATGGAGTGCTCTGTAAATTAGTGGAAGACAAAGTGTAACTGGTTTCCAATAAAACACTGTAAAATAAAAAAAAAAACCACTGTAAAATAATGAGTATTAAACTTCTTTGGAGTCGTGGACACTTTGAGTATCTAATAAAAGTTATATATCCTTTCCCTGAGAAAGTTTATTATAAACACAAAAATAGGCTTTATTTTGTTTTTTATGATTTTTTTTTTAGTAATCTTTATATCCAACATGGGGCTCGAACTGACAACCCCAAGATCAAGAGCCACAGGCTCCACTAACTGAACTAACCAGGTGCCCCAAGACAAAATTAGCTTTAAGGACCTCCTGCCTCCTCTCTGAAACCTATCCTAGGCTCTATATTAAGAACCCCTGTTCTAAGAAGTATAGTGGAGAATGTTAAGGAGAGCAGTCTGTAGGAGGTGGGGTAAATATGCAGTATTTAGATAAGATAAACAGAGAAGATAGTCACCCTGAAAAATGGTCAAGAATTATAGGAATTTCTGGCAGGTGGCCTCAAGTTAGCTTCATATACAAATCTATAAAGTTGCAGACACAAACCCCAGTATTAGAAGTTTATTGATGCGAGAAATA
>CM053611.1:45153364-45181932 GCA_028646535.1 Procyon lotor
TTTCTAATCAAGTGTTGATTTTTTTCATTTTGTAGCCAAAGAAACTCTACCTGACTTGGTTTCCATAATTCCCGACACAATCCCAGGTACTGATCTTCTCATTGAGACTACAGCCTCTGCCTGCTACACTCTGAACAATATAATCCAAAATAGTTACCAGAATGCACGGGATCTTCTGAACACTGGAGGCCTCCAGAAAATCATGACCATCAGCTCCGGCGATGTGTAAGTCCTATAGTATCTGCCTGTTGGCTATCTTCCCGTATATAAATCTAGTTTTGAATGTCCACATATTGAGTACCGTGGGTATTTTGGCCCAAAAACGAGATTGTAAAGTTGAGCCAGATCATCTGGTTCAATCCTTGATAATCAAGGAAGTGAAAGACTGAATCCTCCAAGCCAAATATTTGCTCGTTCACTTCTAAAATATCCAGAGAGTCGAGCTCCATAGTTTCCCTGTAGTACATGGCAGCCTTTTATCGACCTCATGAATTAATTTGTTTCCCGGAGTCACAGCTGTGATTTAAAACCTGCAAAACGTAGGCACAGTGGGAGTCCCACAGACAGGGACTGCCCCTTTCCTCACTTAGATCTGGAGACAGTGTCACCACACGTGTCTTAGAAGAAGCAGTGATGACACAAGAAATAGGAAGCCGCATAATCAGAAATTCTTTCTTTCTCGGTTTTCTCTATCACTTCTCTTCCATCTCTCATTGAGAATAGGAAGTCTAATTATATAAACATCCCTGTTTCTGTGTCTTTAAATTTTCCCCATTTAAAAAAAAAAAAATAGGTGATAAAGAGAATGAAAAACATTGCATAACGAAATTAATTACTATTAGTTAATTTAGAGGCATGGAATCCAAAGAGGGCATCTTTTTCTCTTTATACAATTCTGAATTGTTTGACTTGTTAAATACAAATTACTTTTGTAAATAACTAAGAAAGAGATGAAATGTTATATCCCAGTTCTAATGAGTTGTAAAGCACACAGACGTTCCCCCTGGTAGACACAGTGCGCCCGGCCCCATAGGGAAGCCCAGGGGTCTGTGGGGTCCTGGAGTCAACACACATCTCCTTCCCCACAGCCCATTCAGGCAGGTCCCTGTGCTCTGCAGCCCCACTCGCAAACCTCAGTGGAGAATGAAGACCAAATTCAAAGGATTAAAAGGAGCACTGGTTAGAATGTCATTTCCCCAAGTCAGAATATTCACCTGTCCCCAGAGTCTGACAGAGAGCCGTTGCTCCATTTTTATGGAAAGATTGAATGATTGCTGTAAAACAGAAATAACTATTTCAAGTAGTCACCCGTGCTTCTCAGCAAATCTCTGTAAGACCATATGATTTTAACTGTTGGAATATTCAGGCATAAGAAGTGCACTTTTGGAAACTGCTTATAGCTTAGCAACATATGGGTATGTGCCGCTCTGTTCTTTTTTGCCCCGAGTGTATCCATTTGCTATTCCTTGCTAGAGTGTTGTATAGCTGACCTGTAATTTAGGGGCTAGCGTGGAAATTAGTTGCTGTTTATAGCATTTTTTTCTTTGAATAAATGATTTCCAAGTGCCAAACAACCAACTTATAAAGAAACCATGATATAAAACCCTTGTTATTCAAAAACATTTTCCAGTTTTAAATATTAGAGGCCCATAGCTTTCATGGATTTATTAGTATTTCAGTTTTAGCAAGTGACTCTGAAAAGTCCATGAAGTGACAAAAAAACTCTAAAACATGCTGATTTGACTTTCCCTTAATGCAAGGCTGGAAGAGAAAGGCCCTTAGCTAATGAATGAACTCAAGATGTCCTTTTCCATACAGTATTACATTTTCTGTTCATGATTGCCTGTTTATAACTCCTATGATATGAAAAATTAAATGTTCATTTGTGAAAAGAAAAAACTCGGTTCAGGTGATGGAAAAGAAAGAGATCTAAGGAAGCATAGATCCTTAGCCAGAAACAGGATGTTTAGGACAAATTTTTTGTTTTGTTTTGTTGTTTTTATTTAAATTCAGTTTAATTAACATACAGTGTATTATTAGTTTCAGGGGTAGAATTTAGTGATGCATCAGGTGCATACAACACCCAAGTGCTCATTACTTCAAGTGCCCTCCTTAATGCCCATCACCCAGTTACCTCTTCCCCCCACTCACCTCATTTTAGGGCAAATTTAAAAGCGAAATATCAAAAACTTAGTGTCAGGGTACCTGGCTGGTTCAGTGGGTGGAACATGTGACTTTTGATCTCAGGGTTGTGAGTTTGAGCCCCATGTCGGGTGTAGAGATTACTTAAAAAATAAAGAGGAGGGGTGCCTGGGTGGCTCAGTGGGTTAAGCGTCTGCCTTTGGCCCAGGTCATGTTCCCAGGGTCCTGGGATCGAGCCCCGCATTGGGCTCCCTTCTCGAGCGGGAGTCTCCTTCTCTCTCTGCCCCTCCTCCTGTTTGTGTACTCTCTTTCTCACTTTCTCTCTCTCTCTCTCAAATAAATAGTCTTTTTAAAAAATTGAAGAAAAAAAACTAAGTACAGTGTCCAGTTCTGTAGTGACTTGGATTTATAACAGGAATGCATTTTCCATTCACTCTATATAAAAACAAAGAAATTTTGAAGCTATTTTAACAAATATTTCAACAAGAATTTATTATATTAGCTTGAAAATATTACTCTTACACTCGTAGAGTCACTTAGCATAGGAGGTAGATATATTTTTCAGTCATGCTTTTCCGAATTTGTGTGCTACATATATGCATTATAAATGTACAAATATATTTCTATTCTATAAATAGCATATATACAATATTTAATATAAATATATTTGATTTTCTTTATTAATGTAATATAAAATAAATGTAAATAGTGTAAATATACAAATTGTGTTCTATAAATCAAGGATTTATGAAATCTAAGGATATATTCCTTATAAATATCAGGAATATTCTCTATATAAACTATTTGTTGGCCTGTGCTAGTGGTTTTAAAAGATTTTTTTTAATAATTTAAAAAAAACAAAAACAATGAAGGCCCCTGGCCTTCAAAGCTCACCATCTAATTCTCTTGTCATGGTGAGTGGACTGACTTAATGGATGGCCACCGAGCAGCCGCAGTTAAAGAGGACTTACGGAACGTCCGAAGACAGCATCCCGAAGTCTGACGTGTTCTCACTGACCTCGGAATGCCTTTTTCCCCTTTTCAGGTATGCCTCCAACAAAGCAAGTAAAGCTGCTTCTGTTCTCCTCTATTCCCTGTGGACACACACGGAGCTCCATAATGCCTACAAGAAGGTAAGAACACTAAAAAGGTAAGGGTTGCAGTTAATGGCCAGGTCATCATGACCCGCTTGTCTGCCCCTGGCGACACAGCGCTAAACACTCCATTTTCTTATGTGCAAATGTGGGCAGACCTTTCACATTTCTGTTTGCTTGTTCCAAAGGCTCAGTTTAAGAAGACAGATTTTGTCAACAGCCGGACTGCCAAAGCCTACCACTCCCTTAAAGACTGAGGAAAATGAAAAAGTCCTCTCGGAAATCTCAACCTCACCATATCTCAGCCACAAAAAAAGCCCCAAAGGAAAACACCTATTTTTCTACTTCCCAGCCCAGGAACCTCAAAAAAGCATGCCTTGTTTCTTAGCCTTTTCTATTGCCAAGGTCCCCAGAATCCAGAAAACAAATAGGCAGAATATAATTTTATTAGTATTCCAGAAAACTTCTGCAAGTTTGCTACCAGTAGACACTGGCAACAGGCTCGCTTTTACCCTCCACAGACTGAGGTCCTTGTGCTCAGGGTCGATGGTGCAGGGCCTCTTGGAACCAAAATGCGAATTCATGTGGAATAAACATTAACAACAAGGAAGGAAGGAGGCGGTTGTATTACTAGGATTTCAAAAGTTTGATTTATGTTTATATTCCTTTTCTGGTTTCCATGTTTTGTCACTCATATGCACATTGCTTCACCATTGAGCCACGAGTGTATTGTTCTGCAGTGTTGAAACAGAATGGAAATGATGAGAAATATTTGCAGGAGAAAATTTAATGGCAAAATTCTATGTTTGTTTACTTTGTGCTTGTTTTTCTCTGATCTGAAATGAACTGAAGAAGTTTAGATCACAGAGTGTGCGTGACTCTAAGAAAACTAAATTGAAATTAAGTGATCATAGCAAATTTAAAAATCTCACAGAGAATGGCTACTATGGTTATGAAATTCAGTGTTCTCTCTAATACTGTTAAATATGCGTCTTGCTCAAGGAAATACCTACCCTATAACAACACCATGAAATGCAAATCTTTCCCGAATAGTAGGATTCAATATGATCTATTGCCTGGACTTTTTCAGCAACTTCAGTGGCCTGGTAGAAAAATGGACTCTATACTCTTCAGCTACAAAAGGAACAGAAACCTCTCAAACTGCTGCGTGAGTCCAGGGCACTGAAAACAGCTTGTTTTAATGAATTACATTATCAATCAGCCCAACTTTGCCCAACATTTAAAAAATAGCACAGAGCCTCTAAATCTCACGTGATCTTCCTCAAGCCATTAATTCAAGTCAAGGAAGTTCTAGAGCAAAAAAAATGAAGACACTATGTTGAGGAAAAATATGTCAAGGCCACCCAGAAATGATACAAGAAATACTAGTATTGAAAAGTTGACATCATCTGTTGAAGCAAGGCTATATCAAGTGTTCTTTTAACTGAGCAGTGATTAGTACCATTTACATAAAATTAGTCTTCTCAGCTACAATTCTGTTATATTTTGCTTTTTAAAAAAAAAAAAAATCTGACAATGTTTGCTATAAGAAAGTAAGAAGGAAAAAAATCCTTCAGCTCCTTTTGGCCAGAAAAGTGTAATAGAAAAAATAGAAAAATAAAGGCCCATTTTCAAACTGAATGTGTACTTAAGTCTTTATTATATTTAGAAGATAAAATTCTTTTCATTTTAAGAGCTTGATGGAGAAGACTTAGAATACTAACCTCATTCAAAATGAAATTAGTTAGATACCAACGTTTAAATACTGAAGAGAGAAATCATCTCTTTTTCTAGAGTTTGGATGAATAACATTTGGAACATTTTTATTCCTCCATGTAACTAACGGATCTTCAAGAAGTTTCTGTGTTTTTTAAGGCATTAGTAGAACCTTCAATATTAAACACAAAAGGAGATCAAAATAATGTTGCCTGCCTTGGTATCTGTGTACCTCTGATTAATTGTGTATCATGGTATATGTGGTACGATTGACATGACATTTGAAGATTTGACCTTATAAACTTATTTTTTAAGGATTTAATACTTCGTGATTGTTTCTATTTCTTACCTATTTACAGGCCTGAATTCTTTACTAAGAAACACTTCCTGTAAGAAAACTGGAATTAGCTAATGACTAAAGCATGTAACAATGGAGAGGCATACAAATGTGGCAGATTTTAGTAAATTGAGTGGGTCTGTAATCCTGACAAGATAGACTTTGTTTGATCCCCCCTGCTTTGTTCACTCTGCTTACCAAAAACCTCACTACTTTATTATCTATGGATACCTCTGGGGGAAGTCCTTGTGTGTTGAATATCAGTTTTGAGCACAGATCCACACAAAAGGCTTTTTTTTTTTTTTTAAATGTGTGTCCCAACCTTCACCATGTCATCAGGAGAGTTGACAAGCCGAGTATGGCCTTTTTGTGTATTTGTGCTAAGAGTTCCAAAGGACTGCTTCCTTGTCAAGAATTCTTAATGGTGGTGTGGCATATGGGAGGTCCATCCCCTGGCTTTCTGTCATGGGAAACATTTGTTTATACCTGATGGAAATAACCAAAGGGTTATCTGGCAAGATAGTGGATTAACATGTCAAAAGGGAAAATAAGCAGCATGAGTAGATAAACCACTTTAAAATGAATTTAATCACCCTCTGAAGAAGCAATTTCTTAGACTAAAGAAAGGAAATAGTAAATAAATATATTTAAATATCTTTCTATACATATAACTTATTGGTACTATAGTTATAAATGAAATTTCCTATAGTAAAATGTGTCATAAACTTATTATGCTTTGGAATGAGGGCAACTTTAATATGTTTTTGTACTTTCAACAAAATTGCGGAAGCCTCAAATCGTGGGATCTGAGGATTATGGGGGGATTTAGAGGACATCTGGTCAAATCATTCTAAAAGTATCTTCTTGCATCAGAAAAGACACAGTTCTTATCAAAGCAACAGGAGAAAAATTTGCAGTCATTCCTTCAGCTAATGCTCACATAACCCTGTAATTCACCCATTTTAAGAGTCAATTGTTCCACTAAAGTATTTGTTGTGGGAGAGAAAATAAATAAAAAAGGAAACTTTTCAAAATAAAATCCTGCATTAGATTTAATGTTTTAGTTTATAGTGGTTTACTGACAATTTCATCTCTTAGGAAATAAATTTCAACCTTTTAAGGATCATAAGAGGAAGGAAAACTCTCTTTTTATGATATATTCAGGAAAGAGAGATCAAAATGCTGTATGTTAGTAAAAGAGCTATTTAAAGTGTGAGTGGAAGGGAAGGCATTCTGAAGCCATAGTCTGGGAAACACATGTAAAGAATCCAGCAATAGTTAGCTTGGAAAAAAGGTGCCATGTTCCCTGTCTTCAAATATCTGAAGGATCTTTGTATAAAAGATGATAGTCTTGGGGCGCCTGGGTGGCTCAGTGGGTTAAGCCTCTGCCTTCGGCTCAGGTCATGGTCTCGGGGTCCTGGGATCGAGCCACACATCAGGCTCTCTGCTTAGCAGGGAGCCTGCTTCCCCCTGTCTCTCTGCCTACTTGTGATCTCTCTCACTCTGTCAAATAAATAAATAAAATCTTAAAAAAAAAAAAAAAAAAAGATGATAGTCTTATTCTGAGTAGGGGACAGACCAGGGTTAAGAGGTAGAAACTTTCAAGATTAGCTTTGACTGAACAATAGTGGACATATATTTGAGCACTCCTCACAGCCTTCTCATGAAGAATATAGTTTTTCCTTTTTCTTTTTTTTACATTTTACACATAAAAATAATGTGAAACAGAGAGAGGTCACATTCCAAAGGAGTACAGCCAGAAAGTGCAGGGAGGCCATAGAAAGTCAAGTGGGATGGCTCTTCACAGGGTCTACTTGGAGACCAAGAATGGAAGACGTGTGTCCATGCTGGGGCAATGTGAGGGATCTGTTTGAAAGGACTTACCTCTCTGTGGAGAGTTAAGAGGGCAGTCTGACATGATGGTGAAGAAGACTGATTCTAGAACCAACCAGTAAGAGCTCAAAGTGTGACTTCGTTTAATAGCTGGAGTGAGTTTCTTACTTAGTCTGAGTCTCAGCCTTCTTTATCTGTTACTTGGGAAAGATAGTAGTAGTTACTTCTACTATTGGGTTGTTTTGAGGATTAAATGTTTTCATAATTATAAAGCACTAGAAACAATGCCTGACAGTATGTACCCAATAAATGCTAACTACATTACTTGGAGTTCCCTGGTTTGAGGGTTCTTTGCTCTTTTTTCTACTCCATCTTTTGAGTTTCTCTTTTCAAATATGGTTGGTTTAGTTAAAGCCCCAACCCCATGCCCCAGCTACCCATTTTACACACACACGCACACCATCCCTTAGAAGGCCAGGTAAAAATGATGAAAACACATATGGCCCAGTGAAGTGATCCTGAATGTCTGTTCCTCAGGAAACAAGTCTTTTGGGAGGTATTTATAAGTGTTATATGAAAAGAAATATCCCCAAATCAAATAAGTTTGAGAAGAGCTGGGTTACACAAAGATTGATTGCAGGACTTCTCAGAGTCCCTAACATGCCCTGTGCATTGTGAAATCTCCCCAAAACGGGAGATGTTTGTTTGACTCAGTACAGCCTTTTTTCCTAGATGACTCTTGATGCTGTGCTTCTGTTGTGGGTGCTGTGATCTGGGCCAGAGGCAGGAGGATGTGAGGCATTCATCTGCTTGCCAGCCTGGTCCAGTTCATCTCCCGAGGTCTGGACTACTCAGAAACCATTCCTGGGCTTAGTCATGATTTAGAGAAATCTGAAAATCAATGATTTCAATAGATTAAGGCCTGGTTCCTGACTATTTAGTTTCCTTCCCACCTGGAGTGTGCTCGTCCACCGGCAGGAAGGCAACTCAGCAGGCAGTTATTAGCCCAGAGCACATTGAGGCAGCAACAGACATTCCTACATCCAGTGACCAAACCTTGTCCTAACTGTCTCACATCAAGAAGCAGTTACACCTCTCAGGGGCCTGACTCACCGTAAGCTACTAACATACAATCCATCTGGCAAGGAATAAAAAGCAAGTTATTGCTTTTTATTGCACATTTTCCTACAACCGTAATACGATGTTCTGCCCGGTAACAAGTAATCCTTTGGGAGTTTTGTTTTAGGAAAAAAAAGGGAGTTCCACTTTTAATTATCTTTCAACATTCATGTATTGGACATTTATTCCTGGAGCTGAGGACCAGTGAGATGCAGCTTTATGAGAAAGTGCTCACACATCTGAGCGAAACGGACGTCTCTGTGATGGACACTCGTACAGGTTACAGTATCCTTTGCATTATCTGGGAAATGAACGTCATCTGCTGATAGGGTGAGAGTTGGAGAGCTCCAGACCCATACAGACCTGAAATAGGTCTCTCGTAAAGCAAGAAATGGTTAGCCTGAGTGGCAGAGGATTGTTGGGAAGATACCTGCATTTTTAGCCAGGAGGAGTTATCAGAATTGATATCCTTTAATAAGAGTATGTGAAAATTTTAATATTTAGAAAATTGACAAATTTTTTTCCTCAAATTTGTTTTACCTCTTGCTCTAATTGGAGGTTTTTGCAGTTTCTAATTTAAAAAATAGAATCTATTTTTGTGGTATTGCCTGAACAGCTCTTCATAAGAATTATGTGTGAACATATTAGGTAGCACATTCCCACTTCTGGTGGCTCATACCTAAAGTGACCCACTTCCTCATCTCTTGGTTCTATTTTTCTTGCTTTAGTTTATCACTTAAGGTGCTTCATTTTCGTTCGAGTAACAAAAAAGTTCAGCTCAAGTGGCTTAAACAATAAATGTATGTATTTTGTGTAACAGGAAGACCAGGTTTAGGCTCAGGCGTGGTTATTCCAGCAGCTCACTGAGTCATCAAGAATCTGGATTTCTGTGGCACCTGGGTGGCTCAGTCGGTTAGGCGTCTGCCTTCGGCTCAGGTCATGATCCCAGGGTTCCCGGATCGAGCCCTCATCAGGCTCCCGCTCAGCGGGGAGTCTGCCTCTCCCTCTCCCTCTCCCTTGGTTGCAGCAGCTCCAAACGTGCCACCTTGACAGGGCCGTGTCCAAAGGCCAGAAGAGCAAGCAATCCTTTCTTGCATCCTTTTTTAATAAGTAAAGAAAAATTTCCCAGAAGCCTTCATCAGATATCCTCATTTCATATTGCCCCGAATTCTTTCACCTGTCCATTCCTAAATCAGTTCCTGGTGAGAAAATGACACTACTGTTTCCTTCTCAAACCAATCCTCTTTCACCCAAGGCTGGGCCTACCTCCCCTGAGATGCAAGGATGGGGGATACTTGAACAAAGTCGGAGTTTTATCAAACAAGGACCAAAGGGGCTGCAGAATAGTCAGCCAACATCCCCCGCCATCTGTAAGGACATCTGAAGAAGAAAGAATTCAACTTTTTTTCTTCTTTTTTTAAGAATTCAACATTTTTTAGCAACCTGCCTTCATTTGGCCTGTAAGAGAAGTGTCGTTTCAAATGCCACAGGGGAGAGAATGAGTGTAGCTGCTGCATTGCATTTAGGACAAAGTCCGTGAGGGCTTGTGGATAGAGAGTGATGGAAGAGTTGGGAACTGCAATTAAACCAATAATCATGATTTCAAGGAGAATAATGAAGATGATGCTCAGCTAAACAGTAAGGGTGGAATAAAATCATTTCGGAAGTACTGTGCCTCTTTTTCATTTTCTTGACATCTACCATTCCTCACCTTTAACTAGCAATTATGGAACCCAAGTTATACCTTCGTGGGCCGCATCCCCTTTGAAGAATGTTTGGCCTGAGCCTGAGGTCTTTGGATAATCTCATTTCCTCAGTGAGACATCAGTTTAGCCAGTAGTCACAGCATGAATTGGAATCCTGACTTTACCTCTCCCTGGCTGTGTGACTCTGGGGAGTTACTTTAACTTTCTGAGTCACTGGTAAAACTTCACTGGATTGTTAAGGGAATAAAATGAGGTGATATTTTCATCATGCTTGGCACCTGGGCACTTAATACAAGGCAGCCTTGACAACCTCCTGTAGACCGGTCTGTCACCCAGGGGTTCCCCAGCCTTCAGCTTCTCCGGTTTCATTCCCCTCCTTTTCCCAGTGGCCCAGGAATCATCTTAGAGCAGAAAGCAAATTCCATAGTGATGAAACAGAAAATGACGAGAGAGAGAGAGAGAGAGAACTTCCTCCAGCCCCTCCTCATACCTCCTGGTTCTTCTCATTTCACTTCTGCTGATCCGTAATCAACACCAAACTCTATCCTCCTGAAGAACTCAAATCAGGGAAACCTTGTAGGGGCACAAAGTGAAAGGCTTCCCTTTACTGCTAGGGTTGCAGTGGGAGATAGTATGTTCTTGCTAACCCAGGAGGAAATATTGAGTAAGTTTTTCTATTAAAGAAAAGCATTTGTGCCACCTGGGGTAAATGCACCCGGTCAAATGGTAGAGCTTAATTTCCTTTTCTGACAAAAAAAATGTTCTGTTTTAGAGTATTCTGATACTTTTCCGAAGTGAATGTTTTATGTGTATATGAACATATGGGTGTGGTATAGACTGCAATTACCCCCACTATATCCTTTCTCACCTTCTCCCAACACAAGAGAATTTTTGACAGGACAGGCGGTGCCCGGTGTAAACACTGTATTTCCCTGACTCGTGGCAGCTGACTTGAAGGCATGAGTATATGCTAGCCAGCAGCACGGAAGTAACACATAATCCCACAGCCTCTCAAAACCTTCCTTAACACAGTGGGCACATGCCCTTTGCCCTCATCTTCCCCCCTTTCTCCATTCTGCCTGGAATGATGACATTACCTGCCTGACCACAAGGAGGAAGGCCACACCCCGGTATGATAGGACAGTGATCGCAGTGGAACCCGGTCGTACCAGTTCGGGGCCACTTACCTTCAGACACTGCACACATGAGAGAGAAATAAAATTTTATTGGGTGTAAGCTATTATTATTTTAGTTTTTATATCTCACAACCAAACTTAATTCTAACTATCACTTCTCAACACTATTATATAGAGCAAAACCAAATCCAGAAAATTTCCAAACCAGAAGATACAGTGCTTCTGTCCTAGATCAGAATGCCAACTAGAAGATTAAGCTGCTAGCAAGAATACGGAAAAAGAGAAGTAAATTTGGTGAGTTAATTTTGGACTTTGGATCTATTTATTCTGTTGATAAGGCTCTTTACAAAGCAGTCTTCAGCCACATTGTGAAATTAATTCCACTCAATAAAAAAATACATTTCCAAGAGGAACAGGAAAGCACAGGTTTGACCTAATGGGAAGCACACTCTGAGGCATATTGCCTAGGGTGAAAAATGTACTGCCTGAAATATAAACCTTTTAGAACTATGTGATGAAAGAAGCCTGTTTTATACAATGTATCTGCTGACAAATGTCACGAGGAAATAATTTCTACAAAATGAAAAGAGCCATAGCCTAATTTAGGTCACAAACATTTTGAAAACTTCTACTGGAAAACCATCTACGGTTGACTAATATTCTATATCCCCCAGGAGCTCTATTTGATAAAAGGCAATCCAATTTCTGACCTGCGTTCTGTGGTGTTAGAAAATAATGCCATGTCCCAATAAATAGGCCTGTATGGATTTGTGGACTTTTTGCTTAACAGATCTTGTCTCTGGGCACTCAGCACCCAATCCCCCCTCTTCCGAATTCCCTCCTGTGTCCTAGGCACTAGCAGGCAAGAAACTACCTTTTTCACTCTCTCACTGCAAGAGTTTGGAATACAGCTTGGGTTCTGCCAGTACCGTGCAGATGGGGAGGAAGGCGGAGGCCATGTTCCAGCTGCTACTGTGTTTAGCAAGCAAGTCCCAATAGACGTAAGTGTATCAATGTCCGGTCACCAGCTCCATGCCGGTTGGCAGCCGTGATAGCGACAGGTGTGATGGTAGGACCAGCAGCTGGCCTCCTGACTTCTGCTCTTCCAGCTCTTGCAGAGGTGTGTAAACACCAACGTCCTTTCTACTTATACACTGTTGTGTGAGTAGAACTTCTACTCTGTTAGAGTGAATTCTGTTTTCTGTGCTGGACCCCGAGAGAGTATTCCGGTCACTCATATTTGCCAAGAATTGGGGAAATGAGTTTCCCAGAAGAGCCTAATCATTTGCTGAGTTCTTTAATGTTAAAAAGGGATCTTTGATATATCATAAAGATTTGTGTTTCTTAAACATTGAGCTCAACTTAAATATTTGGTTTTCAATACACATATAATTTTTCTATAAAATTTTTACTGGATCTCTGATTAATACTCCATTAAGTTTAACAGTAATTTACTACAAATAATTAACACTTCAATTAATGTTTCAGTTAAGCATGATAGATAATAATTCAGTATCTCTCAAGGCCTTCATATACGCAACATGTTAGATCCAAATATTTAAACTTTACTAAGTTAAATGGCACTAAGAAACCTAAGAAAATAAAGAATTGAAATATTCAAGTCCTTTAGACAGTCAAATAATATTTTCAAGCTATATCAAAAACCTTCCTCATAAAAATCGTAAGACTAATATTAATTAAACATTTCAAATTAAAATCAAAAGTAAAAAAAAGTAAAATCAAATCTGGCTGGCCCAGTTGGAAGAACGTGGGATTCTTGATCTTGGGGTCATGAGTTTGAGCCCCACATTGGGTGTAGAGATTACTAAAAAATAAATAAAATCACAAGTACAAAATGCCAGATCTCCTTAATTATATTAAATGTGTTAAATAACAAATAGAGGCAAATTATAATGATGATTTTAAAACTTTACCTCTAGGTATACATAGAAGTATTAAAATTATTTTGACTTATGTCATCATTTCTATGATGGCTAGAGTCTGCAAGGTTACAAAGTCACCTGTATAACTAAAGAAAGCAGTACACCTGAAACTAATATAACACTGTATTAAACTATACTGGATAACAAAATAAGTTGTATAGGAGTGCTTGGGTGGCTTTGTTTGCTAAGCATCTGCTTTCTGTTCATGTCATGATCCTAGAGTCCTAGGATCTAGCTCTGCCTCAGCTCCTCAGACCCCCTGCCCTTCAGGGAGTTGGCAGAGTTCCCCCTCTGCCCCTCCCCCTGCTTGTGATCACACACGTGCATGCTCTCTCTCTCTCAAATAAATAAAATCTTTAAAATAAGTTATATAAATAAATAAAAATAAAGAAAGCAGACTTCCATCTCAGAATGGCTAAGTTCCTTGGTATGAAATCTGGGACCAAAATGCTACCTCAAGTGTGATTATAGGCAGAGATTCCAGATGTGGACAAGGGATCTAGATGCTCGTTCCATTTGATTCTACCCGAGTCATCCAAACCACGGGTGATCTCCCTCTGCCCTTTCTCACAGATTATCCTTCTTACAGTAATAGGACTTTGGAAGCACATGTTTTGTCTGCTAAGTGGCGCCTTTCCCAATTTCTTTTTTTTTTTTTTTTAAGATTTTGTTTATTTATTTGACAGAGAGAGACACAGTGAGAGAGGGAACACAAGCAGGGGAGTAGGAGAGGGAGAAGTAGGCTTCCCACCAAGCAGGGAGCCCAATGTGGGCCTCCATCCCAGGACCCTGGGATCATGACCTGAGCTGAAGGTAGACGCTCAACAACTGAGCAACCCAGGTGCCCCCTTTCCCAATCTCTAACATTTTATTGTCTTACTTGGGTGGGGTAAACAACTTACTCATAGACACACACACAAATCTCACACACCAAGCAAGATGGCAGCAAATTTCTCCTGCCTGATTAGAGTTAACGGAGTCCTACAAGCACACACAGGGTAATTAATGTTCTTATGCATTACTTTATTACCTTTAAAGCCATCATTCTGTAAACATTGTAAGGACAGTGCTGACTTTAAGCCCTGATACAAAAAGTCTACAATAATTAAAAATTAGAGAACAGCATTCCTTTGAGGGGGAACACACACACACACACACACACACACACACACACACACACACACACACACACCCCTTCTTCCTTTTTCCCTCCTGGCGAAAAAAAAACATTGCCCCTGAGAGCTTAATGGATCTAAATTCATGGGAAATGAAAGGTACTTCCAGATCTTGAATTTATATCCTCCTTCAAAGAAGTTTTTCTGAATCAAGAATACTTAGCCATTTTAGATGTTTTAAAATCATTTTGAACAAACCCCTGCTGGGGCTTTTGCTTTAAAGAGTTTTAGCTTAATTTTGGCAAGCAGATAATTAAAACCATTGATTTGTTCTGTCATTAGCTTCTTGAAATTATACTGAGGGCCAAAATGTCTTGTAGGAATTGCTTCTTCGTCAGGAAAACCACTAGAGAAAGGCCATTTCCAGCAATGCTATATTTAGCAAATTAATCTTTTTTGAAAAACTATTCACATTAGTGTACTGTAAAATCCCAAGCAACTAGCCAAATTCCTTATTGTTAGAGTTGTAGGCTGACGTTCAGCATTTCGTACTTCACACCCATGATTCATCATCTTGAATAGGTTTGTTCGGAGCTGAGGTCCCATGTTTGGTAATCATGGCCATAAATACTCAAAGGATCAGAGTTATTCATGAGATGCTCATACACAAAATTTGTTTTTTTATACCACAATTATTGATTTTGCTGATTCTTTTAACATCATTATTTTTAAAGGCAGTATTTCTTCATATATCTTTCTACTGTGGAATTAGAGTTTATCAATTATAAAACATTGATTTTATTTTATCCTTGAAAAATTTTTATATTAGTTATGATCTAACTAAAACCAACCATTATAGGGCAACAGACTCTAATGATTAAGTGGAAGACATTTCTCTCAAAACAAAAAGTTCCTATTTGAAAAGGATATTTATATTGGTTTTGTGCCATTGTGTGGAAGTCAACAGCTAGAGATTAAGGCTTTGGTCAAATATAAAACCTCTTTTAAAAAACAAATTCTCGGGGCGCCTGGGTGGCTCAGTGGGTTAAAGCCTCTGCCTTCAGCTCAGGTCATGATCTCAGGGTCCTGGGATCTAGCCCCGCATCAGGCTCTCTGCTCAGTGGGGAGCCTGCTTCCCCCTCTCTCTGCCTGCCTCTCTGCCCACTTGTGATCTCTCTCTCTCTCTGTCAAATAATATATATATATATATATATATATTTTAAAAAGAACCTCTCATAGACAAGTTAACAGCCAAAGTTCCAACCGACAATCTCAGACAATATAAAAGAAATCAATGGCATTGCACAATAACTCATCATATAATGGAATAATATACAGTAAGGAAAAAGAACAAGTTGCAGATATAATCACCAATAAAAAAGAAAACTAAATTAGATTATGTTAAGCAGCAAGAGACTAAAGTAGGATGATTCCATTTAAACTAAACTAAAAAATATTTATTAGGAATAGACACTTATGTGTCTTTAAAAAGTCACAAAAAGAACGCATGAGTTTAAGAACATGAAGGATGTTCTTAAGGATGTTCTCTACATGTGTTTAAGAACACATGTAAAGAAATTATTTGTAGGGGTGCTCCCTGCTTGCCATGTCAAGAACAGTACCGTATCTGTGAATGGATGGGACAACCATTCTGTAATGCGTGTATTAATCACACTCAAAATGAGATGTTTGTAAGGAAAAAAAATCATGTTGTAGGTTGAATGGCTTCCTCTAACCCAATCTCATTGGTGTCTTAATTTTTTTAAAGAAGGGCACCTATAAAGAGTAGCCAATCAATGATTAACTAGGCTCAGCAGTTACCTCAGGAGAGGATACTATTAAGGACATATACGTGGGGGCTTCCAAGGTATTGGAAATGGTCTATTTAGTCTACAATTTACAATATTGTAAATGCTCTAGTGTGATATATGTCATGATTAAAAGTTTAAAACTAATTTAAAACTTAAAGATGATCTCGGGACGCCTGGATGGCTCAGTTGGTTAAGCCTCTGCCTTCTGCTTACGTCATGATCCCAGGGTCCTGGCATAGAGCCCCACATCCAGTTTCTTGCTCAGCAGGGAGCCTGTTTCTCCTTCTGCCTGCTGCTCCTCCTGTTTGTGGTCTCTATCCGTCTCTCTATTTGACAAATAAATAAACAAAATCTTTAAAAAAAATTAAAGATTTAAAAGTGAACAGGGTCAGAACTCTGAGCAGAGTCCCACTTCTGTCTCTACTTAGAGCCCAAGGTATACCACCAGGATACCCTACCTCGGGTTTAGAGCACACCCTCCAGCTTCTGGGAGTGTTAGCATTCACTGTCTCTGAACTGAGTCCCTCTCTGGGACTTGTCTTTGACTGAAGACAGCCATAAACCTGCGATCACGCCCTTTTCCCTGGAAAAGCCCATAACCACAGATTGGTTAAGTTGAGATTATAGGAATACCTCTTTTTTGCACTATGCTTTATTGCACTTTACAGATACTGTGCTTTTTACAAGTTGAAGGTTTTGTCAACCCTGTATCAAGCAAGTCAGTTGGCTCCTTTTTTTCAATAGCATTCTGTTCGCTTCATACCTCTGTGCCATATTTTGATAATTCTCACACTATTTCAGAGTTTTTATTATACTTGTTATGGTTGATCTGTCATCAGTCTTCTTTGATGTTACTATTGTCATTGTTGTAGGGCCCTGTGAACCATACCCACATAAGACAGCAAATTTAATTGATAAATGAGTGTGTTCTGACTGCTCTACCAATTGGCTATTCCCCCCTCTCTCTCCCTCACCTTGGGGCCTCCCCATTTTCTGAGACACAGATTGAAATTAGGCCAGTTAGTAGCTCTACAATGGCCTTAAAGTGTTCCAGTGGAAGGAAGAGTTGCACGTCTCTCACTTTAAATCAAAGCTAGAAATGATTAAGCTCAGTGAGGAAGGCATGTTGAAAGCCAGGACAGGCTGAAAGCCAGGCCACTTGCACCAGTTCACCAAGTTGTGAATGCAAAGGAAAAGGTCTTGAAGGAAATTGAAAGTTCACTCCAGTGAAACACGAATGATAAGAAAAGAAAAACAGCCTTATTGCTGATAGAAAGTTTCAGTGGTCTGGATAGAAGATCAAACCAGCCACAATATTACCTTAAGCCAGAGCCTAATCCACAAGAAGTCCCTAACTCTCTTCAATTCTGTGAAATCTGAGAGAGCTGGGAAACCTGCAGGAAGAAAATTAGAAGTTAGCAGAGGAAGTTAGAGGCTTAAGGAAAGAAGCTGTCTCCATAACATAACAGCGTAAGGTGAAGCAGCAAGTTATCAAGATCTACCTAACGGTCACCTGTGTGACTCAGTTGGCTAAGTGTCTGACTTTGACTCAGGTCATGATCTGGGGTCCCTGCGGTTGAACCCTGTGTCAGGCTCCCTGCTCAGCGGGGAGTCTGCTTCTCCTTCTCCCTCTGCCCCTCCTCCCTGCTCATTCTCGCTCTCTGTTTCAAATAAATAAATAAAATCTTTAAAAAAGGGGGCACCTGGGTGGCTCAGTTGGTTAAGTGCCTACCTTTGGCTCAGGTCACGATCTGAGGATCCTGGGGTCTAGCTCCTTGCTCAGCAGGGAACCTGCTTCTCCCTCTCCCCCTGCCCCTGCCCCTGCTCTCACTCTCTCTCTCTCAAATAAACTCTTAAAAAAAAAAAATCTAAGATAATTAATGAAAGTAGCTACACTAAACAACAGATTTTCAATGTAGACAAAGCAGTTTTATATTAGGAGATACCATCTAGGACTTTCACAGCTAGAGAGGAGAAGCCAATGCTGCACTTGGAAAAACAGGCTGACTCTTTTGTTAGGGGCTAATGTAGCTAGTGACTAAATTGAAACCAATTCTCACTGACCATTTCCAAAATCCTAGAGCCCTTAAGAACTATGCTAAATCTACTTTGCCTGTGCTCTATCAACAGAACAAGAAACCTTGGATAGTAGCACATTTGTTTGCAACATGGTTTACTGAATATTTTCAGCTCACTGTTGAGATCTACTAAAAAAAAAAAAAATTCCTTTGAAAGTATTACTGTTCATTGACAGTGTGCCCGATCACCCAACAGAATTGAGGGAGACATACAAGATTAATGTTGTTTTCATACCTGCTGACACAACATTCATTCCGACACATTCATCATGGACCAAAAAGTAATTTTGACTTTCAAGTCTTCTTATTTAAAAGTTACATCGTGTAAGGGTATAGCTGCCATTGGTAGTGATTCCTCTGAAGGATGGGGGCAAAGTAAACTGAAAACCTTTGGACAAGGATTCACCATTCTAGAGGTCACTAAGAACATTCATGATTCATGGGAAGAGATCAGAATATCAACATGAGCAAGCGTTGGGAAGAAGTTGATTCCAACCCTCACGGATGACGTTGAGGGGTTCAGGACTTCGGTAGAGGCAGTAACTAAATACTGATATGGTGGAAACAGCCAGAGAACTAGAATTAGATGAGGAGCCTGAAGATGGGACTGAATTGCTGCCATCTCACGATAAAACTTTAATGGAAGTACAGCTGCTTCATTTGGATGAGCAAAGAGAATGGCTTCTTGAGATGGAAACTATTGCTGGTGAAGAGGCCATGAAGATTGCTGCCATCTCATGATAAAACTTTAATGGAAGAGGAGTTACTTCTTATGGATGAGCAAAGAGAGTGGTTTCTTGAGGTGGAATCTACTCCTGCTGAAGAGGCCGTGAGGATTGTTAGAGTGGCAACAAAGGGGTTAGAATATTATATCAACATAGTGATAAAGAAGCCACAGGGTTTGGGAGAATTGCTTCCAATCCTGAAACAAGTTCTCCTGTGGGTAAAATGCTATCAAACAGCATCACATGCTAAAGTGAAATCATTCATGAAAGGAAAAGTCAATCAATGGGGCGAACTTCATTGTTGTCTTGTTTTAAGAAATTGCCACAGATACCCCAGCCTTTAGCGACCATCACTCGTCAGTCAGCAGCCATGAATGTCGAGGCAAGAGCCTCCACCAGGAAGAAGATGACCACTCTGAATGCTCAGGTAGGTGATGTTTAGCACTTTTTAGCAATGAAGTATGTTTAAATTAAGGTATGTACCTTGGGGTTTTTTTAGACATGATGCTGTTACACACTTAATAGACTAAATCTAACTTTTGTATGCATTGGGAAACAAAAAAACGCATTGTGATGTTTACTTTACTGTCGTGGTCTGGAACTAAACCACAGTGTCTCTGAGGTTTGCTTATATAAAAGCCAAGTCCCTTTGCCCTTTATAGGATTTAACTGTGACAACATGTACATGTTTTAAATAATTATAAAAATATTAGAGATAATTTACGTTGGGGCGTCTGGGTGGCTCAGTGGGTTAAAGCCTCTGCCTTCGGCTCAGGTCATGATCCCAGGGTCCTGTCCAGAACCTCTTCACCTTGTGAGGTATGGGTTGTTTTTTTTGTTGGTTTGCTTATTTGTTTAGAGGTATTTTTTTTCTTCTCAGGGACTTCTTAAAGAAATTAAGATACTCTAACATTTTGAATATGAACCTCCAAGATGGAATTTCCAAGTTTGTTTATGTGGATGTGAGGCATTGTTTCTCAAACGTAATGAAAACAAAATATAAAAGCCTAAATTTTGCCTTCTAAAGAATTAATGGCAATGCAAATGACCCCATGTCAGTGATGAGACCTCTTAAACAGGCTGCTGTTTAAGAGCTGATATTTAGAGGCGAGAAAGTAAAAGTCAAAGGGGCCAAACATCTGGTACATGATCCCAGCATTTATTTTTCAGTGCTATTTGAGAATTAGCTGGTAACTTCCTAGCTCTGCCTTAAATAGAAAATATCACTCTTCTGTCAGTTCTGCTTGACAACAAGGGAAGATCTGCAAGGACCTCCTAGATTATGCAGTAATGGGAAAGTTTGAGAGAGGCATAAAGGATCTATTTTGGCTGAAAATGGAAAGGAGTACAGAAATCATCTGAGGGCTCCTGGGTTTCATGTTAAAGGAGGAATGTAAAACTGCACTATCATTTGGGTTCCTTGTCTTTCTGGTAACAATGTCCATTCAGATGTGAACTCTATAAACCTACCCATCTGGAATTTCTCAGAACTTCACCTACTCAGAGAATTATCCAGTGAATATTTCTCTCTGAAAATGGTGCTAAGGAATATTTTTTAAGATGTTATTTGTTTGTTTGTTTGTTTGTTTGTTTGTTTGTTTTTGGAGAGAGAGAGAAAGTACAGGTCAAAGAGGAAGGAGAGGGAGAGGGGCTAAAAATCTGGAGCAGACTCCACTGAACATGGAGCCCCCTGATACCATGGATATCACGACGTGATACCATGACCCAAACCGAAACCAAGAGTCAGATGCTCAACCGACTGAGCCACGCAGGCACCCTGTACTAAGAATATTTAGTGGGAAAATATGACATTTGATTATCTCAGTGGAAACATAAAGAAGCCAATGTATCCCCAAAATATTTATCAACTTGCCCTTGGACTATGTTAAGGTTATGCCATTTTTGAGAAAACCCAAACCCTTTTAATACCATTCCTTTCTTTCTTCTTTCATTTAACAGATAGTTATTTGGTACCTGCTATGTGTCAGATACAGTGCTCAGCACAAGGGATATGTTGGACAACATAAAAAAGACCATCAGCATCTACCCTTGTAGAATTTGGGTTTTGTAAGGTCTATGGTTTCATTGAGAGTTGGCAATTTCTCTATAACATTGACTGGTAAAAAGCTTTGCATAGTTCTCTTTCACCCACTGTATATAGTGGAATTTTTTTTTTTGTTCTGCAACTATTTTAAAAACTGATCACCTATCCATAGACATACCGCCACCACATACAACCGTTTCACACAGATGGTTCATGGAACATAGCTTATTTCAAAGGACTTACTCTAGAGTTGTTCTGAAGAAGGCAGCAACTTTAATTACATGTTCAACATTACATGTTCAAACATTAAACATGTTTAATTACATGTTTAATTACATGTGATCCTGAGATCACAGCAAGGCTAACTCTCATGTTGGGGGTTCACACTGGGTGCCAGGCCTCATGCTAGACTTTTCACTGCAGCGTCTCCACAAAGCACCTCTCCATGCCTCCATTTTCCACAGGAGGTAGTTGAGACTCTTGGAGGTTACTTTGTTCCTGGCCACGTAGCGAGTAAATGGCGGAGCCAGAATTCAAACCTCAGACTCTGAGACTCCAATTGCCATCCTCTTTTCTCTAGACATCTTCTCTAAAAGGAAATCCAAGAGAATTGCACAGATCCTTCTGTTTACTCATTCTGTTTGTTCTACAGTGTTTTGCTCAGTTTCATCTGGCCTTCAAGAAAGCACTTACCACTGCTGTCTCAGGGTGAAGTGGTCCACTTGACTCTCTCTCTTTGTTGTCAGGACTTCCTTAAACTCTGGAAATGATAAGCTTGGTTAGATTGTCCATCATTCCGCTATGAAGCTGCTTTTTATCTTATCTTTAATACTCTCTATCATAGGATGCCTGGGTGGCTCAGTGGATTAAAGCCTCTGCCTTCGGCTCAGGTCATGATCTCGGGGTCCTGGGATCCAGCCCCGCATCAGCCTCTCTGCTCAGCAGGGAGCCTGCTTCCCCCTCCCTCTCTGCCTACTTGTGATCTCTCTCTGTCAAATAAATAAATAAAATCTTTAAAAAAAATAATAATCTCTATCATATACAGAATCTGTTACTCTCTTAGACCCAGCCTTGCTCAACTTGCATTCCAGTCCAGCATTAGCATAAATGGAACTAACTAGTTATAATAACTATTAACACTGTCATTCTAACTAGCTGGTATAACACAGCTGACTCTTGAACAATATGGGTTTGAATTGCAGGTCTGCTCTCCATGTAGTTTTTTCCCTGATATGTACCTTATAGTACTATAAATGTATTTTCTCTTCCTGTGACTTTCTTAACATTTTCTTTTGCCTAGCTTTATGGTAAGAACAGATATATAATACATACAACATACAAAATATGTGTTGATCGACTATTTATGTTATTGGTAAAGTTTCTGGTCAATAGTAGGCTATTAGTAGTTAAATTTTTTTTTTTAAGATTTTATTTATTTATTTGACAGAGAGGAGAGAGAGCACAAGTTGGCAGAGAGGCAGGCAAAGGGAGAGGGGGAAGCAGGCTCCCCGCTGAGCAGAGAGCCCGATGTGGGGCTGGACCCCAGGACCCTGAGATCATGACCTGAGCCGAAGGCAGAGGCTTGAACCCACTGGGCCACCCAGGTGACCCACTAGTTAAGTTTTTAAGGAGCCAAAATTCATATGTGGATTTTCAGCGGCAAGGGGGACAGTACCCCTCACCCCCACATTGTTCAAGGATCAACTCTAAGAGCCACCACCCTCGGTCCTCTAGCTAGAGTCATGCTAACTTTGCATGGCTCTCCAGCCCCTCCATGTGCATGCTTGCGTAATTCTATGTCTTTGCTCGCACAGTGCCATTTACCTGAAATATCTTCTCCCCTTCGTTTTCATCTGGCAAACCTCTTCTCCTCCTTCAAAAGGATTATACAACTCAAGGAATTGTTGTGATTATATCCCAGGTACCCCAAGCTGAGTTGCTTGTTCAGACTGTTGTATTAAAGTTTTATGGTCTTCGTACCTGTCCATTATATTGCAGACATCTGCTTACTGTGTCCCCTCCTGGGCAGGAAATTGAGTGAGCTCGGGAGTACTGTCTTATCTACGGATATGTAGTATCTCATGCAAGTCTTGGCACAGAACAGGTGCTCCATAAATTTTAATTATTGAAGAGGTGAAGTGGTAGAGATTTAGTACTTATATTTTGAAATAAATATGTCTTTTGCTATGTGTCTTACGTAGGGACCTGCTACTTTCCTTTTTTCTCCTCTCTACTTACCATGTAAAGATATATGAAATGTTTAAAACTCCAAGCCAAGCTGTGAGAAAACAGTGAGTCAATTTTTTCCCCCATAGGGGCATCCTTTTGACTCAGCCCCTCAATTTGACTTACCTTCTTTAATTTTAAAGTGTGACCAGTATTATTTTCAGTATTTTAATTTACTGGGTGTGTCCTTTGGTCATCACTCCACACATCTTACCTCCATTTTTTGTTTGATTGTTTGCATGCTTGTTTGTTTGTAGGATCCTCAGGTTGGCCTTCCTGTGCCCTTCCCTGACTCCCTGGCTTTTTCCCCCTGCCAATTTGATCTCCTGGGATACCTTGGAGGTTATAAATCTTCCAGAGGGGAAAAGCTCAAGTGATAATCCAAGTCTCCTAAACATAAGAGAATGTCTTTTCCTTACACTAAAACTACCTAAATCCTTTAGGGAATATACGCAAAATACAATGGGGGCAAATGCAGTCATTCATTATAAACAAACACAAGTGAATCAATGCTAGAAAACACCTCATAGATGTATGTGTGTGAGGTAGCACAGAGGCTAAAACTTAGGCTCCATACTCAACCAAATCTAGGTCCAAATTCCAACTCTACACTTACTGAGTTACTTCAATTTCATCATCCATAAAATTGGTATTAAAATTTAACATATCACTTTCTAGCATCATGGTCTCGGATCATCCCCTGTTGAGTAAAGCATTTAAACCAGAAGAACAGCAAGTTTTTTCCAAGTCTAAACTACCCTGTGATTTTGTTGCATCACACATTTCTGTATTTCTTTTCTCAGTTTCTTAGTTTTATAAGAGAAAAGGAGCTACTTATCATTGTTTATTGCCAGCCTTTTAGGCTTGCCACTAATTGTCATTTCCCTGTCTTCCCAAACTCCAAATCCCCACAGGCACATACACAAGAACTAGTTATAGGCTTCCAGCAACTCTCAAAGCAGCTAAACTGCTTTCTCCTGAGCAGGGGGATTCATTGATCTAAGTTTAGGTTGGAGATTGTTTTTAGTATATCAGAAACATGAGATTCTAGTCTTCCAGGTAATAAAGCATCGGACCAGATAACTGCAACTACGATGAGCAATGATTTAACTCTCACTGGAAAACTGTGATCACTAGGTTATTTTACTTAAAAATATGGAGATATTTGGGGCGCCTGGGTGGCTCAGTCGTTAAGCGTCTGCCTTCGGCTCAGGTCATGATCCCAGGGTCCTGGGATCGAGCCCCACATCGGGCTCCCTGCTCTGCGGGAAGCCTGCTTCTCCAGCTACCATTCCCTCTGCTTGTGTTCCCTCTCTCGCTGTGTTTCTCTCTGTCAAATAAATAAAATCTTTAAAAAAAAAAATGGAGATATTTAAGAAGAATTCAAAGTGCTATGTCCTATGTGCTATGGTGAGTGCTGTGAATTGTGTAAGACTGATGAATCACAGACCTTACCCCTGAAACAAATAATACATTATCTATTAATAAAAAAATAAATAAATAAAAGTGGGAAAATTTAAAAAAAAATTCAAAGTAGAATCAAACCATTGAAAAACAGAATATCCAAAATCCTTCTTAAAAATTAAAATCTTTTAAAAAAAAAATAGAATTTGGTAAGAAGTCCCAGAAGACAGACTGAGTAAAGGTCAGACTTGAAAGGTTTTTGCAGAATAGCAACTAATAATTCTGCATCTCTCTTCCGCACAGAGCAAGAAAACACCCCTTTTGAGTGCTTGGTGTCAACAGTTGCACCTGTTACTTTTCCTCATGACCTTGTGCACAAAACAGTCTGATTTCCTTATCCATAGTTTTATTGGTCTGTACATTAACTAACGTTTATTGGCCTTCTCAAGGTAAGGCTATTCATGATGAAAGAGTAATTTCTATACGCTTTCCTCTTACACTATTATTAAGTCCAAAGATAATAATGAGGACTGTGGTTGTGTGGGCTCTGTGCTCAAGGCCTACATTTTCACACCCAGCAGGACCCCTGTGAAGGACCATTTCTAGCACTAAAAGAACTCAAGCTGAGACCTCCCATAGGAGACCCTCCGTCTTGACTGAGGAGAAGGTTACCTGGGCCATACCCCAACAACAGGCCTAAAAACACTTCTGTCTTTTACTCAGGATCATGAAGAGGAAGAATCCAAATCAACAGCACCAGTATTTAGCTATTCGAGGAGAAGAAAAAGGAATGTTTCCCCCTCATCTCTTTACAAGTCATCAAAACGCCACAGTCCCCACAGATTGGAGGGGGAAAGGCTCTGATTAAAGGTGACTGCAGGATAGAGCAATAAAAATAAAGGGCACAGAACCTGTCAGCCTTTGCCAAAAACGTTATGCACAGTATTGCTTCCACTCTTATCAGTGAACCCTCATGACCTTAACACTGCTGTCACCATGTTACAGATGCGAATGCTGGAACAAAATGGCTAAGGGGCTTGCTCAAGGTAACAGCCAGAAAGAATTAAGCTGTGATTCAAGACTATATTTGTCTTGCTCCAAAGCCGGTATTTTTACTGCACTCTGTGGCTCCCCTGACTCCGAGAGAACTCTCATCAGGACCCCAGAAGGCCGGTAAAGCTGCAAGAGCCAGACTAAGGCTCTGGGGGTCAACATGCACCAGCTCTCAGAGCGAGGAAGCATATGGCTATCGTGACTTGTAACAGCAAAGCAGATACTAAAATGCGGGTGTTGAGCTGCCCCTCCCCTGAGGCCCCCAGCAAAATTCAGATTGCAGGCAGGCAGATTAGAGTAAAGAATTAAGCCCCTAGGACTAAGACCAAGGATAAGAGGTCAGCATGCAGTGGCCTGAGCTAAGCACTATGGAGCACACGGTCTAGGCTGATTTAAGGCTTAAGCAACCTGGGGAAAAACAGGAGTAAAACTGAGTTTAGATCTGTTTGGATTGGGACAGCATCACAGAATCATAGAGCAATAATTGCCAATACCTATAAAAGTTAAAACCACTCTTTGACCAGCAATTGAATTCTAAGAATTCATACTACAGATGTGTTAGTACATACATAAAATGGTGTGTGTAAGATTATTCATGCAGCAATATTTGTAATAGCTAAATACTGGTGCTGTTGATCATCAATATTGGCTAAACAAGTAATTGACTAAATAAATTATCTTACAGCTGTTCATGAAACTATAAAAAAGAATGAGGGTCCTATTCCTTTACTCACTAGAAACTTTGCTAAGATATAATTTTAAATCAAAACAAGAAAGATGCAGGATGGTCTCTATAACACATTATTAGTAGTATTATATATGATATATTTGAAAAGATGCAAAAGAACTGAAAACTGAGTGTGTCTTTAAATGTCTCAAATTTGACCCATAAGGTTGTTTTTTTTAACAATATACTGCTTTTTAGTGGCCGGCCTATAGGCCTTTGACATCAGTCTACGATATGATGGCCAAATTGCTGAGATCACAGCTCTTATTATGTATTAGATAGTTATTTCTAGTGAAAAGTAGTATAGGTTTTATTTCTATTCATGTTTCTTTTATATATTTTTACATGTGGAAAATCCCAATGTACTTTACCGTTTTTCATCCAATGGGCAGTTTATCCAGTCTCTGAAAGGCTTCCAGGTCCTTTCCATCTTGGACAGAATCTAAGCGGAATCTAAAGGAAATTCCCTTCCTCCTTCTTTGCGTGTGTATCCTTTCAATATTGCTGGAAACAATATTTTGTAAAGTCAGTGTAAATTCATATGGTTTAAATGTTAAAATATATTTGAAATAGATTGCTTGAGAGAAAACAAGACTGCAAATACAGAGAGTAAGCAAAGGAAAAGAAATATGATAAGTCAGAAAAGAACAAGAAAAATCAAGGATTAAGTTAGGTCTGGCTTGATGTAAGGATGACTTGTGGGCATTAAGAGAATAAAAAGCCATAAAAAACTAGTTTTAAAATATTCCTATAGGAGGAGCCAGAGTAGGTTTATCACTACAGGAGGCTGGCTCCTTTGAACTTTGTTCTGAACTTCAAGGCATTCATCTTAAAATGTAGTGTGTGTACCCCAGTAGAGGGTGCAAATTCACACAATGGGATACAAGATAAAAACTAGAATTTTTATTTTTACATTTTAATTCAATTTGTGGGTATCTTCCAATGTACATAATATTTCAGTAGTACGTGTTTTATACATATGTACACACACACACACACACACACACACACACACACACAGTGAGATAGTGGATGCTCAAACTTTCTTAGTTAGGCGTGCATGACCAAAAAGATTTGGAGACCACTGGACAACTGCTCCAGGCTTAGAATGAGAGAAACTGGGCGCCTGGGTGGCTCAGTGGGTTAAGCCTCTGCCTTTGGCTCAGGTCATGATCTCGGGGTCCTGGGATCAAGCCCCGCATCGGCTCTCTGCTCAGCAAGGAGCCTGCTTCCCCCTCTCTCTCTGCCTGCCTCTCTGCCTATTTGTGATCTCTCTCTGTCAAATAAATAAATAAAAATCTTGGGGGAAAATAGATGAATGAGAGAAACTGGATGGGAAGAATCTTGCTTTATTGGTGTCCCAGGATTACTGACTAAAGGTAGAGGATTTTTTTTTTAAAGATTTTATTTATATATTTATTTGAGAGAGAGTGTGCATCAGAGAGCACAAGCACGGGGAGTGGCAGAGGGAAAGGGAGAAGCAGGCTCCCCCCTGAGCAGGGAGCCGAACCCCATGACCCTGGGATTATGAGCTGAGCTGAAGGTAGATGCTCAACCAACTGAGCCACTCAGGCGCCCGTTTGTGGAATCACTCCAAAAAAAGTCAAACTCATATAAACAGAGTAGAAAAGTGGTTGCCAGAGCTCAGAAGTGGGGGAAATAAGAAAAGGTTGGTAAAAGGGTACAAACTTTCAGTTAAAAGATGAATAAGTTCTAAGGAACTAATGTATAACGTGGTGACTATAGTTGATAGATGACACTGTAATGTATACTTGAAATTGCTCAAAGAGTAAAACTTCAATATTCTCACCAAAAAAAGAAAGAAAGAGAGGGATACAGGCAGGGATGAAGCAAGGAAGGAAGGAAGACTGATGCGCCTCCACCTGACAACTGACTCTGTATCACTCCTGAGTATGTCTCATTGGAAGAATCCAACTTTTTTTCTCCCCAAATACTTTTTTTTTTTTTTTTAAGATTTTATTTATTTGACAGAGAAAAACACAGCGAGAGAGGGAACACAAGCAGAGGGAATGGTAGCGGAAGAAGCAGGCTTCCTGCCGAGCAAGGAGCCCGATGTGGGGCTCGATCCCAGGACTCTGGGATCATTACCTGAGCCGAAGGCAGATGCTTAACAACTGAGCCACCCAGGCACCCCTCTCCCCAAATACTTTTATTTTTTTTTTTTCAGTGTTACAAGATTCATTGTTCATGTACCACACCCAGTGCTCCATGTAATACGTGTCCTCCTCAATACCCACCACCAGGCTCCCCCAACCCCTCACCCCCGCCCCTCCAAAACCCTCAGTTTGTTGCTCAGAGTCCACAGTCTCTCATGGTTCATCTCCCCCTCCGATTTCCA
>CM053611.1:45182432-45217859 GCA_028646535.1 Procyon lotor
AGGGATAGGGTGGCTGGGTTGTGGACATTGGGGAGGGTATGTGCTATTAAGTGCTGTGAAATGTGTAAGCCTGATGATTCACAGACATGTACCCCAGGGCAAATAATACATTATATGTTAATAAAAATTAATTAAAAAGGAAAATAATAGTGACCTACAAGATAGGTACCATTATTATCCTGGTTTTATTTTATTATACTAAATAATAAATAATAATTTATAATTACATAATAGTTATATTAAAATGTATAAAACATATAATATATAGAATATAAAAATAAATATAATTTATTTATATTCTAATAAATAAAATATTTATTATTATTCTAAATATAATAATGCAAGAAAATATAAGAAAAAATTAGAAAGATGCATTGAACACAATTATTAAGTAAATTGAACTAGTTGTTTAAAATCTTCCATAAATGAAGACCAGGCTCAAATGGTATTACTGCAGTCTCCACAAAACTGTCAAGGATCTAATCAGGAGACAGGAACCACTCTAATAACTTCAACAGAGAGAATTTAATTAAAAGAATCACTAACTTTAAAAGGTGATGAACTATTAAAATAAAAAATCACTCTAATACAGGAAAAACAAACACAGGATGCAAAACTACTTTTAGGGCTGAGAATAAATGAAGAATGAACTAAGGAGTCTAGAATCCATTCCCACGCCTATTCTCTAAGCTCCTATAGAGGCAAATTGGCAAGATCTCGGAATTCCTTTGGTATCTATGTTATCTCTTCCTAAGAGCAGACTTTACACTTCTCCATCTCAGCTAGGCTGGACATTAACTCTCATTACAGGCCTCAAGACAATGACAGATGTGTGGGAATTTCCTGCAAAGTATTCTGTCCCAGCTGAACTCACTGAAGATGTTTCATGCAAGGGAAAATTGTTTGCACAAAGTGAGATGGAGTGGCCCTTCCACTAGCAAAAAAAAATTCAAGATATTATGGGTTCCAAAATTCTCACTCTTTATCTGCTCAAATTTCACCCTCTAAGTAGAATGTCACCCCTTCCAATCAGTTTCCCTAGCATAGAGGACTTAGCAGGTTAACAGGCTTTGCAACTCTGTAATCCTTACAATCAGATGTGTGGTCTAATGATCAGCAATGCTTATCTTGAAGCCATATAAGATAAGGAGGTTCTTCAAGGTTATCATGAAAGCTTTATGATTCTTCATTCATGACATTACTTGGAAATCCAAAACCTTAATTTTAATTTTAATTCCGTGCTTTTACTTTTGTAAGCCTCAATATCTTTGTAATCAACACTGTCACCATAGCAACTAAATCCCAGAGCCACTATCCCATTACCTTGTCTTCTAGTATTCTATCCCATGCCACTACCAGTGATAATTTAAATAACTGAAGCTGCTGTATGCCATGGAATACTTGTGCCACATTTCCTCCAGCAAGATTATCCATGTGTTCATTAAGCATGTGAACAACTGAAACTCAGAACCCCATTTTGACACTTTATTTCTTAACACTGGTCCAGTTCTTAAAACACCTGATCTTTAGTCAAAATGCTGGTCGAAAGATGGCACACATAAAAAAATTTAACCAAAGAGAATTTAAGGAGTGAACTATTTACAGAGGTGTGGACATGGTTAAGAGTACAAACAAAAGATGGTGAGGCATTCCTGGACTTAAAACAGGGGGAAGCCTTTACTGCCATCAGATCTAAAGGAGGAAGAAAGGTGAATCTGGCTATCAGAGGGCCATGAAAGGTAGAGCCACACAAGAGGGGGTAGGAACTACAGTAGAATCTGTAGTTTAAAAGAAAAGTAGCCACAAATAAACATGGAGATAGTGGGAAGAATACTCTAATCACCTCCTCCTCTTGTCATCTGTTTTCTAATCCTTGTCTCCTATACCCAAATGCAAATAAGAGGCAGAGAGCAGGATAGCTTGGGTGACTCTATTCTTAACAGTCACTATTTTGGAACAAATAAAAGGTCAGAGGAAGGATCAGAGGGGGCAAATGAAAAAGAATCATAACATCTCTCAAATTCATATTATAAGGTTAGCATAACCTTGGTAATAAAACTTAATAAGGACATATCAATAAAGAAAAATTACAAACCATCCATACTCATAAACATAGATGAAAAAGCCCTAAAATTACAAGGAAATTAAATCTAGTAATACAAAAAGGATAATAAAACCTAAATTGAGCCTATTTCAAGAAAGCAAAATTAATATTTAAAAATAAATTACAGGTGCCTGGGTGCCTCAGTCAGTTAAACATCCGATACCTGATTTCCGCTCAGGTCGTAATCTCAAGGTTTTAAGATTGAGCCCCATTTCAGGCTCTGCACTGGGCATGAAGCCTGCTTAAAATTCTTTCTTTCCTTCTCCCTCTGACCTTCCCTCACCTCTTCTCTAAAAATAAACAAATAAATAAATAAACAAACAAATAAATGTATGTTATCTACCATATTAACAGAGCAAATGAGAAAAATCATATAACTATCTCAATTAATGGAAAAAAGATTTAAAAATTCAGAGGTGTCTGGGTGGCTCAGTGGTTAGGCATCTGACTCTTGATTTTGGCTCAGGTCATGATCTCAGGGTTGTGAGATCAAGCCCTGCGGCGGGTCCCTGATAGGCATGGAGCCTGCTTAAGATTCTTTCTGTCTCCCTCTGCTCCTCCCCCCTTAGAAAAAGAAAAGATTTAGTAATTTAACATGCAATCACAAAACATCTTAAAGCTTATTACTAAACTAGGAATCAAAGATAATTTCCTTAATCTGTTAAAGTATATCTATAAAAAAATCGGTTAATGTATATCTATTAGAAATCAGTACCAAATATCATACTTGATAATATTTAAAACATTCTATTGAAGATTGGAAAAAAATATCTAGTATCTACTAGTAGCAAGCATCCCCAATTGCCACATCACAGCCTTCACCCTTGCTAAATAAACTTAATAATCTTAATATTTTAATTTTGGAATCTTTTGGATTTTTAACACATATAACCATAATATGTACAAATAGTCTTTATAACATATTTCTTTTTATTGCCTTACTTCACTGACTGGGAACTTAGTATTTTTTTCCAATGGTAGAGGCCAGGGATGCTGATAAACATACTACATTGAACAGGACAGTGCCAGCAAGAAAGAATGATCTATCTGGTCCAAAATGTCAATAGTTAGAAGTTGAGAAAAACTGAGTGAGTGAGTGGAAGATAAAGGTTTCTTGAGGCCTAGGCTTGGAAGTCATATAACACCATTCCATTGCTTTCTACCAGGCAGAGTATCACAGAGTCAGTACATACGCCAGGGGCTGGAAAGTTGATTCCACCTTTTGATGGGAAGAGCTCTAAGGAATTTACAGACATTGGTTTTCTACCACAAAACTGATTTGGGATGGGGATTCAACTATCAGGTGGATATTAGTTCCTTTTAATGAAATGGAGAAGATACACAGATAGATAGGGGTAGGCAAACAGTTCAAGGATGGTTCTGAGATTTCAGAAATGGAGGAGAAGGAAACAGAGAGGCAGTAGATTAAGATTAAGATGGTAAGTACTGTGTAAAATTCAGGCCTGACATGTTGATTTTGAAATACCCACATCTAAGGTGGGTAACTGAGTCATTTAAGTCCCATGATGCAGGATGCCAAGAAGTCTTGGCAGTTAATATAGACAAGTAAAACTTAAAGTTTAACTTACTGCCAGTCTCACCATCATGTGTAACTAAAAAACTCCAAGTTTAACTTAGAAAACTGAAAAATAATCTAGGTCTTCACCAAGGCCATTTGATTAGTCAGCAAAGGGGAGGGGATGATATCACATAGCAAACACAATAATCTTTACAACCCTCTTTAGAAACTTCCTGCATTCCCCAAAAGTTTCATTACATGTGGCAATATTCAAATCACTTCCCTCTTTCCCTTTATGAATCCCCCAAACTTCTCTTAGCCTTTCTTTTCACTCCTCCACTATGTGTTTTCTTTGCTACTTTCCTTGGTCCTTATTCTTCTTGGTAGGTCTATAACCTAGCACTCTACCCCTTGTCTTTGCTTTTCCTTTTTACCACCTCACTCAGTAAAACCAAAGAATTCTCCCAGATCCCACTTTCCTGGAAAATAAATCAAGTGGAAGTGAATAGTTTATTTATAATTAAAATTATTTAGCTCCTGGCTAGTTGAACAGAATGATTTGATGACACTGTCTTGCCTGCAACTTTCTTACACATCAGCTACAGGACACTTAGAGGGATAAAAATGGATCTCAGCTTCCATTTCCAGGTTTAACTGAACAGAAAGTCTTCAGACCCAAAGTATAACCAAGACTTTCCTCAAACTGCAACTGATCTTCAACTGATCTTACCTTAGAGTAAGTTATGGGACACACAGAACATATTCAAGGACATGTTTACCAGAGAAATAACATTCATTCTACTTTACAATGTTTGAAGCATCTCAGCCTTGAACAATGCATTCCTACAGGCTCAATGATAGGGCCTTGTCTTAGTCTGTTGGGGCTGCTGTCACAACATACCTTATTCAAGAGGACTGAACACATTTACTGTCTCAAATTTCTGAAAGCTGGAAGTCTAAAATGAGGTGCCAGCATGGTTGGGTTCTAGTGAGAAACTCATCTTGGATTGTAGACACCTCTTTGATGTGTGCTCACACAGCCTTTCCTTGGTGAATATATGTAAACAAAGAAAGCTCTGGGGGAGTCTGGGTGGCTTAGTCACTTAGGGATCTGTCTTCAGCTCAGGTCATGATACCGGGGTCCTGAGATCAAGCACCATATCGGGCTCCTTGCTCAGTGGGGAGTCTGCTTCTCCTTCTCCCTCTCTTTTCCTGCTTGTGCTTGCACTCTCTCTCTCTCTCACTCTCTCAAAGAAATAAACAAAATCTTAAAAAAAAAAAAAGAAAAAAAAGAAAGCTCTGGAGTGTATTTTCCTCCTTATTATAAGAGCAGTAATTCCATCATGGGGAGTCCCAGCCTATCAAAGTGTATCAAAACCTAATTACCTCCCAAAGGCCTTAACTCCAAATATCGCTACATAGGGGATCAGGTTTCAACATATGAAATTTGGGGAAACACATTCAGTTCACAATAGGCCCAAAATATCTTAAGATTAAGAAGAAAAAACTTTACAGGAGGTTGTGAAAACATATACAACTTCACACATAACTTTCATTTTTTAGCTTCATTGTAAATGCAATTTTCTTTACATCTATGCCTGAAATAAGATGTATATTTATTTCCGATTTTAAAATATTTTAGTGCTACTCACAAAGCTACCAGTCTCTGCCCTCGTTGCTTTCCTCTAAAAGCAAGTATGCTTTTATTTGAATATTAATAAGATACTCAAACACACATGTAGGTGTTGAATATTTTATTAATTCCTATAATTAAAAGTCCTTTTCCTTTCCTGTTCCTTTTTATGGCAATATCTTTCCTTTTCACACATCATTTCTTCGTGCTCGCTTCGGCAGCACATATGCTAAAATTGGAACGACACACATCATTTTTTCTTCTTACTGAATTACAGTGATGGAAAAAAAGTCGAATAACACTGAAGGTAAACACATCAGTTTCCATGGGAACAGCAGCAGCTGAGTGATGAGAACCACTTGTGGCTGCAACATTTGCAGGAGACCAATTACCAAACCTGGAAACTCTAATTCAGTAAACAGGGACAACAGTGAGCATAGTTAGAGAAAATTGCTTATTTTATTATGAGGGAGAGAGGCAAGCCAGGAGAGTTTGAGAACTATAGGAGGCAGAGATGATGTTGACAAGCATGTCCATTGCTTAATGAAGTGGTGATTTTCAAAGGGGCCTGGGAAAATGCAATTTGCAGCTACTGTGACTGCAACATGGGCGTCTAATATTACCCCTGTGTTTACTGGTGGTTACCCCAAAGGACTGGTGATAAGGCAGGGTGAAAATGGCACCACACTGAAATTTAACATATTGTTCCTTAGTTGCTGTCTATTGGGTATCATAAAATTCTGAGCAATGTAAAACAAGTCTGGTAGGACTTGGCCATTCACTTAGTTTTAAAAGAGAAAATCTGCATTAAATGCTATTGCATTAAATGCTCAGTGTGGTGGAAAGAAAGCTATAACTACATTTCTCATTCTTTTACATCTTAAGAATAAGAAGAGCAATCAATGAGACTTTTTATTTACCCAAAGTATCATTATTTGTCCTCTGAGTCTGAAGGGTTGGGAGCATCTTTGTTCATTTATTTTCTAGTTATCTTAGGAACAATTAAACAGAAACAATCACTCATTTTTCTAAGATTTTTACAAATCAGAATTGAGGATCCACCTCATGAGGACTTATACCTACTAAAGGATATGGAATGCAAATTTTGTGTCCTATATGCCACCACCAGAACCAGTTCCTTCCAAGAACTAGGACCTTTGTTGCAATCACAAAAAATAGTTGGATAAATTCCTTGATGACTCATTTGACTATTCAGGCTTTTTAATCCACAAAACAGAACACTTTCTTGCACACATAGCTGGTACTTAAAAAAATTTACTTAATTGAATTTAAGTAGGCAAAAAGTTGTTAAAGCAATTAGTTGTACCAAATATGAGTAATTGAATATGATTGCAATGGGATAAAAGATCTTAAAAACTTTCATTTCTGCATTTCAAATTAAAATAGTTTTATAATAAAAATAAAAATCCACTATTAAACCCATTTTCCCATGGACCTGAAAAAGATGTTCAGTCTTCATTTACAGAGGGAGAGTTTGTACAGTGGAAACAACGGTGACTAGAGATCTTTTTTTTTAAAGTTCTGGGTACATCTTAAAATCTAAATGGTTGCATGATTTTGGGCAAATCCTGGAGGTTCATTTTCTTCATCTATAATATTCTTGGTGAAGCTGAAATGACATTATAAATAGGAAAGCAATTCAAAAGTTGTGGACTATAAAATAAACTATATAAACCTAATCTTCTTAGTGTCTTTCTCCTTTGGGTCTTTACACAAATGTCATCTTCTCAGTGAGGCCGTCTGTGGGCACCATGTCTGAAATGGAGTCCACTGCCAACTCCTTGCTTTGTCTCCTTAGCACTTATCACCATGTTGGACAATATGTACCCTACTTATTTGTTTTAGTTATGGGCTCCCTTCTTCCTAGAATATAAACTCTATGAGAGTGGAGGTTTTTGATTATTTTTTTCCCTAGCTAGATCCATACACATGAATAGGTATTTATAAATATTTTTAATGAATGAGTGTAAAAGTGAACAAATAAAAATTCATTTTCAATTTTTTATTAATGTTAATGGCTTTTCAAAATTATCAAAACATAATCTGAGTCATTACATCAAGGCCTCTGATCATATGTGTTAAAGTCAACAGACTCCAATGAAAGAGTTAAGACACCCACAAAGTGGATAATCCTGGGCATACCTCTCAATTTCTTCTCTGTCACATGTATAAGTTAGCTAGTGACTTCAATTCTAGCCCTCTGAAAAGATTGTTAGTATAAAGTATGATTGTGTGAGCAAAATGCTTTAAAAAGTTAAAAGCATCAATAAAATATTACAATCTGTAGTATTATTAAACAGTGGGATTTCTGGTGCCTTAATGTTTTGTCAGGGACATTAAGCACAGTGGGAGGAAGAGTGACAGTTGCAATGCAAACATTTTCCAAGGAGTGAAGAGAAGGAATAGTATAGCTACTATTGGCCTCTCTACCAAAATGCATTTGGAACCCGAGTCATGAGCTGCAGGGTAGAGCACTGATCACAGCTTTGGACAGAGATTAGGATGGCACACAGTGTTCTTCATGAAACTTGGGAGAGTTGAGTTGTGAGGCAAGCTCAGGAATTCTAGCAAGCTAAAATGTGCAGATCAACATGCCTTGTTAGTACTGCATAAAAGGTACAATTAAAAACATTAAAAAATAATCATACATCTTAAAATAAACTACTTCCTTCAAAATGCCATGAAAATGGGAAGTTTCCCAGACAGATTCAATATTCTTTGGGTACCATTGTTTTGGCATTATGCCTTTTAATGCCCCTGCATGTGATTATCTTTCAAGTAACATGAACTTTTTTTCTAATATCTTATTTATTTGTCAGAGAGAGCACAAGCACGGAGAATGGAGAGCAGAGCAAGCAGAAGGAGAAGCAGGCTCCCTACTGAGCAAGGAACCCGATGTGGAACTTGATCTTGGGAAGCTGGGATCATGACCTGAGCTGAAGGCAGACCCTTAACTGACTGAGATACCCAGGTGTCCCATAACATGAAATTTTTAAGTAGGAAAATTCAGAATATACTCTCTACAATTCTTATTTTTCTTTCCCTCAAAATCATTATGTTAGGTATTGAGAATGGTGTTTGGTGACAAGTCTTCTAAAGCACACTGAGTCAGAAACAAGGCAAGTTCTAGGCCCGTGTGTTGGGAATCTGTATAATGTTTGAAGAACACAATCCTTTGGAATCCTACTGACCTGTGTTTTAGGTGCTACACAGGGACTTTTAGCTATTTCTCTAGCTAATTCCAAAAAGTTTTAAAAGACTGGCCATCTGTGTGTCAAATGGGTAGATACATGATCTACTGATGTCTACTGTCATGAACTGATATGGGTAAGCATTTCTAAAGAAAGAAGGAGGGGTGGTGAGGAGTATGCTGTGATACCTGAAAGAAGAAAGGGATGGAGAATACGAAGAGAATGAAGGGGCATGGTCTCTCTATCTCTTCACATGAACTGGAGATTTGTTTTGAGCCCCAGTGGAAAGAGGAGTGAAGAACAGGAGTTGATGAAGCAATAGTCAGTGAGGTGGGAGTTGGTTATGTGTGCGTAATAATGGTACAGTGAGTGCAACTTCAGGTCCAGGTGAAGTGCTGCATAGAGATGGGTGTAAAGACGTCCTTTATCCTTAATTCCTATAACCCTCTCATAGCACCTCATGGTTAGCACCACTGATCCCAAATTCAGATTTGTGCTGAGGATCCAAGGGTAGCTCCCAACCCAGGGTAGCTCTGCCTGGCAGGAAAGCTTAGAGGGAGCATTCCCAAAAGAATTGATGCTGGTCCCATCAATGTGGGAATCAGAGTGGAGGAATGGAAGTAGCCTTGTTTTCAAGTCACATGAGACACCCATAAGGAGAGTCTGTAAGGGCAGCTGTGGCACAAGAAGGACTAAGTGCCATTGCAGTTTGGGTGTTAGTGTTAACAGAACCTCATCTGTACCCTCAGATAGGTAAGACTTGGGGGCAATTCTGGTTACAGAGAAAGCTCTGGAAGGGCTCAATGGTCCATTGGAAGGATTAGATAACAATAGGGTCTGTGGCACAGTGCTTTGACACACCAAAGGTACTGCATAAATGTATCCATCTTAGAGGATTTCCTAGGTACCTGAATGCAAAAGTGCAGAAAGAATACTCATATCCCCTAGTGTCCTTCTCTGTCCCCCACTTTAAGCATCCTTACTGAACCTATAATGGCTCCAGCATCTGCATTGTTGTTCAAGATGGTGTCCAATAGCTTTCTGTACCCTGCATAAATAATGGTCTGGGCTTCCATAGCTCAATCCATGTCAGAGGATGGATAGACACATTGAAATATCCTATATGCTTTTGTCTTCAACCTCACTGGCAATTCTTAAGCATCTTATGAGTTAACAGTATCCTTTGAAAGAGAGAAAATTTTTAAAATTGAAATCATGCAACATTAAATGATTAAATCTGAATAAAGTTAGTCATAAACCAATCATCTGGTTCAAAGATTTTTATAGCCAAATCACCATTCCGCAGTGGTGTCTTATTCCTTTCCCTTTGTTCAATATGCTATTTTTAAAGCCTCTGTAATATTGCATTCACAAAGGAGCTGGAGTAAAAGAAGTGAAAAAGAAAAGGCTAATGTAATAAAAATCAAAATGAAGCTGCATACCAAACATGACAAAATAAAACACTGATCTCTCCCAGGGGTCTGCCACAGCCAGTTCTTCCAGTTCATCTACTGCTGAGAAGTTTTATGTTGTCTTGATTACATTCAAAGCAAAACTGCTCTGAATTATTTAAACATATGCATACTAGGAATGCACTACATCGAAAAATATAAAGTGAAATCAATTGACTCTATTTTCCCCAGATTTCAATATGCAATTGTGTAGGCTTTCTGAGTAACAGAAATTTATAATATAGCTATAAATTATAGAAAATGTAAGTTATTTTAGTCAGATTAATGATTCAAAGGACAAGAATGTGAAACTTCATAGCTGTATACTCAGTCACTGAAAATTCCCATTAGGCCTGAGTAAATATGCTTGTATGTACTGGGTTGCAAAAGATCTTCAGGTTAGGTGCCATATTTTCTTTTTCTTGTGAGATTTTCCCACTCTCCCCAACACTATTTCCTAACCAATTTTTATTACAGTGTATCTATAATATAGCTATACTTAATTAAAATGTAGAATTAGAGCTATATAGGAATCTAAATAACAACCAGTCCAATCACTCATCAAAAGATGAGAAATATGACTAAATCAAGACAACAAAATAGAGGTGAGGAAGCTGCAGAAGAAAAGTGTGAAGCTAGCAGAGGTTGGTTCATGAAGTTTAAGGAAAGAAGCTGTTGCCATAATATAAAAGTGCAAGATGAAGTAGTAAGTGCTGATATAGAAGCCATGGCAAGTTATCCAGAAGATCTAGCTGAGATCACTAATAAATGTGGCAACACTAAACATATTTTCAATGTAGATGAATCAGCCTTACATTGAAAGATGCCATCTGGGACTTCCATTGCTAGAGAGAAGTCAGTGTCTGGCTTCAAGGCTTCATAGGACGGGTTGAATCTCTTGTTAGAAGTTAATGCAGCTGGTGACTTTAAGTTGAAGCCACTGAATGCTCATTGACTATTCCCCAAATTCTAGGACCCAAAAGAATTATGCTAATCTACTCTGTCTGTGCTCTATCAATGGACAACAAAGTGGATGACAGTACTATTTACAACACAGTTTACTAAATATTTTAAACCTACTGTTGAGACCTACTGGTCTTTAAAAATATTACGGCTCATTGCACCAGCTCATGCACCCGGTCACTCAAGAACTCAGATGGAGATGTGCAATGAGATTAATGTTGTTTTCATGCCTGCTGACATGAACCAAGGAGTAACTTTGAATTTCAAGTGTTACCTAAAAAATACACTGTGTAAGGTTAGAGCTGCTATAGGTAGTGATTCCTCTGATGGATCTGGGCAAAGTAAATTGAAAGCCTTCTGGAAAGGATTCACCATTCCAAATGCCATTAATATTTGTGATGTTAACATTTAAACAAATGTTAACATTTGTGACGATGACCTCATGGGAAGAGGTAAAAAATATCAGCATTAATAGGAGTTTGGAACACGTTGATTGTAACCCTCCTAGATGACTTTGAGGGGTTCAAGACTTCTGGAGAGGAAGTGCAGATGTGGTAGAAATAGCAAACGAACTAGAATTTAGAAGTGGAGCCTGAAGATGTGACTGAATTGCTGCAATCTCATGATAAAAATTTAACAGAAGAGAAGTTGCTTCTTATGGGTAAGCAGTGAAAGTGGTTTTTTGAGATGGAAACTAGTCCTGGTGAAGATGTAAAAATTGTTGAAATGACAACAAAGGATTTAGAATATTACATGAGCTTAGTTAATATAGCAGTGGCAGGGTTTGAGAGGAATGATTCCAATTTTGAAAGAAGTTCTGTGGATATAAAGTTATGAAATAGCATTGTGTGCCACAGAGAAATCATTCATGAAAGGGAGAGTCAATCAATATAGGAGGCTTCATTGTTGTCTTATTTTTAAGAAACTGCCATAGACATCCCAACCTCCAGCAACCACCATCCTGAGCAGACATCAACTATGAGGTAACACCTTCCACCAGCAAAGTGTTGGTGATTTGCTGAAAGCTCAGATGATGGTTAGCATTTTTAGCAATAAGGAATTTTTAAATTAAGGTGTGTACATTTTTTAAGATATAATGCAATTGTACACGTAATAGACTACATAATAGTGTAAACATAGGTTTCATGTATAAATAAACTTTCATGTATAAAATAAAAAGATTCATTTAAAAGTGCCTCAATCACCACAAATTCATTTGACTCACTTTATTGTGATATTTGCTTTATTGTGGTGGTCTGGAACTGAACCCACAATATCTTTGAGGTATGCCTGTATATGTGAAAATGTCATTTTATAGTGATGGTTGACATACTTTTTCATAGTTTGATATGAATAACTGATAAGTTGAAATAATGATACATTCTCTTATATTCATGCATCATGCAAAATAGCAATTCCCAATTTTGGAACATCTGAGCAGTTTTACGCAGAGTTCTAGATTATAATAATAATAACATATTACATTATACTATATTATCATATATAATATTGTATAATTATACAGGCATTAATTAATAGTATTATTATCTATTATTAATTATATAATTAATAATATTATCTATTATTAAATCATTGGTAGGATTTACATATTATGCTCTTAACCCTTCTGAGAGCTGTTGGTTACTAGGTGAATATCCTTTGGTGTTGAGCTAATTTTTTGAATCACATTTAATATATTAAAATTCATAATAAATTCTAGTTGTTGATTGTTCACTGATTTTTAAAATAGTAATTATTTCTTGATTCGGTGGTTTCCAAATGTGGCTGTACATCAGACTCATTTGGTGAGATTACATAAAATAATGTGGATTTCCATCCCAGACCCCAGACTTTGGGGAGAGGGCCTAGGGCATTGGTAGTCTTTGTCTTAAAGCACTTTTTCAACATTTCTTGGTCTTTTGGCTAAGTGTAAAACTCTTCAACTGATCTTATGTGCAGCCACAGTTGAGGATGTTTTAGTTCCTGAAGTATTTTTGGGTTGTATCTTATAGCTTTCAAGTGATGTTTTAACCCTTTCAAGCTCTTATGATTCCATTTATTGTGTCAAAGTGGTATTAATAAATGATAAATTAGATTCCAATAAACAGGAAATGAATCAATCTGTAAACAAAGAAGTCTGCAAATGGCAGCGTTTCTCCTTTAGAAGAATACAATAGCCAAGTTGCATGATGCAGCTGTCCTAACAATAATAATTATTATGAAGTACTCATTTGAAAAGTAATTTTCCTCCTAAACCATCACCCACATCATTTTTGTCCCCCAGATAGTTGTCTATAATCAGATCGAGGGGTTCAAATTCTTTCCCTAAGTAGCAATAGTAATCTATATTTTATTTCCACTTAGTAATAGAAAAAGAGGAAAATACGTTTTGTGAATTATCATTTGCTATATCAAGCTTTCCCCATTATCACGTGGGTCAGAATATTAAAACATTCATTCATAAGCTTGAATATCCTCTGTTCGTTTCTTCTACTTCAGGGAGACTTTCAGGAAAGTAATTAAGCCAAAACTGTTAGAAGCTCCTCAAAAGTATTCTTTTCAACAGGGACTTTTGATATAACAAAACTTTGAAATTAGACTTGCTTTAATAAGGATAATCTAAAATCAATTATACCCAGTAGCACTCAACAGATACGTCAAACCTTGTTAGTTTGTGAACTGAGAATTCTTGCAAAGTGGGTGCCTCTCTAAACAAATAGACATCAAAGTCCTTCCTTGGTAAGTATTTCTAGTCCTTGTGGGCAATGTTGCCCTGGGTAGTTTGCCATAATGACATACACAGCATTGCTTGCTACAGAGAAATTTCTCCTGATGTGCGCTAGGAGGGAATATCTCCAAGCCTTCACAGATTTTGATCGTCCTCTTCATACACTTTCCAAAATATGTATTTTAAATTCTAGTACTCGGGTGCCTGGGTGGCTCAGTCGTTAAGCGTCTGCCTTCAGCTCAGGTCATGATCCCAGGGTCCTGGGATCGAGCCCCGCATCGGGCTCCCTGCTCAGCGGGAAGCCTCCTTCTCCCGCTACCATTCCCTCTGCTTGTGTTCCCTCTCTCACTGTGTTTCTCTCTGTCAAATAAATAAAATCTTTAAAAAAAATAAATTCTAGTACTACCATAGATTAATTGGAGATTTCACTTTGAAGTCTGCTATTTAAGTAAATGGTGATCCTCAAATGTACCTTGATCATACATGGGTTGCTTGGTCTGCCTCTTAACCTGCCTGCCACTTCACCTCCCCCAAGCTAACATCATCATTACAAATTTTAGTCTTAAAAAGTCTTTACAAAAAGTTAAAGAACAGCATAGACATTTATGGCCAATCTATTCACAATAGCAAGACAGTAATTTTATATAGCTTAGTACTTAAAAGTCTTCCTAAAAACATCTTCAGATATTGTTCACTCTACCCAAAGTTTCCCACTCAGGGCAGCTGCTAAAATGTTTTTCCCTCTGCTCCTCTGCAGCCTTCTAGTTATTTTGCTGCCTTTGCCTCTCTTCCTTTCCTTAATTCTCCCCATGCCCCTGATAATTGTTCTTTTTCATCCAATAGTTCCCTGGAAATCATGGTTTATCACTTGTTGGCCTTGTTTGAGTCAGGCACCCCAAACCCTCTGAAATTCTATTGCATACAATTCACCACATTATATTTTTCCCTTAGCAAAAGTCTTTGTAGTGCTCCATAGAGAAGTATACAGCATACTATTTTGCCTTGTAGGGTCCCTTCCCATTCACAGTCCAATATCCCTTTCTTCTTCTCTGAGGTGAATGAGATTTTTCTTCTTCATCTGAAGGTATTACCAGGCTTAGTATGGTTATACCAATCAGTTTTACTGGAATGTCTGGGAGCCAATAAATTCATTCTGAGATTTAATTTTTGCCTCCTTTAGGGGTTCTACTTCTACAACTAGGGTTAAAATACTCAAGATTCAGATTGCTACTAAATGTCTTTCTTTCACAACCATGGCCGGTATACAGCTATCCATACCCCTGCTAGAGACTATGAAATGACTGGAGACAGATATCTGGGTACTAAAAATCATGACCAACATTGCTGTACTTGAAGCAGATCAGGGAATCCTGTTTCCAAGCTAAGCCCTCCATTGATTCAGGGGATAGGGAAACTGCCAATTCCCTTAGCTGGAATTGATGAACTGGTTTATTGATGCCCACTAATATCTTTCCTTTCATGGGTTCAATGTCAAGATAATGAGGTATACTTGTGGTACTTTGACTCAGGATCTCTGTCACTTTTAGTTTTCATTAGCTTAACCAATAGTGAGTATTTAGGGAGCCCTCAAAGCTCAGTAAACTTCAGTCTTTTAAATCATTTTCACAAATTTGGTCCAAGTGTGCCATATTTTCCAAGCTGTACTTCACAATTCCAGGTACTTGGCTTTCATTTAAACATATCATAGAAGAACATTCTTTCCTTCTTGCTGATTCTTGATTAAAAGTCCAACTTACAAACCCAAACATACTTATCTCCCTATAATTTAATCTCACAAGGAAGTGATGAGACTATTTAGTACTGATATGGAGGTTCTGATGACTTTGAATCCATTCATAACAACTACTACTAGACCCTATAAACCAGAAAGCTCCATACTACAAATGAAGTGCTTTGTTTGGATTGCATGTTGTTTGAATAGAGTTTTACATTCATAATCAAAATTCTGGATTCTCTTGACAGAGTAGCAACACCAGGTACTACTGGATCTGTTTTCCCATTGAGCAGCAGTTGGTCAATACAGAGTAGTGGCTGCCTCCTTTAATAGGGCATGTGCTTTCGAGCTAGCAATAGCCTTCACACATTTGGTTGCTTTTGATCACTTATGTTACCTGATTGGCCCATGGAGACATTTGAGTTTGCCACCTATGATATAGACTCTTAGCTACTCTGCAGTATTTTCATCTCTAAACAGCCCTCAAAATAATTTTTTTCTATATCTGATATAAAACTCTTCAGGATATTTTTTCTGCATTTTCTGTGGAAAAGAACCTGCACTGGTAGGTTTGTATCTGCTTAGTTATAAGTTCCATGTTAGAAAAAAAAAATCCCCAGAACATTTGATAAATTAAGGTAAAGATTTAAAATAAGCCTTAGTATATCTGTCACCAGTTGCTTTTCCTTCCTCCCTTCTCCTTTCCCTTCCCTTCCCTTCCCTCCCTTCTCCTTTCCCTTCTCTTCCCTTCCCTCCCCTCCTCTCCCCTCCCCTACCCTCTCCTTTCCTTCCTTCCCTCCTGTTCTCTTTCCTTCTTTATACTTCTCCTTCTGTCCAGTTTTCTTTGCCTCCTTTCTTTTTCTTTCTTGCATTTTTAGTCATGCATTTATTAATCAGATTTGCAGTGGATACTTACTTTGTGTCATGGTCATCCTGGCATAGAATGATAAGCAAAACAAAATACAGTTTTTATAATCATGACATTTGGGATGTGGGTGGGGTTGGAGAAAGAAGAAAATGATTATTAAGTAAACATATTAAAAAATATTGGTACTAAGGGACCAGACCATGGGGTCCAATGTAACCTAAGAGTACTAGGAAGGCTTTGAAAGGGTTTAATTAATTAATTAATTAATTTATTTAGCGTTGCAAGGGTGTGTGTGTTTGTATACATAGTATACACCATGTGTGACACGGTAAGATCTGTATTAAAATAACCATTCTTGATACTATCAGGAGAAGGGATTACAAAGGATTTGGGCAGATGAAGGCAGGCTAGCTATGAAGCTTTTGTAATAATATAGCTGAGAAAGGATAGCAGCTTGGATGAGGGTGGAAGGAATAATAATGAAGAGAAGGCAGAAGATTAAAAAGAGATTTAGAAGGAAGTCAAGAGGCCTTTATGACATGGGAAGTAAGGTAGAGGCAGGGATCAAGGATGGCTTTGAAGTTCTGGGAGCTCAACAAGATAGATATTGCTGCCACCACTGAACCAGGAACTTTGCTCAGATTTGACGGTAAGATAAGTAGATCAGTTTGAGAGATATCTATGGTGTATGTAGGTATTCTTGTGGGGGATGGAATGAAGGTTATGAACAGGACTGGCTACATAATTTTCAGGGCCTGGTGCTAAATGAATATGGGGAGCCTTTTATTAAAAAAAAAGATTAATAATTTCAACATGGCTGCACCAAAGCAGTAAACTAAAGAGTGGCTCTTCTAAGCACAGAGCCCTGTATGACTTTACATATTGCACACACTTGAATATATTATGCATCTGGAGCTCAGAGAAAGTGTCTGGACTGGGAAATACACATTTGGGAGCCATCGTGGTCTAGATGGTGAATAAAGGTGTGGGTTTAGATAAAACTATCTAAAGAGACTTTACTGAATAAGAAGAAAAGCAAGTCCCAAAGAACTCATGTTTGGGATGCCATAGCTGCAAGAGGCTCCTAAGGACTTCTCAAGAAATCACAAGTCCATATATGCTGAGTTAAATACTAATTTCTAGGAAATTACTTAGGGAGAATTTTTAAAACTTCCTCAATTTAGCAAATGCACATAATATAGTATAATCTGGAATTTTCCACCTGATGCATCCAGTTTAAATTGTGCAACCTGCCCATTAATTCCATGTCATTGTGGACTCCACAACATACTGCTATTATAGGACCCACCATGGCTGGAAGCCTGACCATGCTAGTTCTTATCACCTAGGTTGTGCTGTAGGTTTGACACCTATAACTAGTGAAGGGGTTGTGGCTGGAAGCTTCTTTCTTTTTTGTTTTACCACTGAATCACTGATTATTGTTTCTGACTTCTAGGGGGTTGTAGCCAGTACTAAGGAGGAAGGAGAGGCAATGGGGCCAGAAATCTCTTGCAGAATGGTCTATGTTTTGGTTCTATTTTGCACTTATTATTTATTACCTTAGAATCTTTTTAAAAAAATAGTTTATTTATTTGAGAGAGAGAGAGAGAGGCCACCAGTCAGGGTGGTGGGAGAGGGGGAGGGGCAGATGGAGAGGAAAAGGGACAAGCAGACCCTGTGCCTAGCATGGAGCCTGATGCGGGGCTCCATCTCACAACCCTGAGATCATGAGCCTGAGATCATGACCTGAGCTCAAGAGTTGGACACTTACCCAACTAAGCCACTCAGTTGCCCTTTTATTTTAGAATCTTAACTGAAATTTCCATCTCAACTTCTATATAAAAGAATGTAACATCCATGTCTATGTTGCTAACCTGAGGCATGATTCCAAGAATACTTTGTCCATGGCTTTCTGAACAGAAACTCTTATTGGAACTTTAATCTTAGACTGAACCATTCTGGTAGTGTTTTAGCTTATTCAAAGATGTTATGGGTTCTGGGAGGCCAGATCTAGTTTCAGGATCAGGGAAGGCTTTATGGAGTCTGGGTGTTAGCAGTTGAGAAGGGGGTTTTTGTTTTTGTTTTTTTTTTTTTTTTACACCCCCCACCCCCACTCAAAGGGAGGGCGACTGGGCACACAGAATGCTAAACCCACCTCCTAGGACCCACCAGCCCTGCTACTCTGGAAGGTGGGGGGGGAGGGCAGTCCAAATCAGAGCTGTCTTTTTCCAAGGGGCAGACGTGACTGGGGGGACCACGGCCGAAGATTAGAGGATGACCGTGCGTGGCAGGGCGCTGTCGATGGAGGCATGATAGACAGGGACCACAAGAGGTGGCAAGGTAAGGCCTGGCTCTCGGCAGGGGCGTGTGTCTTTGCGGAGAAGCATCTGGAAAGCTCTGGCTGGTGCTTGAGGGCAGGAAGGGCTTCCTCTGCTCCCCCGGGGTCTTGCTGTTCGCTGACTGGAGCTGGGGGGGTAGCGGAGGACGGTCACTCCTCTCTGCCTCAACTTAGCCAGGACAGCGGGTGTGTGCAGTTCAGGTGTCGCTGCCTCAGCCGGGACCTGCGGGTTCTGAGTTGCCGGGAGGCTCGGGGAAGGGGCCGGGGAGCAGGGGTGATGAGGTTGAGCTGAGTGTGTTGGGTAGAGAGCTCAGCACATTTAGAGGCATGTGTCAGAGAACAGGGGCATTCAGGGTAGTGAAAGGTATTCATCACAACCAATCAGGAGAGCTGGAGAGGGATTGCTGGTGAAAGGTTAGGCTGAGGGGTCAAGGAGGAGCTAGACAATGAAGGGAGATTGTGCCAGGGAGCAATAGAGAATCATTGAAAGTTTATAGTAAAAGTTAGGCATTCATCCTTTCTGATGGCTGAGTAATATTCCATTGTATATATGGACCACATCTTTTTTATCCATTTGTCTGTTGAAGGGCATCTCAGCTCCTTCCACAGTTTGGCTGTTGTGGACATTGCTGCCATGTGGGGCACATATGACCTTTCTTTTCACTACATCTGTATGTTTGGGGTAAATACCCAGTAGTGCAATTGCTGGGTCATAGGGTAGCTCTATTTTTAACTTTTTGAGGAACTTCCACACTGTTTTCCAAAGTAGCTGTACCAACTTGCATTCTCACCAATAGTGCAAGAGGGTTCCCCTTTCTCCACAACCTCTCCAAGACTTGTTGTTTCTTGTCTTGTCAATTTTTGCCATTCCAGCTGGTGTAAAGTGGTATCTCACTGGAAGAGATTATGCTAAGTGAAATATATCAAGCAGAGAAAGTCAGTTATATGGTTTCACTTATTTGTGGAACATAAGGAATAGCATGGAGGACATTAGGAGAAGGAAGGGAAAAACGAAGGGGGGAATTGGAGGGGGAGGTGAACCATGACAAACTGTGGACTCTGGGAAACAAACTGAAGATTTTAGAGGGGAAGTGGTTGGGGAGATGGGTTATCCCAGTGATGGGTATTAAGGAGGGCATGTATTACATGGGACACTGGGTGTTATTTGCAAACAATAAATAATGGAACACTACATCAAAAACTAATGATGTCCGTACATTATGGTTACTAACATGATAAAAAAATAAAATGTCATCTAATGTGTATCAAAAGAAATACCAATAAAGCTAGCAAAAGTTAGAAAAGTAAAAAAAAAAAAAAGGAAGTTTATAGCAGAGATAGATGTGGTAAAATATGCATTTTCAAAAGATAATCCAGACTTCAGTGGGGGGAATAGATTGGAAGAAGGAGGAAGAACCGTTAGAAGGCTGTTTTAGTCATTTTTCTCACCCAAGTCTACTTCTAGTTTTTAAAAGTATTAAACTGGTCTATTTCCCAATCAATGTGGTAAGAAAACAATTCTTTCTGTGTACCATATTGCTTAACTATCTTCCTCCAAGAATCATACGGTGAATTTGGCAAGTGTAAGGATATTAGGAAATAGTTCTTAGAATGGACATGGACACAGATCCAAAATATAGAGGGCTCTTTAATCCCTTACTTGACATCCAGAGCCCCTGAAGGATAGACTATCAGCACCATTGGTTAAGCTCTAGCTTGCACCATGTGGTCTCTTCTTGTATTAGAAGCCCTATGAAAGGTGAAGCATATCTTTTCCTACAATTTCCTAAGGATGGAGGGTGGACCTTATACTTCAAAGTAGGAAGCAACAAACACAAGCATTATTTCTAATTTTCCTTATTTTGAAATTATCCTTATAACCAAACTTTCTCAGTTTCCTTTACTCAGCCCTAACTCACTGTTATTTGACCAATTGCCCATGTAAGAAACTTTCTCCATCCATAGAACCTAAATTAAATATCGTCTTAAAAATTGAGAATATAAAAAAAATTGAGAATATAGTATAATTTTCTCTGTTTACACTCTGTCTATAAATTCTTGAGATAATCTCTTGGTTAATTACCTATACTTCATATGGACCCTTACTATTACCAATTTCCTTTTTTGTCTTAGAATATTATAATTTTACTATGTTCAGTTAATTTTTTATTAGATTCTTCTATTTCTTGGGCAGGACAAGGAAGGTCATAAACTGTCTTATTAATAAAGTATTTGTTTTGTTAGGCTGTGCCTTAATCTGGGTGAGTTGAGTCTTTCCAATAGAATATTTTGGGGAGGCAGCAACTGGAATCTCATAACCTCAATCTTTAAAAAGCAAAGGGATGCACTTTAATTCTGAAGCTAAGAGTATATTAGTACATAACCTAATAACTAAACCTATTCTCCATACCTTTTCCCCATGTCCCTCTGACTTACTTATTTCTCTCAGTATGTGTCCATGAAGTGTGGTACTTTCTAGACTGTTTCTTACTTTTGGTTTCAGCTCAATAGGATCCTATCTCTGTTGACAAAAGATATTTGGTAGGAACAACATAACGAAGTCTCTGAAAATTGTCAGATAAATTGCTTCAAATAAACAACATTCTGAGTGTCTCCAGAATACAACCACTGAATTCAAAAGAAGAAAAACACCAACATCGTTATCATGATCATGGCAATCCCTGACATTTACACAAAGCAATTAATATTTTGGGAACTTGGAAACTTATCTTTATAGGGCCTCTGCTGTGTTCACATGTGGAAAATCTCCACTCGAATAGCTGATTTCCAACTGGCCACTTCTTTAGAATAGCTGCCTTTCAGAAAAGTAATGAATGGCACTACTTGCCATAATAAACAGTAAAGATCAATAAGACAAATTACGCTAAATAAAATGAACTAATCGAATCCTAATTAATAACACTTCAAGAGGGGCGCCTGGGTGGCTCAGTGGGTTAAAGCCTCTGCCTTCGGCTCAGGTCATGATCTCAGGGTTCTGGGATCGAGCCCCGCATCGGGCTCTCTGCTCAGCAGGAAGCCTGCTTCCCCCTCTCTCTCTGCCTACCTCTCTGCCTACTTGTGATCTCTCTCTGTCCAATAAATAAATAAAATCTTTAAAAAAAAAAACACTTCAAGAGAATTATTCTTATGTTAAAAAACTGATTAAACCTGCTTATCAGAAGAAGGTACCATTTAATATTTAAGTGTTTTTACAAACTTTCATACTCCTAAAGTTTCAAAAACTTATAAATTAAATTTTTAAATGAGGTAAATAATGAGAGTTTCTCCCTAGAATAAAAATAAGCAACTCAAGTATTTTATAATTAACAACCCTTGCCTTTACTTTGATTCCTTACTCAGATGCCTTTAATCTGCATAAAATTTAGATCTTTAACTATATGGGATTTATTCCGAGTACATTGAAAAATCAATGGAAACAAACAGAGAAGAATTACTAAAAATCAGGGAATCAGACTCGTTTAATGGATGGGATATTAGGGAATGGGGTACTAGTCTCAGTTTTCCTGAGAGCCAGCAGTGGTACGATCTTGGTCAAATCACAGAATGTTGTGACTTGCCTTAAAAATTAAAGGTTGTAGTCACAATATCCCTTCCACCTCCAACACATCTCTGACTCTATGTTTAGCTGGTGCAATCTTTCTAACTCCGGAACTGTAACTCTCTATCAAGAAGAGAATATTTATAGAAGTACATTGAATTATTTTGGTATTAATTACACTTAAACAATCAGTTAAGATGATAGTTAATACCATGAAGGGAGAAGAGTACTGAGAAGGAATGTATTATGGTGAGGTTATGCCAGAAGAGGTAGTGGAGAACCAAAAAATATAGATATTCACTTAGGAAAGGAAGTTGTGAAAAGTGCAATAGGCACTGCGGAGGATGAGAGCAGAGTAAGAATGGTTGAATTTCACAAGAGGGCCCTTCATGTGGTTCAAGAGCGATCTAAATGTTATGCTGAGAGAGGCTTCGGGCTGTGAGAGTGTATAGATAGAACATACACTTAATGTGAAACTGTAAAACGCTGGGATTAAAAAGAGGAAGGTGGTTTTAAGGGAAAATGGAATCAACCCAAATGTTTTCAATAATCTGGAAATTGGAAATGATTCAATAGTTGAAGGTATTAGAAGAAGAGAGAATGAAGCTTGAAACAGAGGTTCTCAGAAATTTGAAGAGGATACACTGCAGAGCACAGGCAGGGAAAATATGTAAGAGAAAATTAATTATTGGGGTGCCTGGGTGGCTCAGTCGTTAAGTGTCTGCCTTCGGCTCAGGTCATGATCCCAGAATCCTGGGATCGAGCCCTGCATCGGGCTCCTTGCTCGGCGGGAGGCCTGCTTCTCCTGCTACCATTCCCTCAGCTTGTGTTCCCTCTCTTGTCAAATAAATAAAATCTTTAAAAAAAAAAAGAGACAATTAATTATTAACTATTTGTAGCAAAAACCAATTAAGTTGGTCATGTAATTTGTTCTGGAGAATGGAATGTAATCCAAAATAATTTGTGTCACAGGACAAGATGGTTCACTAACTGGTATTTCTGCCCCACTCTCTCTCCTGTCTACATGGTCAGAAAGAAAGAATTCTGGGATAATGAAACCATATGCTTGAAGGAACCCTGGTTCCCAGTCAGTAGTGGAGGAGAGCCACCAGGCTACACTTAGAGCCACTAGACCATATAGGACTTTGTATCAACAAGAACTAAACTTTTGTTGTAAGCTACTGAGATATGGAGGTTATTTTTGATAGTAGCTAAACAGCTGACCAAAACAGAAATTGGTACTAGACATGGAGATTTTATAAATATGCAATATTGGCTTTGTATTCAGGTATTAGTTACTCCACACTTGCATTAACACTTGATATGGTCAGTCTTTTCAATTTTAGCCATTCTAATAGGAGAATAGCTGCATTTCACTGTGCTTTTATTCATACTTCCCTGCTGACTAATGATGTTTGGCATGTTTTTATGTGTTTATTTGATGCCTTTTTTTTCTTTAGAGTAATGTCTGTTCAAATCTTTTGCCCATTTCTATATTAATTGAATTTTTCCTTTGTTGTTATTGAGTTTTGAGTTCTTTATATATTTTGGATACAAGTCCTTAATGAGGAATGTGACTTGCAAATATTTTCTCTCAGTCTGTGGCTTGTATTTCCATTTTATTAACAGTATGTTTTGAAGGTTTTAATTTTGATGAAGTCCAACTTTTATATTTATTGTGGTGGTAGTTTAATGAGTATATACATGTCAAATATTATCAAATGGTATATTTTAAATATGTACACTTAATTTTGGCCAATTATACCTCAATAAAACTATTTTAAAAAGGGAAGGCAAATACAGTCCAGTAATTAAGGGCCTTCAAGGATTTAAAAACTAATTGCTTCTAGATACCTCCTCTTTCTGCCCTCCTGCTCCCATAGGAGAAGCAAAACCTTTGTAAACTTTTCAGTTGAATTAAGTGTCTCCATTCAAAGAGGAGACTAAGGATGTGGTCTTCCCATCCACTGTGCTAGATAGTCTAAGGTAATCACAGTGTAATTACTAGGAGGCATATGGAAGGAACCAGCAAAGAAAAAATAAATCAGGTTCAGAATTATATCTAAGATAAATTTTGAGTGTGGGTACTAGCACACAGAACTAGTTGCAAGCAGAACTAAGAAGCATACTAGGTTTCTGGAGGAATGATATTGCCAGAGGAACTCAACATGGAATAAAAAACCTTTTAGTGTTCAAGACTTAAAATCATTGTGCCCTAGCCTTTTATAAGTAGAAGGTAACTGACAATTTTGTACAGCTCCCAAGAAGAGTATTAGGACAGGTCACAGAGTACCACAGACAAGGCAGTTCTCAGCAGAAGGCAACAATGAGAAGTTTCTATCCTGTGAAGGCAGAGAGACTCCATAGTCTCTTCCTCAGAATTCAGAATTGCTACAGAGGAGTTACTGTTTTCTGTTTTCTGAAGGAGCATCCAATGCTACTATTTTGTCTCTGTATTACCATTGTATACTGAGCGTATATAACCTGTATTTCAATTCATAGGAAGAACCTGGAATACGGTGCCTAGATCTAATGGATAGGATTTGGAGATTGGATTCTCATAACAACTTTTTTACAGTATGAACAATGATTTTTCCCAATTTTACAGAGCACAGTGTGGGTAAGTGACATTGCCCACATAGCTAGTGAAAGAACATGGGATACTGTATTTAAGGGGGCTGGGTTTTTGGATTGTCTACTTGTGGGGGGAGTGAGCAAAATGAGAGATCAAACTGATATTTGGTAACCAAAATACAGACTGTGACAGAGACTATTAATAATGCTGAGCAATGTTCATATGTTGCATCTCCATTTTCCAGGCTCCTTGTGATTAAATTGGCCATTGGAGTAGTTCTGGACAATAGAATATGTTAAGTGACGCATGCCACTTAAGTATCTGGTTAAGTATCTGATTTACTTTCTTCAAGTGCTCTTTCATTTGTGTGTTTGGAAGTAGAGGAATTCAGGATGGGTTGACCACCCTGGATCCTTGAATTTCACCTGGAGGAGTGCTACCATACCTTCATTGGACTTTATGCAAGTGAAAAAGAAATCTGCATTGTATTAAGCCACTGAGATTTTGGGGCAGTTTATTGCAGTGACTAAAATTAATCATTCTGACCCATGCCGTATTCAACACCACTGTTGGACAAAGATGCCTACCACATTCTCTGTACTGAGTCACTTTAAAGATAGTGGTTGTGAAACTACTGTATCCAAATTTTGCAAAGATTTATAACTTAGTTAAAACTGTGGTTTTAAAGGGAAAAAGATGACAAATAGCACTGATTTGAAATCCTTTCTCTTTTGAAAATAAAAGACTAGTATGTTGTTATCTTTGAGTTGGAAAGTATGACATGGTAAGTCAAAGAATTATTTATAACTTGGGGGATGTAATTATTTTTGTTTAGAGCTTTTTTTTTTAAAGATTTTATTTATTTGACAGAGAGAAACACAGCAAGAGAGGGAACACAAGCAGAGGGAATGGTAGCGGGAGAAGCAGGCTTCCTGCTGAGCAGGGAGCCCAATGCGGGGCTCGACCCCAGGACCCTGGGATCATGACCTGAGCCGAAGGCAGGCGCTTAACGACTGAGCCACCCAGGCGCCCCTGTTTAGAGCTTTTTAAAGAAGTTTTTATTTGAGTGTAGTTGACACAATATTACATTAGTATTTTTTATTCTTACCTCAAAGGGCTGTTTTGAGAATTAAATGAGTTAATGTTATATAATAATTTAGTTGGCTTTCCATCCTGGTTCCTTAGAATTTTATTTTTTTTTTAAACTTTTTATTTTTTTTAAAGGCTTTATTTATTTGACAGAAACACAGCGAGAGAGGGAACACAAGCAGAGGGAATGGTAGCGGGAGAAGCAGGCTTCCTGCCGAGCAGGGAGCCCGATGTGGGGCTCGATCCCAGGACCCTGGGATCATGACCTGAGCTGAAGGCAGATGCTTAACGACTGAGCCACCCAGGTGCCCCTCCTTAGAATTTTCTGAATGATAGGGAGTGTCTTTTGTAGGCTTCTTGGACTATTATATAACACATGCATTAGTTTTCACATATTTAAGATGGGACTAATTTGACAGAACCTGTATTCTAGTATTGGGAACACTGGGGGATCTTTCCAGCATGTACCCCTTTTCTCTGATAACCCACTTACCTGTGTCCTAAGATGGGACCCTGATAGCCACATTTGAACTAGTGACTCTGAATCCTTGTTTATAGTCAAGGGACAACTACCAGGTTTTTACTTCTGAGGATTTGGAATTTGTTTGGAAAAGCACTAGTTGGTCTTGTGAACTGGAGATAAGGCAACTGAGGACAATGTGCAGGCTGACTCTTTTAAGTCAGGTATGAAGAGAAGAGACAAAAGAAGTAAACACAAAATAGAAGCAAAAATAGAGTGGGGACCAGGGTTATTTCTTTGCCAGGTCTCTGTCTTTTATGGGACCAGGCTTCATCTCCCCCCCCCCCATTGGTTTTGTGGCATACCCTAGCACCTTTCCAATAAATTCTTCTTGTTTGCTTATGCATTTTTGGAAGTGGATTTTGTTATTGCAACTCAGTCTTGATTAAGTAACACTTTGAGAAGGCTCTGAAAAGGGTGAACTGAAACAAAGGGTGTATTGTTATCAGGATTGTTACTGTGGATATAGGGAGCAAGAGAGGAGAGAAGGGAGATAGAAGAGGAGATAGAAGAGATAAGGCCAAGGCCTTAGACCTAATGGGAACATTGTAACATGGGTTCTCTTAAAGAGAAAGCTTCAATGTCTTCAATTGAAATACAATTACTTGAGACACCTTTGAATGTGGATGAAAGGAAGGTAGGATGTGGGCTAAGGTTAAGCAAGGAACTGACAATTCTGATGTCTTGTTTAAGACAAAACTGGGTTAAGCAATAACCGCAGTGCTCCAATGCCATTATAAAATATAATAAAACTGTGGGTGAAAAATAGAAAACACAAGGGAATCATATCTCAGGTTATTGAACTGAATCAAAACCAGCATTTTTTATAAACCATTTTGTTATATTAAGGAAAGACCAATAGTTACACAAAGCTCATGCTCTACGGCATGCTTGAAAGGAAGAAAAAAGATTTATCTCCTTAAGTGGTAGGCCCTATCAAATTTAAAACAACCACTATAAATAATGGATCTGAAAATCAAATCTGAAAAGTAGATGTTTGCGAGGCTGCCTTTCTTCACTGCTGAGAAAAGGTCAGAACTAATTTTATTTGGTAAAAAAGAGATTCTAACAAAATACACAATGAAATAGTATTCATGACCAAAAGAATTGTTTTTCAGGTATTTGGTCTACTGAAAGAAAGCAAGAGAGGCATGGCCCTAGTTTTTATCTTCAAAGAATGAAAGGGTCACTTTGGATAAGGGCAGCTGAACAAGGGAAGCACTCAATTGGAGACTACCTTCTGTTCCCCTTCTATCCATGGTTTGTTTTTTTCTCATTTCCGCTTTCCTTAATTTTTTTTTCTATGATGTAAGTAAAAAATATGAGGTTCCGTCAATATGAAGACGTTTTACAGATGGAAAATTTTCAGAAGGTATTTCTTTCTCATATGGAAATCAAATAAGGGAGTAGACATTTTGGGCATCTTAAGATCTGTAAATAATATAACTAAACAGATTCTTTTAAAGATTTTGTCCACCTGCCTTATAGAATCAGATCTTAGAATGAAATAAAATAAAAAATATGGTTTCTATTTTCCTAAAGAATTTCTTAAAGAATTCTAGGGAAACTTTCTTAAAAATTAAAAAAAAAATTTTTTTTCTTATAGAATTCTAGAGAAGTCTTTTCATAATGAATCATTTCCTTAAAGAATTCTTTAAATCTAAAATCATTGTCTTAACTCTAGGGGAAATTTTTAAAGTACTTTTATCATCTTCTTTCTTTCTTTTTTTTTTTTTTTTTTAAGATTTTACTTTTTTATTTCAGAGAGAAAATGCACAAGTAGGGGGAGCTGCAGGCAGAGGGAGAAGCAGGCTCCCTGTTGAGCAGGGAACCTGACTCCAGGCTTGATCCCAGGATTCTGGGACCATGACCTGAGCAGAAGGCAGATACCTAACTGACAGAGCCACCCAGGTGTCCCTATCATTTTATTTTCTTAATGAAAATTATTTTCTTAGAGAGTCCTAAGAAATTCATTTTCTTAAGAAATTCAAGGGAAAATTTTTTAAAATCTACTTAGAAGAGTGTGCTAGTCCTCATAAATAAGTCCCATATTTCTTGCTATCATTAAAGGCATGTATTCAATAATATATTTTCAGTTGTAGCAAGTCAGCTTTCAGTTGTCCATGGTACTGGAGGGAACTAGTGCCTTAGATAATCCATAATAATGTAAACTTCCACCCCCTAAAAAACTCTTGCTTTTGCAATATGATTTTGTATTTTACTTAAAGTTGATTTTCATAAGAAAATATAGACTACTTCAAATGAAATATGAAGTCCCACTGTGAAGGCTCAGTTTAGAGGGTCAGGAATTTTGCTTACATAACTGTCAGACATCGAATTCTCCCTTGCTTCATTCTCTGAGTAGTAGATACACACTAGACTTTTCTCCCTCCATTTATAGTTACATATCCTCCTTAGTGGGGGAAGAAAGTTACTGCTTTACTTTAAAAAAATCTTGTGCAGCTCCTGGGAAGTTGAAAAAGAAAATGAATGAAAAGAATCATAATTACTCCATAAAAGTCAGCAATTTTGAATTGAAATATAGTGGAAAATAGCTACATATTACCTTTCCATCATTTACTTTTTAGGTCATATATGCCGAATTTTTTTGTCTTTCCTCACTGCTCCAATTTCCTATACTTTTCTGGTTTCTGTTGTTATTTATTGCAATTACCTTAAGATATGAGAGACTCACACAGAACATGGCTTTTTAATGAGGTTCTTGCTATCTTGTTATAAAAAGCATCTTAGGCTTTTAAGAAGTTGAAGAAATCATTCAAGAATTATTGTCTATATTTATATTAAGTTAAACATTTAAGCATTTTGGAAATTTTCAGCTGCTGTACTTTTTTTCATGGTACCATTTATATTGTGTAGAACAAGATTCTCACAAATTATGATTATGAACTTAGAAGAAATAAGTTGGAAGGGATGGAAATGTAGTTCATACTTCACCAAGACCTATTTTCCTGCAAATAATCTAACTGCAAATAATATCTGCAATTCATATTCTAATAAATATACTTCTAGTGAATATTAGTATAGTAAATATTATTATAAGTTTCTAATAAATATGATTATAGCTCTTTTACAAAGAAAAAGAGATCCAAAGGGTCTCACAGAGGACCTTCCTTATGTTCATATAATTAGTAAGGATTGGGATTAGGATTCAAAACAAGTCTGTTTAATTCCAAAATCAGTCTTTTTCATACTGTACTTTATGACCTTATGAGTTCATTTGCATTTATTCTTTTTATAATGTTTTGAGTTGGTTTCCATATCAGGAGAGAATTGCCAATAATGCAATGAGCTGTGAACTGATTTCTAGAAACAGGTCTAATCACCAGCAATATGGGTCAATAAGTGCATGAATTTTTAACATCTGTGTCAAGGAAACAGATTTTTGATAGTGATATGGCACTCTCGCTCTTTGTCTCTGTATCTCTTTCTCTGCCATATGGGCGGAGTGAATATTCTTCCCCGAATCTCCTAGTTGGATTTTTCTTTGAAAAAAAAAATTGTGATTATTGTTCGACTTTCTTCCTTTGTAATTTATTTATAGAAATGAAAAGGAGTATAATCAGCACTGAAGTGGTTAAGGTGACTTTGAAATTAGTATAAGCTGACAGAATTAGTTTATTAAACTTTTTGTCTAGGGTTTTCTTTTTTCTTTTGTAAATGGCTACAAATCTCATTTCTCAAGGTATTTATTTTATTGCCCCTGATAGCCTGCTGTCCTCTCTCTTTCTCTACAGACTTAGTAAAGAATGCCATAAAAGAAACAATTGACAGGGGTGCCTAGGTGGCTCAGTGGGTTAAAGCCTCTGCCTTTGGCTCAGGTCATGATCTCAGGGTCCTGGGATCCAGCTGCGCATTGAGCTCTCTGCTCAGTGGGGAGCCTGCTTCCCCCTTTCTCTCTGCCCGTGTCTCTGCCTACTTGTGATCTGTTTGTCAGATAAATAAATAAAAAAATCTTTAAAAAAAAAGTAACAAATGGCAAAACCATTATTTATCAGAAACATGGCATTAAAATCCAGAATAACAAATAACTTCAATGTAGTTGATATTTCAGAGACATTAAAAGCTTTATATTTAAATTGAAAGGAAAAAAGCCCTTTCTTATAATTATTGTGATTAAAACTCTTTAATAAATAGCCATTTAGGGGCATCTGGGCGGCTCAATGGGTTGGGCCTCTGCCTTCAGCTTGGGTTGTGATCTCAGGGTCCTGTGATCTCAGTGTCCTGGGATTGAGCCCCGCATTGGGCTCTCTGCTTAGCTGGGAGCCTGCTTCCCATCTCCCTCTGCCTGCCTTTCTGCCTACTTATGATCTTTCTCTCTGTCAAATAAATAAATAGAATCTTAAAAAAAGAGAAAAATAAATAGCCATTTAAATTTTCTCTTAGTGTAAAATATAACATTTTATCTGACCTGTAATATATTTGAAAATATTATATGTACATTTGAGTTTGAAAAATGTGTTACCTCAAGTATATGAATATTCTTTCGTAGAAGATTTGGGGGCATGTCTATGGAAAACTAATATAACATTTTAAATATTATTCATAAATTGGTTAAATTGGTTCCAAACATTTTATAATTGCAAATATGAAGGCAGAAGTCTCATTTGTCACTAGGCTATATTGCCAATAGCTGATGAAAGTATTTTCTAGTTGTTGTTATTGTTTTTCCAGTTGTTTTCTATTTTTAGGATACTTAAGGGAATATTCCAATCATCAAATATTATTTGAAGAATCAACATTAATTTAACTTTGGCAGTTTTAATGAAAATCTCCTAAAAATTTATTTCTTAAGTTTCTGTTTCTTTGGTACATGTGAAAGTTTTAGCTCAATTTTTTTTAGTAACTCTTATTTGTCACTATAAAAGTCAGTTATTGTATCACATAGAAAAATAGTAATATAATCAAGTGTTCCCCAAATCTATTGCCAGATTTCTATGCTTTGATATATTTATTATTTTGATCATATTAAGATTTTTCCATAACCCTTTCACCTACCCATGGATCTTCAACCTTATTTTTTGCTGTTATCAGTGTAGCTGTTTCTAGTAATTCAATGGAAGTTCTTTGTGTTCAGTATGATTGGGAAAGATAGTTTACCTTCAATGAAAATGTTGGTAAAACTAGGATCTATAACAATGTTATGTAATATAATAAGTACTTCATTTGAATAAAACAAATATTTCTGTCGGCCAATATTTTCATATAAGACCAAGGCTTATTTCTTGTGTAGGGATTTGTGATTGAAATTCCTTATTTTCTTACATAAACCAGACACATAATTGTATCAGGTAATTCCATATTTCACTAACAGAAATAATCTAACTTGTTATAATTACACTTAAAATAGGGATTAGATAGTCATAGGTAAAGCACCATATTATTAAGTACTATTGGTTAATACTGGAGTTTAAACATCTGTAGTCATTTGTTACTATAACAGTTTGCTGCACACTGGTGGCTTAAAATAACAAAAAATTATTATCGTACAGTTCAGTAGGTTAAAAATCCATCTTACACCTCACTGGACCAAAATCAAGGGGTCAGCAGGGTGGTGTCCCTGTCTGGACACTCTAGGGGAGAATTTTTTTCCCCCCAGCTTCTAGAGGCTTCTCATATTCCTTGGCTCATGCTCTGCTTTCTCCATCTTTAAAGCCAGTAATATTGCATTTCTCTGACCATTTATTCATAATCACATCATCTTCTTTCTATAGCTGGGAGAGGTTTTCTACTCTTAAAAACCCATGTGATTAGATTGACCCCCCTTCCTTTTTAGTAATCCAGAATAATCTCTTCATCTTAAACACTGAATTCCTGTATGAGTTCTAGCAATTTTAGGCTGGAGTCTTATGGGTTTTCCACACAGAGTATCATGTCATCTGGGAAGAGTGAATGTTTGATTTTTTCTTTGCCAGTTTGAATGCCTTTTGTTTCTTTTTGTTGTCTGATTGCTGAGGCCAGGACTTCTAGTACAATGTTGAAAAACAGCGGTGAATGGGCATCCGTATTTTGTTCTTGACCTAATAGGAAAAGCTCTCACTTTTTCCCTGAGAATATTTGCTCTGTGCTCTTCATAGATGGTTTTTATGATATTGAGGTATGTTCCCTTTATCCCTACATGGTGGAGAGTTTTAATGAAGAAAGGATGCTGTACTTTGTCAAATGCTTTTTCTGCATCTATTGAGAAGATAATATGGTTCTTGTCCTTTCTTTTATTAATGTGATGTATCACATTGATTGGTTTGTGAATGTTGAACCACCCTTACATCCCAGGAATAAATCCTATTTGGTGGTGTTGAATAATTTTTTAATGTACAGTTGGATCCTATTGGATAGTATCTTGGTGAGAATTTTGTTATCATGTTTATCAAGGATATTGGTTTGTAATTCTCCTTGTTGATGGGGCCTTTGTCTGGTTTTGAGAGGTAATGCTGTCCTCAAAGAATGAGTTTCAAAGTTTTCCTGCCCTTTCTATTTTTTGAAACAGCTTCAGAAGAATAGGTAGTAATTCTTCTTTAAATGTTTGGAAAAATTCCCCTGGGAAGCCATCTGGTTGTGGACTCTTGTTTATTGGGAGATTTTTGGTTACTGCTTCAATTTTCTTGCTGGTTATGGGTCTATTTAGATTTTCTATTTCTTCCTATTTCAGTTTTAGTAATTTATAAGTTTATATGAATGCACCCATTTCTTCCAGATTGCCTAATTTGTTGGCATATACTTGCTCATAATATGCTCTTAAAATTGTTTGTGTTTCCTTGGTGATGGTTGTGATCTGTCCTCTTTTATTCATAATTTTATTAATTTGGGCCTTTCTCTTTTTTTTTTGATAAGTCTAGCTAGGGGTTTGTCGATCTCATTAATTCTTTCAAAGAACCAACTTCTAGTTTCATTGATCTGTTCTACTGTTCTTTTGGTTTCTATTTCATTGTTTTCTGCTCTAATCTTTATCATTTCTCTTTTCCTGTTTGGACTAGGATATATTTGCTGTTCTTTCTCCAGCTCCTTTAGGTGTAAGTTTAGCTTATGTATTTGAGACTTTTCTAGTTTCTTGAGAAAGGCTTGTATTGCTATATACTTCCCTTTTAGGATGGCCTTTTCTGCATCTCATAGGTTTTGAACAGTTTTGTTTTCATTTTCATTTGTTTCCATGAATTTTTAAAATTCTTCTTTAATTTCCTGGTTGACTCATTCATTCTTTAGTAGGATGCTCTTTAACATTTATGTATTTGTGTTCCTTTCAAATTTTCTCTTGTGATTAAGTTCAACTTTTAAAGCATTATGGTCTGAGAATGTACAGGAAATGGTCCCAATCTTTTGGTACCAGTTGAGACCTGATTTGAGACTCAGTATGTGATCTATTCTGGAGAATGTTCTATGTGCACTTGAGAAGAATGTGTAGTCTGTTGCTTTAGGAGGAAATGCTCTGAATATATCTGTGAAGTCCTTCTGGTCCAGTGTGTCATTCAAAGCCCTTATTTCCTTGTTGATCTTTTGCTTACATGATCTGTCCGTTGCAGTGAGTTGAGTGTTAAAGTATCCTACTATTATTCTATTATTATTAATGTGCTTACTTAATTTTGTTATTAATTGGTTTATATAATACTCCCAAGTTAGGGGCTTAAATATTTATAATTGTTAGATCTTCTTGTTGGATAGACCCTTTAATTATGATATAGTATCCCTCTCCATCTTTTAGGATAGTCTTTGGTTTAAAATCTAATTTTAAAATCTAATTTGTCTGATATAAGGATTGCTACCTCAACTTTCTTTTAATGTCCATTAACATGGTAAATTTTTCTCCACCTCCTCACTTTCAATCTGGAGGTGTCTTTGTGGACAGCTATCAATGGGTCTGGTTTTTTAATCCAATCTGATTCCCTGTGTGTTTAGATGGGAGCATTTATTCCATTATTCCATTTACATTCAGGTTAATTACTGAACAATACGAATTTGGTACCATTGTATTACCTGTAAAGGGACTGTTTCTGTAGATTGTCTCCTTTCCTCTCTGGTCTTTATTATTTTGGGGCTCTCTCTTTCCTCAAAGAATCCCTCTTAATATTTCTTGCAGGGCTGGTTTGGTGATCACAAATTCTTTTAGTTTATGTTTGTCCTGGAAACTTTTTATTTCTCCTTCTATTCTGAATGACAGCCTTGCTGGATTAAGTATTCTTGGTTGGATATTTTTCCTCATTTGTATTCCTCATTTATATATATATATATATATATATATATATATATATATATATACACACACACACACACACACACATGCACACATATACATGTATATATATATATATACACACATATACATATACATGTACATACACACACACACCTTGAATATATCATGCCAGCCCTTTCTGGCTTGCCAGGTCTCTGTGGACAGGTCTGCTGCAAGCCTATGTTTCTATTATTGTTGTTTAAGGAGCTCTTGCCTCAAGGTGCTTTCAGGATTTTCTCTTTATCTCTGAAATTTGCAAGCTTCACAATTATATGTCAGGGTGTTGACTTATTTTTATTGATTTTGAGGGTGGGTTCTCTGTGCTTCCTGAACTTGAATGCCTGTTTCCTTCCTCAGATTTGGGGAGTTCTCAGCTATAATTTGTTCAAATAAACCTTCTGCCCCACCCCCTCTTTCTCTTTCCTCCTCTTCTGGGACCCTATTATTCAAATATTATTGCATTTTATGGTATCACTGATTTCTTGAAGTTTCCCCTCATGATCCAGTAGTTATTTTTCTCTCTTTTCCTCAGCTTCCTTACTGTCCATCATTTTTTCTTCTATATCACTGTCTCTCTCTTTGGCCTCATTTACCCTAGCAGTTAGAACCTCCATTTTTGACTGTATCTCAGTAATAGCATTTTTAATTTTGGCCTGCAGTAAGGGATTCTCTAGTGTCTTCTATGCTTTTTTTCAAGTCCAACTAGTATTTTTATAATCATTGTTTTGAATTCTAGTTCTGACATCTTACTTATATCCATATTGATTATGTCAATGGCAGAGTACTACTTCTGGTTCTTTCTTTTGCTGTGAATTTCTGCTTCCAGTCATTTTGTCCAGAAAAGAAAGGAGAAAAGAAAGTGAAAGAAAAAAAAAAAAAGAAAATACA
>CM053611.1:45226608-45239911 GCA_028646535.1 Procyon lotor
CTAGAAGTCCCAGCAATAGCAATTGGACAACAAAAAGAAATAAAAGTTATTCAAACTGGCAAAGAAGAAGTCAAAGTCTCTCTTCACAGATGACATGATACTTTATGTAGAAAACACGAAAGACTCCACTCCCAAATTACTAGAACTCATACAGCAATTCAGTAATGTGGCAGGATACAAAATCAATGCACAGAAATCAGTTGCTTTCTTGTACACTAACAATGAAACTGTAGAAAGGACAATTAGAGAATTGATTCCATTTACAATAGCACCAAAAACCATAAGATACCTTGGAATAAACCTAACCAAAGAGGTAAAGGATCTATACTAGAGGAACTACAGAAAACTCATGAAAGAAACTGAAAAAGAAACAAAAAGATGGAAAACATTCCATGCTCACGGATCAGAAGAATAAACATTGTTAAAATGTCTATGCTGCCCAGAGCAATCTATACTTTCAGTGCCATCTCAATCAAAATACCGGTGGCATTTTTCATAGTGCTGGAACAAACAATCCTAAAATTTTCATGGAACCAGAAAAGACTCCGGATCACTAAGGAAATGCTGAAAAGAAAAACAGAGCTGGGGGCATCACGTTGCCTGATTTCAAGCTTTTTTTTTTAAATTTTTTTTTATTACCATATAATGTATTATTGGCCCCAGGGTACATGTCTGTGAATCATCAGGCTTACACATTTCATAGCACTTACCATAGCATATACCCTCCCCAATGTCCATAACCCAGCCACCCTATCCCTACCCCAATTTCAAGCTTTATTACAAAGCTGTGATCACCAAGACAGCATGATTCTGGCACAAAAACACACACATAGACCAATGGAACAGAGTAGAGAGCCCAGATATGGACCCTCAATTCTATGGTCAAATAATCTTCAACAAAGCAGGAAAAAATACCCACTGGAAAAGACAGTCTTTTCAACAAATGGTGCTGGGAAAATTGGACAGCTATGTATAGAAGAATGAAACATGGTCAACATTCTCTTACACCATACACAAAGATAAACTCCAAATGGGTGAAAGACCTCAATGTGAGACAGGAATCCATCAAAATCCTAGAGGAGAACATAGGCATTAACCTCTTTGACATTGGCCACAGCAACTTCTTTTAACACACATCTCCAAAGGCAAAGGAAACAAAAGCAAAAGTGAACTTTTGGGACTTCATCAAGATAAAAAGCTTCTGCACATGAAGGAAACAGTCAACAAAACAAAGAGGCAACCTATGGAATGGGAGAAGATATTCGCAAATGACACTGCAAAGGGCAGATATCCAAGATCTATAAAGAACTTCTCAAACTCAACACCCAAAAAACAGATAATCATGTCAAAAAATGGACATAAGACCTGAATAGACACTTCTCCAAAGAAGACATACAAATGGCTAACATGCACGTGAAAAAATGTTCATCATCATTAGCCATCAGGAATTCAGGCATTATTTTAGAAAGATACTGCCAAAATAATTATTTCAATCTTGTGTCCAGAATAAAAAGATGGACTATATGGTTCTTGCTATGTTATATCCTAAGAATGTTTATTTTTGTCTTGGTGTAGGTTGTTCCATACAGAGAGCTCACGGGCTTGCACTGGACCCATTAATATTTCCTTTGCTTTGTCTGTATATCAGAATTTGCCAGATGACAGGCTAGGGACAAGGGTTTTTATGGTGGTAATGTTCCTATTTAAAATTATCATTTGTATTAGTCCCTGTCCTGAGCCTTTTGTATTTATTACATCAACTATCTCATTTAATTTTCTTTCCTTTAACTTTTTAAAAGATTTATTTATTTATCTATTTATCTATTTATCTATTTATCTATCTATCTATCTATCTATCTATCTATCTATCTATCTATTTATTTATTTATTTATTTATTTTAGAGAGTGTGGAGACGGGTAAAGGGAGAAATAGACTTCCAGCTGAGCACAGAGCCTGATGTGGGGCTCCAGGCAGGGTTTGACGAGGGGGCTGGATCTCACACAACTAAACCTGGTATCATGACCCGCACAGAAACAGGAGTCAGACACTCAACCAACCGAACCACCCAGGTGCCCCTATAATTTTCTAAGAGGTCCTGACATATTACTATTAACAGAAAGATATTACAGTATGTACTATGTGTCAAAATACTTTAAAAATAGGTATTAGTTTACCTACTTTTATGCATTTTAACTCTTTTACTTTTCAGAGTAGACTTAAAGAGGTCTATTATTTTTTCCATTTTATAGCTAGGGAAACTGAAGCAGAGATGTTAGCTGCTCACATGGATGGGTAAATGGCAGAGCCAGGATTTGAATCCCAGTCATCTGGTTTTATAGTCTGAACTCTTAATTGTGACTAAGAATTGCCTGGTTTTGTTCTTTCCTAAATCTTTTCCAATTGACATTTCCACATATCAAGATGGACCACTCAGATTTCAGGTACTTCAGGAAGTCTATTTTCTTACAAATTTGCCTTAGAGAGCTAATCAAATGAATATAAAATTTTTAGCTAAAGTATAAAATATTAGCAGTTCTAAGAGTTATATGTATAACTCTATGCTAAAGCACAAGTTCTATTTTAAACTAGAGTATTACAAAAGGTTTAAACTCTTGATTTCTGAAGTACAAGAGAATGGGTTGATTTTGAGTGGATTAATCTGCTAAACCTGTATGACTTCTTAGCATTAATACATCCACTTCAAAACAATGCAGTTCAGGTTGGCCAACTTTCCTTCCCATATTAGTTTCTTCACATGTTCAGAATGGAAATAGTATTTATACATCTTTGAAATAAATTTTAAGGATATTAGAGCTCTAACCATTTAATTCTCCAAGAAAAACTGGATTTCACTTATGCACATTTGCTATCTTTTTTCTTATCTTTCAACCTCATCCTGCTTTTCGAATATATTACTTACAAAGAAAATAAGTATCCATGTAATAGAGTGACACATAATCATGTCACAGAAAGACACAGATTCCAGTGAAAATCTGTTCTCAGATTTTACTTCTGTGTATCACACATCATATCACACATATGTGTTGCTAGTCCTGGGACCTCTTCTGTCATTGACATAGATTTATTTTGAGTGTGCTTTTTTAAGCTGCAGTGGCTATTTCCCTCTGTAACTTGGTGAATATATATTCTCAGGATACAGAATATTACTTTTACTACTAGTACATACATAATCTATCTCCATAAAAATCCTACTACTCTTTTCTATACTGATAATCAGATAAATTTGAGACTGCCTATCTGATGTAGATAAAAAATAAATAGAAGACATCTTTAAGAATACTGTCAACTTTTGGGTGAAACAAGATGTCTAAAAAGAAAACAATTAGAGAAGATTTGCTGTTTCTCCTTGGAGTGCTCTTCTAGCAGATACTCATATGACTTACTCTTTCAATTTATTTAGATCTCTGCTCAAAGTTCATTCCCACAGACAGATCATTTTGGACTGCCCTATGTAAATACTATCCTCATCACATTCTATTCACTTACCTTGCTTTTTTTCCAAGTAGTCCTTATCATCAACTGATTTTATATTTGCTTGCTAGCTGTCCACATCACTAGTATATGATTCCAAGGGGGCAGGAACTTTGTTCTGTTCACTGTTCTATCCTCATCAGCTAGGGCAGTGCCTGGTTCTTTGGAGGCACTCAATAAACATTTCCCAAATAGAAGAAAATTAGGTTGCTTTAGGTAGAAAAAGAAATAACAAATTCACAAATATGAACTAAGCATATTTTCACTTTCTCAATAGGTATACAGTTTAATCCTGAGTATTACTTTAGACCTAGTATATATAGGTCAGTGTCTAATTTTCAAGGATGACTTATAATCCCTTTGGTCAACCTACCTCATAAGGACATTGGGCAGGCAGCCTATGGGCAGTTCGAGTCTGCTCAGCAATTTGAAGCTAATGTATTAACCAACTGGAATTAGAGAAGTATTTAACTCTGGGTCCATACAGAGCATTGCTCTTGAGGAGTATACAGAATACAGAGAAAGTGGTTTCTGTTGCCTATTGTCAGGAGTAGAAGGCCAAACACTTCTGTCTGCTGCATCTTGGTATTGGAGTTGCCAACCAAAACACGACAGTCAAACACTGGAAGGAATGACACTTTACAAAGAGAAGAGACAGAGCAAGATGAGCTTCAGTAGTGACACTGGTCCCCTGCTGCCAGCAGGTCTCCCCTGGAAGTCAATACAGGGCAACTGTGGTCAAGAATGAGGAATCCAATCCCCTCCCTTCCCTACAGGGGTTAGATAAAGCAGTGAGGTTGGCCAGGTGCCATATATTGCACATGCTTATGAAGAACAAAGGAACACACATTGAGTCTGAAACAGGGAACTATACTTTTACACAAGATGCTAAGTCCAGTAAACTCTCTGAAGACTTTTCTTTTCTTTTCTTTTAAAGACTTTTCATCTCTTGGTAAGGAGGTGTTCCAGGCCCAAATTCCATTCTTATTCACTTGAATAGTGGTCAAAAGACTGCCTGTCTACATGAGACTGCTCTTCCCAACACAGAATAATCTGGACCATATTGTTCAGAATGCTCCTTAAGCAAATGCAGGGAACTGACTACTATCCAATCAAATATGCAGTCAATCTGTTTCCCTGCCTTTTTTAGGGGGGGGAGGGTCCATCTATGTGTCTATGTGATAGATATATCTATACATCTATCTCTATATCTCTCTCCCCAAAGCATACATATATATAATATATATAAAAATACGCTTACATACATGTAAAATACACGTGTATAAAATATATTCATACAGTATGCATTTAAAATATACATATCTTTTTTCTTTTCCTTAAAAGTAAATCAGACTTGAGCATAGAATCAAGTAGAGGGACTCTGCTGCTTGAACTTGAAACTTGGATTACCCAGAAGCGCTGCCTGTGCACATTTTTTTTTTAAGATATTATTTATTTATTTGACAGAGAGAAAGAGATCACAAGTAGGCAGAGAGGCAGGCAGGGGAAGAGGGGGAAGCAGGCTCCCTGCTGAGCAGAGAGCCCGATGCAGGGCTCAATCCTAGGACTCTGAGATCATGACCTGAGCCAAAGGCAGAGGCTTTAACCCACTGAGCCACCCAGGTGCCTCTATGCACATTTTTTGGAACATGATTGAAACATTTCAATGATTTACCCTCTGTATATGGTCTCAGATATAATAGATGAGAAGGTGATAGAATCTTATAAATTTGCGGTGGAGGGACATGAATTTCATTGTCGTGGTAGACATTACCCATGTAATACATTATAGAACATCCTTATACTAATTAACTCATTATGTTATTTCTTCCACAGGTCAAAGCTAAACCATCTATTTTACTTCTTAATTATTGGCCACTATATATACTATATATATGTCTTAAATATTAGGATATACATACTTCTCAGGGAAAATATATACAGATAGTGATTTTTTCCTAAATATAATTTGCTCAGATAATTTCTACATTTCCAGGAATTTTTTTTCCCCACAAAAAAGTCCCTACATGCATAAGTGCTTGAATTTTTATTGACTTTTTTCTTTTTAGTTTTGGTATGAATTGAATATAGAAATTGAATTGGATGGGTAGATAAGGGCAATAGGAAGCTTAATGCATGAGTTTGAAAAGAGTTTTCAAGAACAGTTAATTTTAAAATCATGTAAACAATTTTTAAAAAGTTTTTACTAATAATTTCCAATAATGCAATGATGATTCACATTCACTTAGGTCTTCATGTGTGGCACAAGTCTTATGCTAACAGGATGATAAATGCAAATTTTCCTGGTCTTATCTTTTCTACCTGGCCAGTGGAAAAGGATAAAAGAATAGATAATACTGACCATTTCAAAAAATTGTGGCTCAGACTTTCCATAGCATTGTAATGACAAGAACTAATCAAATGGCCATGTCTAGATGCTAGCAGGATGCAGGAAAAGGCAGGGGATGGTGTGTTGTTGGAATATGCTTCCTGGCTGGGCAGTCATACTCTGGCAGCAACTCTGTACTATGAAAGGAAGAGTACACATTTTGTTGTAACCCTTTCTTCTCCAGTATGCCCCTCAGACCATGAAAATTTGAGAACATTTTTGCAACATATTGAATAGATGCAACTCCTCCTTAGAGAGGATCTCACTCATTCATTGCTTTCTATGGCTCTATTGCATTCACTGCTCTCACTCATGTCTTTACTTGACACGGGCGCTATCAGTCATGATAGTCATGAAGTCCATGATTCATGACAGTCAATCCTTCAGGTTGGTTTCTTACTGGTACAAATCTGGAAAACCAAAGTTTGAAGCTCAGTTATAAGCCTATCTGCTAAAATTAGTAGATAAAAACCAACACATCCTGGTTCTTTCTATCCACTTTCACTACAGTATGAACTTCAATAGGCAAATGGTTTGCCTTCTAAATTATTGCTGATGAGAAATTAGCAATTTTTGTCATATATATATATAGATCATACATTATAACTTCTGTTTATGGCATGCATTTCCTTGTTTCATGTTATCTATTTCCAGTGTAAAGCTAATAGCCATATATTTTAGGTTACTATTAAGGCAAAACTTCAATGTTTTAATTTCTGTATTAAATTACTAAAAATTATTTTAGGGATTGTTTAAAAATTTCTTTTACAGCTTTTCACCTAACATTCCTTATGTGATTAATAGGATGTTCAAAGTCAAATTATAGGCAGGAAAAAGAGAAAGAAGAATAGAAGAAAAATAAGATAATATTTAAGTGTATTATCAATTCCTAAATAGTGGAGAAATATTAGAAAATTTATTTCATTAATAATTAACTTTTAAAAATTCAAAAGTAAAAATAACTATGATATTTGTATTGTGGAACAGGAACTCATCAAGTATTGTAATAGGAAATTCAATGATTTATTGATGTATAGCAAAGATTCATTAAAATTTTTGTTTTAATATACTTATTAAATTTAATTTTAATGACGTTTCTGAGTCATATGAAATGGACACACATTTTGTGTTCTAAACATCTTTCTCCTATGCAGGAGAAATTCTATGATCATTGAGCTAATCAATAGCTCAAATATATACACTAGAAAATATGCCATATGTATGTCTGGAACTGATTCCTTAAAGCTGTATTTATAGATTAGCCTAGTTTGGGCACCATTGTAGTAACTACATCTGACAGGAGAGTCCACGTGATTCAGAGAATCTTAGCAATGGTTGAAACACACTTTTAACTTGTGGCCAGTGTCCTGAGCATAGCAGTTACACAATAAATGTGGTTGTTATTATTTTCAGTATTTCATATATCACTTACACTAATGGTAACAACTAATCCTTTCTCTTTCAAATATTAAACTCATATGCAGTACTGTCAAGGGAAATGTTCGTCCTAGATACAGACAGGGACATTTATCACTTTCATGGCCTTCATTCTGATGATCCACTTTATTCTACCTCAAACCACTTTTTTTTAAATTTAACTGTCATTGTCTCTGAACTCTGAAATTAGTCTATGTTCACAATTGTTCAAAATTCTGTCAGAAAGAGAGACTTTCTCAGCTGTCATTCTATTTCTGGTCCTTTTGGTACAATAAATACCAGTGTGCTGCTAAAAATAGTGGTGAATTCCTGTTATCACCCTCTGCAAAATGACTTTTCTTATTGGCATGAATTTGTTTTATTATATAACTTCTTATGTTTGGCTTAAAAAAGATTAATATTTACTTTTAATGCAGTGGGGATATAAATCTTATTAACTCAGATGTGAGAAAATACATAATTTTGTTTTAAAAAACACTGTTTTATGCCCCATTGACATGGGAAAAGAAACTTAGCTTTCATAAATGTAGGATTCTTCTTTTTTTACCAAGTCACAAAAAGATACAATGAAAAGGTAGTATTTATCATGACCATCCTTAGTGGCTAATGGAGTGAGTGTAGAAAAGGAGAGTTGTATCTGACTTTCAATACCAGGTATCCACAAGGATATCTCCTTAGATGTATGTCATCCTTCTGATCATTGGCCATCAATTCACCAGACTGTCCCCAAGATATCCTTTGCCTCTACTACCTAACCTTTTCAGGAATCTAGTTCTTTCCATTCCATCAGTCACACTTAAGGCCATGAGAATATTTGCAAGGGTATCAAAGCTCCTGTTCCTCAGATGTGATCCTGCCTCTTTTCTCCTAGGGCTCTTCCAAGCGAAAGGGTACAGGTTCTCTCTCACAAGAGTGTGTGCTTTTTGATAAAAATGCCAAGAGGATCTTGCTATCTTCATCACCTACTGTGCTTCACTAGGATAAAGGACACCTGGCTGGCTGGATGTACGCAAAACCCAAGAGGAGAAAAAAAGGAGGATAAATCAACTAACAACAATAGCACCATCCTGCTGCTATTACTTTGAATTACTTTATTTTATGACTATTTCCTATCTTTCCCCCCCTCATGCATTACCAAAAAGGTCTTTGATCTGATGTTTTCCTGTATCTCTGTTAAGCCTTACCCATCCTGGTTACTCTGACTACCTCTTGCCAATGGAAGCGGGGGCATAAACTTTGATGGATAGCTTATTGTCTATCAAATTTGGCTTGAAATTTTATATTATATAAAATCATGAAAGTGGTTATTTTTTGGGTGATTAAATGATTTTTATAAGGTCTGGCTTTTAACTTTGTTTTTGTTAGTTGGCCTAAGGATTGATACATTGAAAGAGAAATTTTCTGATGTCTGAAATCATTATTATTAGAGTAATAGAATGATGATCATATCTAGCTTCCTAGATATGGAATCTAGGTATTCTAGGTATCTAGATTCCTAGATATATCTGCCAAAATATATCGACTCTTATACAGCTTTTTTTTTTAAGATTTTTATTTATTTCACAGAGAGAGAGAGAGAGAGAGAGAGATCACAAGTAGGCAGAGAGGCAGGCAGAGAGAGAGGGAGAAGCAGGCTCCCTGCTGAGCAGAGAGCCCAATATGGGGCTCGATCCCAGGACCCTGAGATCATGACCTGAGCCGAAGGCAGAGGCTTAACCCACTGAGCACCCAGGCACCCCAACTCTTATACAGCTTAGGAAAAGTGGCAATATCCTAATTATTTCTTTACATCAATATACCTACTCCCACATGGAATGTTATAGTTATTGAGAAATAATAATTGTGCTAAATATTTTTTCTAAGAGGCAGAACCTAAATATTTTAAAATCAATTTTTGTTTGACAAATAAAATAATCAATAATCCTGCTAAAAGGACTTTAGAATTCATGGGATTACTTTCCTTTAAAACAAAACAAAACAAAAAATGAGAAGAATGATGCTGATTTCCTTTGTAGTCATTGCAAATCAGCAGGAAAATCATGCCATGATAAATATTGGGTTTTCCTTTTAAATGCATCTTTAAAAATCAACATTGAGCAATCATTTTTTCTGTTTATGTTTTCCAGATCAGTTGTCAGCAATGTTTTTAGCCTTGTAAAGAAAGTATTTTATATGTTAAGAAATATTTTTGTGTCTGTTTCAGTGCTTTTAAAATGATCGGTTCTGTAAAACCACAAAATATTATAGACGCCATGAATCAAATGGTTAAACTACAGAGATGCTGATCACTTTTTCCTAGGGTGAAAAGGCAGGATAAATCACAGGGGAAAGTGTGGGAGTGTAAAGCTTTTAGAAAGACTTAATGGGACTCTCTGGATACCAAAGCTATTTTTTTGTGACTTTTGTAAATGGAGGTATAGCGCATATCTCTAGAATTTATTCTTGATGCTAGGTTGGCTACTAATGAGAAGAGAAGGAAAATGGACTAGATGATTTGTATTTCCATTTGCATGGCATACTAGGATCCTGAATTGATATTTTTGTTGAAAACCCCTCAAAAATATGGATAAAATAACTTAAATCATCATAAATGGATTGGTGATCTGCAAGAAAGTGAGTAATTTTTTGTGCCAAAAAACCTAGTGAAAGTAAAAACTTAAAAAGGATAGTAGAGCACAGAAGCTTGTTTTACACTGAAAGCACTTGCTAAGGTTTGTACAACTGAGTTTTATTTTTCATGGCCTCACCAGATAACTGATATATGAGATAAAATCCAAAGCTCCACCAGGTTGGTGAGTTTAACAGAATATACTCATTTCTCCTATATGCCTGAGATTCTATAGTCTACATCCTCAGTGTAAGGGTGAACTAGAAATAAATTAAACACCTGTTTCTTTTACTGTGTCAAGGAAAACTTACTGTCTTGAAATTGGTGCTGAGTAGACACCTGAAAAAAAAGAACACTGAAAATTTGGTACTATAATCCACATGTTGTATTCAGTCTGAATTTATGATTCTGTATAGTCTAAAAAAACTTTATTTTGAGAATTTAGAATCATTCTAGACAGCACTAGGTATATAAGAGGAACATATGAGAATGTAAAGATTTTCCACAAATAAAATTCCAATGAAATTGAGTAGCTTGCAGTTTAAAATATTTAAACACACAAGGCAACATAAAATGTAGCCTAGAGAGACAAAGCCATAAAAGTTCTTATGGAATGAAGCATAAGAGACACGGAAAAGAGAATGAAAAGATAAACATATATTTATTTGGATTCTAGCAGGAGATGAGAATATAAATAGGAAAAAGCAATATCTAAACATATAAAGGCATGACTCATGAAAGAAATAATTGATAACCTGAATTTCATTAAATTAAAAACTGCTCTGCAAGAGATACTGTCAAGAAAATAAGAAAAGCCATAGACTACAAGAAAATATTTACAAAAGACCTAGCTGATATAGGATTATTTTCCAAAAATATACATATAACACTTAAAATTTAACAATAAGAAGAATAAACAGATCAATTTAAAAATAGACAAAAATTAGGATCTGAACATACTCCTCACCAAAGAAGATACATTGATGTCAAATAAACATATGAAAAGTTCCCCAACATCACCTGTCATCAGGGAATGACAAACTGAAACAACAGGATTTCACTACAAACCTATCAGAATGGTAAAAACCTAAAACATTGATATCATCATATGTCAGCAAAGATGTAGAGCAACAGAAACTCTGATTCATTTGCTGGTAGGAATCCAGAATGGCATTCCCACTGTGGAAGACAGTTTGGTAGCTTCTTACAAAACTAAACATAATCTTAACATATGATCCAGGAATTGTGTTCCCTGGTATTTATCCCAATGAGTTGAAGCTTATGTCCATACAAATATGTGCACACAGATGTTTATAGCAGCTTTATCTGTAATTGCCAAAACTTGGAATTAATAAAGATGTCCTTTGGTAGATGAATGGACAAACTATGGTACAGCTAGATCATAGAATATTAGTCAGTGCTAAAAAGAAATAAGCCATCAAGCCATGAAAAGACATGAAGGAACCTTAAATGCTTATTACTAAGTGAAAGAAGTAAAATCTGATAGTCTATATACTGTATGATTCCAGCTATATGACATATGGGAAAAGGCAAAAAACCATGGAGACAGTAAAAAGATCAATGGCTGTCAGGAGTTGTGGGGAGGGATGGATGAATAGACAGAGCACAGAGGACTTGGGGGCAGTGAAACTATTCTGTATGATACTATAATATGGATACATGTCATTATACATTTGTCCACAACCCTGGAAGTTACACTAAGAGTGAACCCTATTGTAAATTATGGACTTTGAGAGATAATGATGTGTCAGTATAGGTTCTTTGATTGTAACAAATGTACCACTCTCATAGGAGATTTGGTAATAAGGGAGGTTATGCAAATGTGGGTCAGGGGTATATGGGAAATCTCTATATTTTCTTTTTTTAAAAAAAGATTTCTTTATTTATTGGAGAGAGAGAGAGTGAGCAAGAGAGAATGAGCAAGTGAGTTGGGGGAGAGAATCTCAAGCAGACTCCCTACAGAGCAGGGAACCTGAGGCAGGGCTTGATCCCATGACCCTGAGATCATGACCTGAGCCAAAACTGAGTCGGATGCTTAACCGACTGAGCCACCCAGTCGCCCCAAGAAATCTTTGTATTTTCTGCTCCATCTTTCTGTGAATATAAAGATGCTCTAACAAATAAAGATTGTCAATAAAATATAACAACTGCTACATATACATCTATTTCCTTGATCTGTCAGCAGATAGCACAAAAAGAAATGCCACTCCAGTAGCAATGAGTACACCCAGCACCCAGATCTTGGTTTCTCATACTGTTCTCAAATGAAAGGGATGTGGGATCATTGGAGAAATTACTGATTCTAGGACTGGGAAAGCAAATATGCAAGTGGGCTGTCTTGTAGTACTAGAAAATAAGTAAATACTCAACAAAACAAAACAAAACATATAAGCAAACCACCACGATCTGGTATGCCAAAAGGACACAAGAGCCAAATGAAAGAACTCCTGACAGCCAAAACTAAGGCAATTTAAGCAGCAAAGTAAAGTAATAGCAGATTATAATGCAAAGTATAAAATAAATATCTATGAGTCCATACTGATATAAATAAATGATCAAGTAAATAGATAAATGGGAGAAAAAATATATATCTCCCATGCAGAAGAACTCCAAACAATGTACTTAATTACTTTGCCCTCAAAGATATAGACTATAACTCCCCAGTCCTTAAGTGTGAGCTGTACACAATGATTTTCCTCTGAAGTTTGAAAAAGGGAAAAAGAGTGACTGTAACTTTACAATAGAGAAACTTAACAAACTATTTCAGCCAGGTGATCAAGATTAACAATACTGACAAAACATGCTGATAAGATGTACCCTTTTTATTATGTGATGAAAATAGTAATTAGTCTCTATGATTTCCCTCCTAAAAAATCACAATCCCAATCTAATAATGAGAAAAACATCAGATAAATCCCAACTGAAGTAATTCTACAAAATACCTGACCAGTACCCTTCAGAACTGTCAAGGTCATCAAAAATAGACATACCTGAGCAACTGTCACAGTGAAGAGGAGCCTACAGAGACATAGGACTAAATACAATGTAGTATTCTGGATGGGATCCTAAAAAGGAAAAGCGCATTAGGTAAAAACTAAGGAAATCTAAATAAACTTATGATTTACACATCAATAACTTCATTATAAGGTTTATAAACTTCAGTATCATTTATCAATATTGGTTCATTATTTGTGACAAATTGTACTATAATAATGAAAGATGCTAGTAATAGGGAGAACTGATGTGGAACTGGATAGAGGAACTCTCTGTACTATCTTCCCTAATTTTTTTTTTTAAAGATTTTATTTATTTATTTGACAGAGAGCAAGATCACAAGTAGACAGAGAGGCAGGCA
>CM053611.1:45245659-45263564 GCA_028646535.1 Procyon lotor
GTGGAGCTGGGAGCCCGATGTGGGACTCGATCCCGGGACTCCAGGATCATGACCTGGGCTGAAGGCAGTTGCTTAACCAACTGAGTCACCCAGGCACCCCAATAGCTACATTTTTTTTTTAAAGATTTTTATTTATTTATTTGACAGAGAGATAGAGGGCACAAGTAAGCAGAGCAGAGGCAGAGGGAGAGAGAGAAGCAGGCTCTCCTCCGAGCAGGGAACCCGATGTGGGGCTCGATCCCAGGACCCTGGGATCATGACCTGAGCCGAAGGCAGTTGCTTAACCAACTGAGCCACCCAGGTGCCCCAATAGCTACATTTTTTGAGTGCTTACTTTGTGCTAGGCACTGGTCTGGAGTTTAAGTTTGTACAAACCACGATTAATGAGGATTCTCTGAATCAGGTGGACTCACCCGCCAGATGTAGTTACTGCAACGATGACCAAATTAAGTAAACCTTTTAAGCGGCTTCTTTACAGTATAGAACCTGAATATGTATGGTGAATTCCTAATCACTAAAAAAATTCTATCAATTAGGTAAATGATCATAAAAATTCTACTGCAAAGGAGAAAGAATTTAGAACCCAAAGCTTGTGATGACTTGCCATATTTTAAAATGTTATTAAATGTAAATTTAGCTTGTTAAAAAAACAAAAGCTTATTATAAATCTATGAATCATTGCTTTTCTAATAACATTCTATGGAATTCATTTTCCAAATTTCAAATACTTATTACTTCTACTTTTGAATTTAAAAAAGATATTGTTTAAAGAAATATATATTCTAGCATTTGGCCACTGTTCAAGGATTGACAATATGTTTTGAGTGTTACCTCCTTCTTCTGATTAGAATATGGCCATTGAGCATCTTATTAATCTTGTTTAGACAATAGGATGAAAGGGAACAATAATTCTTAACCAAAAAATTTGTACTTTATTATCTTCTTGCTAGTTTTTCCATGCTTCGCTTAGCAGGTTAAATAAGAATTTATAATGTATTGCTATTTTAAATAATAATAAGGTTCTTGTTATTAGGCCTTAGGTCCTTATCATTTTATTTATTATTGACATTTTGTTTGTACCTTTGTTTTGGTGCTTATTTTTATAAACTAGTTCAATTTAGGAATCCTAAATTCCTAAAATCCTAATTCCAAATTAGGAATCCTAACTAAGATGGATTCTAAAATCCTAAAACTAAAACTAAAATTTTTAGTTACTCTTTCTCTTCTCCCATTTTTGTAGGTTTTATATAAGTCTAAGTCAAACAATATTCTTTCTTATGACTTTTGGTTCTATGAGACTCCGAGAGTCTCCTCTAGCTACAATAGACTAGCTTCAATTTTTCTTACTTATAAAATAAATTCCCACTATTGACTATACTATATAAATTTGGCCAATTATAATTGGTATAAATAAATGGTGCAGAGGGACATCAACTCCTTTGCCTTCCTGGCCTGCAAAGGCGTTGTTTTGGCTATATTCTACTTGTAAGTGAAACTGTGTTAACCTATTTGAGACCAAAAATGTCTTTATTATTATAATTAGGTCTGCTAATTGCCCACCAAAATCTGTTCTCCCTTTCTTCTAAGTTTCTTAAGTTCTTGACAATAGAATGTGAACAGAGATGATGGGACCACTTGTGGGTCATATCCCCTCCCTCACAGACATGCTGCTATTCAGCCTTTTGTGCCCATAAGACACTGTCCTAGGGCTCCCCCCACATAAATCAAGATAGAAGGAACCTGGGTCCTTGAATGACTGTATAAAGCAAAACCACCAGCCTGACTTTTCTGAAATGTGATAGAAAAATGACTATCTTTTTTTTCCCCCTCTATTTTCGGGTCTCCTTGACATAGTTATAACTTAATATATTTCCATATCTGGAAGTTTGCTTCCAAAATATTGTAGTGATTTTTTGAACTTAATTTTTTTATTGTTTCTACAAGACAAATTAGGCATTCTCCAAGACATAGTCTTGCTTCAAAAACCACAGATTGTTAATTAAGCAAATTGGGATAAAATGAATTAATCACCCCATAAATATTCATTACTTTCCTGTTATTGTTTATCACTGTATTCAATTCTGGGGCTATAAATGTCTACATCAAATCTTTCCTGCTTATTTTGATGGGAAATAAATATTTTCACTCACGTTATAAACTTGTTTTATATATGTTTTAGGTGATGATTTTACTGAAAACATTATTTGAGCTCATTGCATGCAAATTACTGTGTGGAATGGTATGGATAAAAATGAAGACTAAAACATGGTCAGTTCCCTCTAAGAACCCACAGAAGAAATAAATAGTATTTAAATATACTTCATAATTTGCTTTTGGTAAATGTTGACCTCTTTCAACTTCACTACAATTGAAAAATAGATTTTATCATACCTTTTTGTACATGATAAAGTGGAGACTTAATAAAGATAATAACTATACTTACTGACTACCTATTAGTGCTTCCTTCTTGGGCCAAACTATAGTGGAAGTGCATGCAGTTAGTACAAAACCCTGGATGATCTCATGGGATCTGAGAGAAGCAGGAACATGTGATACCTGTCTCCTGATAGAGCCTGAGGAAATGGCAAGACTTGTGTCCCAGTGAGAGGCAAGAATAGTAGAGTGATTTCCAAGCAAGGAAGTTGGGTCCATCGTGGGGCCGGCCGGGTGACAGAAGAGCAGAGGACTGATTTCTATGTGCCAGAGAGAAGTGTGAAAGTGACAGAGGGCATTAGCTTCTTAATTTCCTTTATGCCAGTGTGGTGTGGGTAGTGTCACAGTGACTCCCTGCACCCAAAGTAACAGACAGAGTTCAACCCTGGGGGATCTTTTGGACAGAAGTGAGATCTTTTATAGACTGTAGCCTGTTCAGCTGACACCTGAGATCAGACAGGAATAGGGGTCTATATAAAAGCCACAGTAGCAAGCTGCTCATTTGGATCTTTTTTTTTTTTTTTTCTCATTTGGATCTTGTATCTTCCTTTCTGAATGCCCTGTGAAGCCAAGACCCCCTCCCATGCAACCAGGGTAAAAAAGATTCCCTCTGGACTGACTAGGACTAAGTTTCTACCACCATTAAAATAGGCTTACTAATATGATGACTATATCATTTATTGTCCAAATAGGGACACTTTAAAAAAATGTATATATTTATTTTAAGTAATCTCTACACCCAGTGTGGAATTTGAACTCAAGATCAAGAATCGCATGCTCTCTGGACTGAACCAGCCAGGTATCCCCAAATATGGACACTTTTGAGGGTGAAAAGGTAAACTCTTGATAGTTATACCCAGATTAGCATTTGTAAAGTGGGACTGTCCAGGGCAAATTGGGAAGATGTTTGCTTTCTTTTTATAAAAAGGATTAGGATGAGTTACACAAAACCTAAAAAAGTTGTGTTTCTCACACATATGAATATATGGACTGAAATTAATACCCACCACAAAGGGCAATGCTTACAGCAGAATCTGCCTCTGCAGATCACTGTAATACGTAAGGAAGATGACTTTTTCCTCTGTCCACATTCTACACTTTGAAAGTATGGGGCTTCTATACTCTGTTGTACTTTTTGCTAACTCCTCCCTGTGTAAAGAGGAATGATTTATCTCTTGGTAAGATGACAAGACTTTGCTATCATGTGTTCATTTTCCTCTGTAAGTGAAAATACAGAGTTAAACATCCCTCAAAACAGCATGACCTGCCTTGCTTTTCTTGCTGGGTGAAAGCACTGGCATTTTCTTCTTTTACCATTTCTCTGCCTTCAAACTGACTCCTACCTGGGTAGGCTCTGTTCCTGTGCAGAGGATGCAAGAAATTTGGGGTGGCTAGACTCAGTTTTCAGAAAATGAGTGGGAAGCTTAATTTTGAACACAGCTCCAAGCCATAGGTCTCTTTTCCATCTCTACTAGTAAAAAAGCAGGTATTTTAATTCCCATCTGGCATCTGTGTGCATTCCTTAATTTGTTTCAAACTAATTAATTAAGGGAAAAGTTTTGTTTAGCCCTTTAGAGACACAACATGGCCCTGAATGATTTGGATTATGACTCAAGTGAGAGATGCCTGCTGGAGACAGTTATTATATACTTTGCTTGGGATGCAGATGACTTCCAGAACTTTTATTATTATGCCTGAAGCTATGCTTAAATAGAATTTTAACTTTTGAAAAATATGACACTTCTCAGGAATTGATCCCACTACTTGGTAATAGATTAACGTAATATGGCCTTAAATTTCTTAGGGCTTTCAGTTCATTTTCTGGTTGCACATACTAAGGGGGAATGTTTCTTCCCTCATCCCTGAAAATGTCTTCCAGTTCAGAAAACTCGGTTTAAAGAACTCTTCTAGTTTAGGGAACGCGGTGGCCATGCTGGCCTCTTTCCACCCTTTTTACCCCGTCCCAGAAATACAGACGTTCCCACCTAAAAGCGGTTTCGTTTTCCGAGGTTCCAATTACCTGCCCTGTGGTCAGTGCCGGTCTGGAGAAGATGAGCCTCCATCTGACGAAGCGTCAGAGGGTTAGTAGTAGCCGAACGCTACGTCACATCGCCTGCGTCATTCCCCTTACGTCAACCCGTCACGCAGGCTTTTTACGGTCTTGCTTCAGCATAAGGGTGAGTACCGCACAATGGGACGTTTTGAGAGAGACCGCGCATTTAGGTAACTTGTATTACAGTATACTGTTATAATTGTTCTATTTTATTATGTTATTATTGTTAACCTTTTATTGCGCCTAATTTGTAAATTGAACTTTATCGTAGGTCTTTATTTATAGGGAAAAAGCATAGCATAGAGGGCCGTATTATCCGCGGTTTCAAGCTTCTGTCGAGGGTCTCCGAACGATCCCCGTGGATAAAGGGCGACTACTGTAACTGTAAATTTGGGAAGGATCAACTGAGCATGCACTGTTCAGCTTTCTTTTCTCCTGTAGTAAGGCTGTCTTCATGGAGCAGCTCTCTTCAGCTTCTCTGTGCTTTAAGTCTTACCTGCTCTCATCCAGCAATGCTTGTAACTGGATAAGGTAAATCTGGTTCAATTAGCAAGCCAGTTTAGCTCTTGTATTAAGCTGTGAAATGGCCTTTGGTATATACTTTATAATCAAAGGGTGATGTTTTGATTTGCTGTATGTTTTACTCCTTTTAGACCTCTAATGTGTATTGGGGCACCTCAATGTTGTTCTGACAGTGGATTTTGGGTTATGAGTGAGCTACTCTGTGGACATATTTGGGTATTTGCATAACGTAAAATTATTTTTTTTGATATTTCTTAGCAACACCCAAGCTTTGCCAGTAGATAGTTATGCATCATGAAAGAGATCTTTATTATTCCTGGAGGGATAACAGGGCTGATAGGCTGTTCTGAGTGGAAAAGGGAATATTAAGATGCAATTAGAAAGTTCAGAAAAAGAAAAGGTGTTAATTCTTGAATTAAGCCATGTTTTTGTCAATATCCGCTTGGTTTTCTCTGTTTTGCTTTTCTCTGTCATAGCTGAGCTTAGTCCAGAGTCCAACCTCAGTCCAGAGCGGGTACCCTGGATGTTCTGGGTGCTCTGGGTGCTCTGGATGTTCTGGGTGCTCTGAAAAGAATAGCCCCTTTCTTAACCCTCCTCTCTTGGTAGGCACTGATACCTCAGCTGGCCTTTCTGTAGTAGTAAGAGCTACCATTTGGGGGGTCTGTTATGTTCTAAGACTTTGACTAAATTATTTCATTTTATGTCATGACAATGCTATAAAATAGATTTTATTATCAACATATTTACTGAAGAAGAAAATGAAATCCAGAGAAGTTGTGTGACTGCAACAGAAGCAGAACTTGAAATTAAGTCACTCAAATTCTTACATCACACTTGGATGATATGTAGGAAAAAGTAATCATATAAATATTCATTATCTGACCTCTGCAGGCATGAGGTTATGTGGGGAAACAAAAACTGTTATTAGTGTTCCCTAATGCACTGGTAGTAGAGTTTTCAGTATTGCTCTGAAACTTCTTCGAATGTATCAACCTGGAGCAGCACTTTTGGGTCAATAGCATAAATTGTGCTGAGCGACTATGTTACCATAAATATTGTCTAGAGGATGGGCTTTGGTTTTTTTTTTTTGCTTAGTTCAGATCCTTTACGTTAAATACTACAATATCTATAGTATTATTACATAACATGGCAGAGAGCATAGTGTTGTGAATATTTTAGTAGGGTCACCTAAGGCAGTGGTAGTTGGGTATGGTAAACACTGATTTAAAAAATCTGAGCTGTCAAAGCAAATTCTCGAAAGTATAGTCACATTTTTAGGAAAAAGATAGACAGTGTTCACTGTCAACACAATTACATTTTGTTCCTGAGATGGAATTCTGTAAACATGTTTGCTTGCTTGGATCTAAGAAAATACATTTCACCCTTGAGGAAGTTTTACTTTTTCCCCCCGACCATCTCACTATTGTTTTCTCTATTGTCTTAAGGAGGTCAGTCTTAGAGCTTTGTGTAGAATGATGTTTCCTGCTTTATCGCACTGTACTGTACTTAAAGTATTAGAGTGAACCTGATATTCGGACCAGCAGGTTGGAGAGTAGCTAAAATGAATCTGCAGAAGGAAGTCAGGCAAGGACAACTGGCATAAATAAACCTGGCAGTTGGCATAAATAAATTTGGCTCCTGTTGTATTTTTTTGTATTAATAAAGAATACTTTTTTTCTGCAATAGCTCTATGACCTGGAGGCATTAGCTCTTGTTAATTAATCCTCTTTTGGTATAAGACAGAGCTGGAAATAAAGGATGTTAGGCAATTAGCCCTCATTTGAGACTTTGTCAGGAATATTGGCTTCTAATGCCTTGCACAGACCTGGCAGATGAGGTGCTCAAAAATATTTTGAATACTGAATATAGTACTCTTGTGTTCTTATTGACTACATATGGGATTCCACACCGGTGCTAAACCTTTTACAATATAATTGTATTCAAAATAGACATAACTTTTAGCCAAAATTCTTTGCATGTGGTGCTATGCAAACATTTACCTTACTTTATAAAGTAATGAGTTTCTAAAATTTAAAGAATGTTTTAAGCCCATACCACAGACCAGAACTTCAGTCTTCCCTCAAACTTTGGCAAATATATGATGATGCTTTTATTCTTCCATTAAGTACATGGTCACTCAAGCAAGTTAAGTAACCTACCTAAGATCACAGGTTAGTAAGGATTCATTCTGGATCTTTTTCACAACAAAGCTGTTGCTTTTCCTGCTGCACTCTACTGTGTGTAATTGTAGTTTTTATACATCTAGTCATCTTTCAAATGAGTGGGATACTTGAAAGTAAAGGATTTTTGTAGTAAAATAGTCCTTATAAGGACTGCTTTAGGGAATGCATTAAAAAGTGTACATTATCCTTCTATCTCTTTTGTAAATTTGATTTTTGTATCTTAATTTAAGATATACCTGTAGCAATATTATCAGTATTATTTTCAAAAAATATATTGCATGTATATTTCATATTCAGCTTTGTAATATGGTGCTTTATGAATACTATTTTATTTTTTATAATAATCATGCATAAAATAGGTATATTACTCTTATTTAGAAACATGGAAATAAAGAACAGTGAGGTTAAATTACCTGTCTAAGGATATATAACTGTGGAATTGGAAAACTGTATGATTTTTTTTACCTAAATTTTCTCAAGTCTATTGGTTCCTAGATCAATTATGGAAATTTCTAGAATAATATAAATATTATCTAGCTGAAACTTAAGTCTCAATAATTGCCAAATTTTATTCTAATGGGGAAATATCACACTGTTTTAGAGAGTTTCTTTTTGTCATTAAATATAACACTGTGAGTAATTTTGATTTTTCCAGTAAAGAAATTTAATTTTACATGAAATTCGTAGCCTCTTAAACAGATATTGTCAATCATTCTCCAGGTTTATTCAACCATTAGAATTTAAGAATCAAATAGAACAGATAATTTTCTCAGATGACAGAAATATAGGAACATACATAACATTATCATCGTGACTTATTGCTGGATTTGTCAAGGAAAAACATTTTTACTGATAAATTCTTACAAGAATATTTACTTCTTTCGCCAAACTCTTTACAAATGAGACTTGAGAGGTGGGTGATTAATATTCTCGGTTTTTCAGCCTTTCAAGGTATTGTTCTGAGGATTGCTTGTTGAAGGAATTAAAATTGTTATCTTTCAGGTGCATACGAGGTGTAGAGGTGACTTATCTTTTGTTTAGTCTGCTTAGTGAGTGGTGTGGAGTGAGAAAGTTAATACATTAGCAACACAGAGTTTCAGTATGGATATTACTTGCTTGATTGTCTATGCAGGCTGATACCTTGCTTGAATAGCTATACAGAGAAGGAGGGCAGCTGGTGTTGCAGAGACTGTGGTAAAGAGAGGGTGACCAGAAGACTTGAGTAAACAAGCCATTTTCCATCAGGATCCAGACACCTAATCACTGTCCTTTTTTTTTTTTCCCCCCAATAAACATTCATTGTTATTTTTATTAATTACTGTAGAATTTAGAGCCATGCAAATTCTGTTCCAAAGTATATATATACAAAGTATATATATACAAGGTATATATATACAAAGCTATAGTAAGAAACTAAAGCATTATAAAAGGTTGTTTACAAAAGTAAAATAGGTCTGGATTCCTGGACTCTCAGGAATAGTGGAAATTTGAATTTCTTAGCAGGAAGGGGAAGTGTATATTTAATAAAAGAAGTTAAGTGCTGAATCTGATTTAGAAGTATCATTATGGATATATATTCCTGGTATATTTTATTCTTGGGAAAGAACATTTCTTAACTCTACACTGGAAAGGTTTAGAACCAAGTACTGACTCTGTAGAAATGAGGTGTTTTAGTTTACTTATTGTGGTTTCTAAATATAGTTTCTCACTAAAAGGAACCAGGGCTCATTGGAGGTCTGCACATGGAATGTACAAGATGAGCCTAGTAAACACTGTCCTTTGCATACAAAATCTTATGTCTGATTATTTTCCCATTTGCTTTTGGTACATAATGAATATATTGACCTGTTTTCTGTTGTAGGCAGATATTCCAGTTTACAAGTTTGTACACAGATATACTTGAATATATGAAAGTGAAGTAACCATGGAGCCAACATTCAGAATTCCAGAACTACCTCATTTTTAAAATAAATTTTACTTCTTATCATTTCAAAATATGTTTCAGAGAGATTAGAAAAGAACATTAGGTTTCAAAGCCGACGGCTAAGAAAGAATTCTTGAGACATCTTTGGTGTGTGCAAAAAGGTAGTTTTATTAAAGCATGGGGATAAGATCCATGGACAGAAAGAACAGCACTGGGGTCATGAGGAGTGGCCCATTATATACCTTCAAGTTGGGAGGGGGTTAGTGATAGCATAAGTCTCTGAGGAATTTTGGAAGCAAGGTTTCCAGGACCTTGAGAGGACTAGCTATTATTGGGAAAAGGTCATTTATTACTGTCTAATCAAACCTTAGACATATGTGAATAGAAAATAGATTTTACCCATTGAGGGTACATCCAGTCAAGTTGTCATTAACATGTCAAGGTAACAGAAAGATATTTTCAATTATACAAAGACTCTTCAACTTTATGTCCTATGTAGTCTATATAAGAAACCCTACCTGAATGTGTAATCTATTCAAGCAGAAGATTGAAACTGTGGGGGGAAAATCCTGGTGGTAAATATTAATTTTTAAAAACATAATTACTGCAGTTTAAACATTTAAATCATAGTTGCAAAACTAACTTTTATGGTTATAACTCTTAAACAAAGCTATATTATGAAATAACTAATAATTATTAATAATTCAGTCATAGTATACCAGGGAAAATGTCCCAGTCCTTGTCACAAAAACTGGAAGAGAAAGAGGAGGAGAGGTGGTAAAATAATACAAATTTTTGCATTGTCCATAGTGATAGTAAATAACAAAGCATCTAAATATATAAAAATAACTTTAGAAAACAAGAAAAACTTTTTTCTATTTTTATTTTCCTATTTTTGTTTTTATTTCTATTTTTTCTATTTATTTTTTCTATTTCTATTTTTTCTTATTTCTATTTCTATATTCTTATTTCTATTTTTATTTTCTTATTTCTATTTTTTCTATTTTTATTTTCTTACTTCTATTTTTTCTAAGTTTTTCTAAAAAACTTTTAGAAAACAAGAAATCAGAAAAAATACAGTTGTATCCAGAGATTTTTATTTTGTTTATTTATGTTTTCATTTTAATTGCAATTTGTTAATATACAATGTTATGTTAGTTTCAGGTATATGATACAGCAATTCAACACTTTGATACAAATACCCAATGTTTATCACAAGTTCATTCCTTAATCCCCCATCACGTATTTAACCCATCCTCCCATCTGGTACCTCCCCTCTGGTAACCATCAGTTTGTTCTTTATAGCTAAGAGTCTGTTTCTTGGTTTATGTCTCTCTCTCTCTCTTTCTCTTTTCTTGTTTTTGCTCCTTTGTTTCGTTTCTTGATTTCTACCTGTGAGTGAAATCATAATGGTATTTGTCTTTCTCTAGGGGATTTATTCTGTGTAGCATTATATTCTCTAGCTCCATCCATGTTATTGCAAATGGCAAGATTTTATTCCTTTATAGGGCTGAATAGTATTCCATTATATATATGAGTATGTGTGTTTATATACATACATATATGCACATATACATATATATACACACACACATATACACACATATATATTTTCCCTACATCTTTATCCATTCAAAAACTGATGGACACTTGGGCTGCTTCCATACTTTGGCTATTGTAAATAATGCTGTTGTAGACATTGAGGTGCATGTATTCCTTTGAAATAGTGTTTTTGTAGTTTTTTGGTAAATAGTGGTGTGATTGCTGGACTGTGGGGTAGTTCCATTTTTAACTTTTTGAGGAACCTCCATACTCTTTTACAGAGTGGCTGCAACAGTTTGCATTCCCATCAACAGTGCAGGAGGGTTCCTCTTGCTCCACATCCTGGCCAACACCTGTAGTTTCTTGTGTGTTTGATTTTAGCCGTTCTGACAGACATGAGATTATATCTCTTATAGTTTTGATTTGCATTTCCCTGATGGTAAGTGATGATGAGTGTCTTTTTAAAAAAAAAACATATAATGTATTATTTGCTTCGGGGTTACAGGTCTGTGAATCATCAGTCTTACACAATTCACAGAACTCATCATAGCACATACCCAGGATGGCTGGGTTATGGACATGAGCGTCTTTTCATATGTCTATTGTCCATCTGGATGTCTTATTTGGAGAAATATATGTTCATGTCTTCTGGCTATTTTTAGACTGGATTGTTTGTTTTTTGGATGTTGAGTTGCATAAATTCTTTACATATATTGGATGCTAACCTTTTAAATAAAGATATTTGCAAATATCTTACCCCATTCTGTAGGTTACCTTATAGTTTTGTTGATTGTTTCTTTTGCCATGCAGGAGCTTTCTGTTTGGATGTAGACCCAGAAGTTTATTTTTGCTTCTGTTTCCCTTACCTCAGGAAATAAATCTAGGAAAAAGTTGCTATGGTCAATGTCAAAGAGTTTACTGCCTGTATTCTCTTCCAGGATTTTTATGGTTTCAGGTCTCATATCTAGGTCTTTAATCCATTTTGAGTTTATTTTGTATATGGTGAAGAAAGTGGTCCCATTTCATTCTTCTGCATGTTGCTATCCAGTGTTCCCAACACTACTTGTTGAAGAGACTGTCTCTTTCCCAATTGGATATTCTTTCTTGCTTTGTTGAAGACTAATTAACCATATAATCGTGGATTTATTTCTGGGTTTTCTATCCTATTCTATTGATCTATGTGTCTATTTTTATGCCGGTACCATACTGTTTTGATCACTATAGCTTTATAATCTAATTTGAAGTCCAGAATTGTGATGCCTCCAACTTTGCTTTTCTGTTTCAAGGTTGCTTTTGCCAGCTATTCAGGGTCTTTTTTGGTTCCATATACATTTTAGGATTGTTTGCTCTAGTTCTATGAAAAATGCTGGTGATATTTTGATAGGGATTGCATTGAATGCATTGGGTCCTCTTCAATTTCCTTCATCAACATTCTATAATTTTCAGAGTACAAATCTTTCATCTCTTTGGTTAAGTTTCCTAGGTATCTTATTATTTTTGGTGCTGTTTTAAGTGGGATTGTTTTCTTAATTTCTCTGTCTGCTCTTTTGTTACTGGTGTATAGAAATGCAACAGATTTACATACATTGTATATCTTACAAATTTACTGAATTTGTTTATCAGTTCTAGCAGTTTTTTGGTGGTCTTTTGCGTTTTCCGTATATAGTATCATATCATTTGCAAATAGTGAAAATTTTACTTCTTCCTTACCAACTTGGATGCGTTTTTTTTTTTTTTTTTGATGCGTTTTATATCTTTTTATTGTCTGATCGCTATGGCTACAGCTTCTAGCAGCATGTTGAATAAAAGTGGTGAGAATGGACATCCCTGTCTCCTTCCTGACCTTAGAGTAACTGCTCTTGGTTTTTCCCCATTAAGGATGATGTTAGCTGTGGGCTTTCCACATATGGCTTTTATTCTGTTCAGGTGTATTTCCTTTAAACCATTGTTGAGGGTTTTTTATCATAAATGGATGGATGTTGTACTTTGTCAAATGCCTTTTTTGCATCTATTAAAATATCATATAGTTCTTATCCTTTCCCTTATTAATGTGATATATCATGTTGATTGATTTGTGAATATTGAACCACCCTTGTACCCAGGAATAAATCCTACTTGATTGCACTGAAAGACTTTTTAAAATGTATTGTTGGATTTGGTTTGCTAGTATTTTCTGAGCCTCTATGGTATATAACTTTTTATGACAACTTTACTAATTATATTATATTACTAGAAATTTGTATATACCATAACCAAAAAAGAATTCAAATGGATTTTTGAATTTAGATGTGAAAATCCTCAACAAATACTAGCAAAAATCCATGTAGTTCTGTCTCTCTCTCTCTTTTTTGTGATGTCTTTATTTGGGTTTGGTATTAGTATAATGCTGGCATCATAGAATGAATTTGGAAGCTTTCCTTCCTTTTTTATGTTTTGGAATAGTTTGAGAAGAATAGGTATTAACTCTTCTTTAAATATTTGGTAGAATTTACTTTTTAAGCCATTTGGTTCTGGACTTTGGTTTGTTGGAAATTTTTTGACTACTGATTGAATTTTTTTGGGTTATGAGTATATACAAATTTTCTATTTCTTCTTGTTTCAGTTTTGGTAGTTTACATGTTTCTAGGAATTTATTCATTTCTTCTGTTGTATAATTTGTTGGCATATAGTTTTTTATAGTATTTGGTTATAATTGTTTGTATTTCTATGCTGTTTGTTATTTTTCTCTTTTATCTGTGATATGAGTTCTTTTTTCTTGATATGTCTTAGCCAGAGATTTTTAATATTTCTATCATCCTGAAAATGAGAATTCGTCCTCAATTCTTTCCAGATTGAGAAACCCATAATCCAATAAGAATATACTATTTCTAGTAATATAATATAATTAGTAAAGTTGTCATAAAAAGTTATATACCATAAAGGCTCTACTTTTTTTACAGTCCCTATGAACCCACAAAGAAAATCTCAATATCTCTCAATAAATTCCAGAAAGTAGAAAGTAAAAAATTTAGTAAATCTCTGAATTTCTGAAAGTAAACTAGTAAAACCAGATATACCTAACAAAATAAAAACAAAAGAAACTATAGCTCTTATTTAACCAACTGTTGAATCAAATAGAAAATAAAAATCCAAATATAACAGCTTAAGGAAAACAAAATAAAAATTAAGCATTCAGTGTAGGATATGGAACAAATACATCCAAGGGAAACAAACAAAAAAAATGAATTCATGAAGATAAAAAGATAAAACTTAAATTAGAAGTAGAAAAAAATATAACTGATATAAGGAGATTTAAATAACAGTAACAAAACCCATTCCAATGGGTAACTTTCCACTTTCATCAAAGTGTAGCTGGGAAGAGATGAAAGTACAAACACGTAGATTTAAGGGTGAGAAGAAGGAATGATCCGCCAAATAATAGAGCTACAAAAAAATAGTTTTCAAAAATCTGTGTTAATAAATATGAAAAGCTCCTTGAATAGATGGTTTTTCAGCAAATAGATTACCCAAATTGATACCTAAAGGAATAGAAAAATAGAAACATTTAACAAGCATGAAGGAAATTAGTTGTCAAAGAACCAGTACCTTCATCTCCAACTATTTTTGAAGATAAGAACTTTTCATGTCTATAGTGTTCTGACAGCAATATTTATTGTCTATAATACTGAAAAAATTACTTCCAACCATCCTGAGATTATATTTGTACATTGTCTAAATGCTCTGAGATATGTTGTCGGTTTTAGATATTTTAATTAGTTTATAACATTTATTTACTTATTTTTGGTTAACACATTTTCCCTCTGTTGAGCATAGAGCATGGCTATGCAAACTTCTGTAAGCCAAAATAGTGTAAAGTAAAAAAAGCAATTATCATTAATTTATATGGAAAAACTTTTGAGTATTCCCAGGCCCCAAAATAACCTCTCAGGCTTTTCTGTTATCTTAGGGCAAATTTTGTTAACAGAGGCATGAAGTAAATGTGGATAAAACACAGATGGTCACACAGTTCAAAGCTATGGCAGCTTGACGCTGAGTGTAGTTCCCAGGGAAGGTACTTGGCAGGACCTCTCCTCCTATTCCTGGTGTACACTGCCCCTCTAATAGCTCTGCTGCAAAACAAACACTGAATGCTATTTTTGCTTTTTGTCTTTTTTCGTAAAAGTGAAAATTCTCTTCAGATTTCTTTGGTTAACAAAAACATATACTACTAATGTAGGTCTTTTGTAAAAGTGAAGTGATATACTGTGAACTTTTGAAAAACAAGGGTGGGGGGATACTTGTATCCTCTTATCTATTTGGAATTCTGTGTCTGCTTTGAAATTGTTCTTACTAATTATAAAATCTAGAATCACCTTGTTAGGGGAAGTCTTGTCATTCAATTCTCTCTATTTCCGAATTAGGAAATATATCCATAGAGGTGATGCAGTTGTCTTTATCATGGTCATCTAGCAAGCTAGTGGTAAAACAAGCACTAGAAAAAAATGGATTACTTGACCAAAATAGAAAATGTAGAAGAAGGTTCTTTTGTCAGGTATTGGGTGAAGGGAATTATATATGATTCCCTGGCAGTCTTTATTCCTTAAGTACTTTAACCTTAGTTAACAATATAAAATACTTACAGGTTCTCATTGTTTACATATGTACTCTGTTTAAGTCTAGCAGAGCTGTGAAGCAAATTTGTAAACCTATTTAAGAAACTTCCTGAGTTAGTGAAAACATATTCTGAAGAGGTTTTCTTCAAGCTTAAAGCTGAGAATAACAGATGTCTCACAAATTGCAGTTTTTGTGGATGTACAAGAATTTGAAAGTGGTCCCCAAAGGTTACTAAGAGCCTCACTGTGAATGAAAAAATTGGAATCATCAGTGCACAGCCTGGGTAAGCAATAATGTCACATCCTGACATTATCACACCATCAAAGCTGCTGAGAAAAAGCAAGCTGGGCAGCAACAGCTGTATTTCCAAATGGCAAAAATGTTAAAATGTTGCAGAGATCAGTGGAAGTTATTTATACTCACCAGAAAGATACACTGATGAGGTGGGTTTCATTTAATATTCTACAAGAACAAGTCCTTCAAGTGTGAATGAGGACTGAACTTCCCATTTTTTCTTTTATCTTTTAACAAAGAGTATTTTTAAACCTGGGCCAGAAGTCTTATGAAGGTCAACCCTTGGTTACATACTCAATCACTCCACAGACCTGGAAAAATTTCACATTGCTTTGTAAATTCTGTGAGGGTAGGGATTTCTGTTTGTTTTGCTCACTGTTACAACCCTGTATCCGTAATAGTGCCTGCAACACAGTGCATGTTCAATCAATATTCATTGAATACACACATTATTTCTCTAATAATATTCCCCTCTTACCTCATATTCATTAGTTCTTATCATCTCTTGCCTGGGTTGTCATAGCAGCCTTCAATCCAGCTTCCTTGACTATGGTCTTATCTCTATTTCTCATCTATGTTTCATTCTAGAGCCAGATCTAAAATGTTCTTCTGATCTTGCCACTCTATAGTCTAAAAGTCTTCAAAAGTTCAGCATCATTTGTAGGATAAAGCTAAAGGTATTTAAGGTGGTATATGAGGTCCTCGATGATATGACCTAAGCCCTCTTCAAGCATTTCTCAGTGCTAGCTGCCTCATACTTTATTCTAATAACCACAAATTGCCTTCTTGTTTTCTACACATACCAGAGGTTTCTTCCATTTCCTTCATGTGTTACTTCTGCTTGGAATGTCTCAACCTCCCACTCACCTTTAAGATTCAGCAAAGGAGTACTAATATACCCTTTTCCTTCACTTTCTGGCTCAGTTCTTTGCCCAGTTTAGCATGTCTCATACCCTAAGAATATGACTATCATAGAACTTTCCACATTGCTCTGTGATAGTCTATTTATGAACGTATCTCACTCCTAAAACAGTGAGCTTCTCCAAGGTAAGAACAAATTCTCATCCATTTTTAGATTCTCAGTGCCTTGAACAATAAATAGTAGTTAGCAGATTTCATACATTTGTTGACTTACTTTGCAGATATAAAGGGAAAAAAGGATCTTGTGACTCTGGGGGGGCATGCCCAAGATGGGGAGAGAATATTTTTTTTATGTTTTACACAAAAGATTCTGTGCAAAGAACCCAAGAAATTTACCCTACCTAGTTAAAAAAAATCAAAAGTAAAAGAAACTAGTTCCATCCCCTTATCTCCACAAAGGAGAAACTGGTTGCACACTAGGAGGAAGAAATGAAAGCAGCCTGGTGGAGAAAATTACCCTGGGTAGGGGGCAGAAAGATGGCAGGTGACCTATTCTAATCAGAATGTAATGAAGGTGATCTATCTCTCTGGGGTGTGAAGTGGACATGCTTCATAATTTAAATGTTCCCTCTGTGTGAAGTGGTTCTGTGAATATCATATAGACATCTCATCTATTCTGGACCCGAGGGAATACCTAGTAGAAATAACTTGGGGATCTTCTCTTGACATCTGAGTGTTCTCTCTGCTTTCTCTGAGACTTTTGTTAGCTTGCATCCTTTACAGCATGTAAGTGAGCTTGCTACTTGGTACGATTTGAATTTGTGTGATCTCTGTGTTAGCTCAGCTCATGGGTATTTCTGGTTGCCTATAAAATATTCATTCTCTTCTTTTTTACTTTCAGAACACTGATTTCGTACACATTCTTGTAGAATAGTGGATGTATAATACAGATCTAGCCAATGAAAGAGAAACAGATATTTTTGGATGGGTTTCTAGAAAGTTCTTTTAAAAGTAAACTTGGCTGGCTTGTCCCTTTAGCTTTCTCATTTTCTCTTTCTTTTTCTGTCTTTATTTTTTCTTTTTCTTTTTAAAAACATTTGCTCTTCTTGCCTGGACATGGAACATCCATATTATAAGCGTGAGGGAAAGGGTGCTAGAAACACATGCTAGAAGTGTTGTGTTGCTAATAGATAGAAAAGCTTGGGGCACTGATAGACACTTTTGTGGCCTTTTGGATTCAAATTATTCCATGCCTTTCTCATTTTGTGGGGGAAAAATACCTCTTTTGCCTCATTGTAGTTAGGACTTTGATATTCATGAAGCAGGATCTGTTCTTAAGTGGTAACAATCTCTTACTGTCATTAGAGAGAAGTTCTAGAGTAGATGACTTTTCTTTTTTTTATTTATTTTTTTTTCAGTGTTACAAGATTTATTGTTCATGCACCACACCCAGTGCTCCATGCAATATGTGCCCTCCTCAATACCCACCACCAGGCTCGG
>CM053611.1:45264064-45280059 GCA_028646535.1 Procyon lotor
TCAATTCCTATGGGTGCCCAGTTACTCTTCAGTTTTGTACAACAGTTTAGGCTGTTTTAAAAAGAGCAGGCCTCAGGGCACCTGGGCGGCTCAGTAGGTTAAGCATCTGATTCTTGATTTCGGTTTAAGTCGTGATATCAGTGTCATGATATTAGGGTCAGGAGATGGAACCTAACAGGCTCCTTGCCCAGCACAGAGCCTGGTTAAGATTCTCCCCCCACCCCCCATCCTCAATCTCTCTCTATCTTAAAAAAGAAAAGGAGCAGGCCTCTCTAGACTGTGAACTAAAGATTTTTTGTGTATATGATATGTCAATCTCATTTATTCTTGAACTAGCTGAACTTTGTTGATAGGCAGTTATTTTCAGTGCTTTTGAAACTAACCAACTTCCTTCTTCCCTCCTTCCCTCCTCCTCCTCTTTCTCTCCCTCCCAAACTCTTTAAAATCTTTTTTTCATGTGGAACTTAAAATCTTTTTTTCATGTGGTGTGCTGGTAAGTATTAATAACTAACTTTCTTTTTCTTTTTTTTTTTAAACAACTGGCTTTGTGAAAGAAAGAGATGAAAGTTCAATTTGTACTGTATGCAAATTTCTGGATATAAATATTCTCATCATGGACAATTTTAAGTTACTAACATAATGTGAATAATCATGGAGTTGGGATGAATTGTGTCCAGTTGGCTCTCCTGAGGTGGTAGGAAGTAGCACCAGTACAACACTGTGCAATCCGGATTTCTTCATTTTCATGATGGTATTTTTACTGGCATAATTTCTTACATGTATTCAAAGAAATAAATTAAAACATCCACTTTGAAAAATTAACGAACACTTAGAGATTCCTCTTTCTCAATCCATAAAATATAAGCAAAAGACTATATTTACAATTTTTGATTAAAAATTTTAAAATGTTTGAATAGGAAAATAGATTCATAAAGTTTAGAATTAAAAATAATGTAAGAAAGTATAAATTGAGTAAAATATTTAAATTTAAGTTTCTGGTCATTAAAAAGAGCTACATATTTTGTAGTGAAGGCAGACTACCCTAATTTTACCTAACAGTTTGGTAAAAATTTATCCTGTATTCTTAAATAAAGTGAGAATGGCAGACTAATGCTTTCTAATTTTATATGTGCTCTCAAGGATTCCTGGTCATCTCATAATCTATATTTTATGAACTTCCAGTTCATTCATTGTAAAAGTCCTTCCAAAACTTTTCTGTTTATTTCAAATCCTATCCAGCTGTGTTATTTCAATCTTTTATTTCCTCCAGTTCTTTGAGAAAAAGTGCTTACTTATAGTAAATCCAAGATCACATAACTCTTCTTCCAAAATCAAATAGGCTAAAAGTTTTATGTTAAACTCCTTCAGAATAAGGTTGCAAAATAACTTTCAACCTTTCTCTCCTAAATATGGACCATCTCCTGCCCTTTCCTGCCCCATGCTTAATTTACATTTTTTTTTCCTTTTGAGTAGCCTTGATCCCCCATTTCTCTAATGCCTTCTCATTGAAATCCTGCTGAAAGTCAGAATGCCATTTCTGAACCCAGTCTTGTTATTGGGAAATTAAAAAAAAGAATCATAATTATCTATGTTCTTACTTTTTATATAATTGTATAAATATGTATTATTTAATATTAAGGATTTATAAAAATTATTCATATTGTTCTCAGCAAGGAAGAACCCACTCATTAGGCAAAATTCCTTTGACTTTCAAAACTCTTACCTTATAAGTGTAGTTATGGTTGCTTTCAACAACCATTTCCATATTAAAATTCACTTATGGATAGGAACAGTTAAATTGTTCATTAAGGGTAATTTTCTCAAAAGATATAAAGTTCTAAATTAAAAGCAAGTTTCACAATGGAAATGTTATCTTAGCATTAACTCTAGCATAGATAAGTTAGACTTAATGCCCATTTTCTGAAATATTGATAAGTATGTCAATGAAAATTGCATTAGGGCATTATAAAATTGTTGGTTTTTTAAATTATTTATTTATTTGACACAGAGAGAGATCACAAGTAGGCAGAGAGGCAGGCAGAGAGGGGGGAAGCTGGCTCCCTGCCGAGCAGAGAGCCCGATGTGGGGCTTGATCCCAGGACCCCGGAATCATGACCTGAGCCGAAGGCAGAGGCTTTAACCCACTGAGCCACTCAGGCGCCCCTATAAAATTGTTAATAAACTCATTTGATCTCCATTTTTCTCCCAAGGAAGGAGTTGATATATTAAAACTCGGGTTTTTTCCTTCATTTTTCTAAATTTTCAGTCAATTTTCACAGAGTGCCACTCTGAAGATATTCCCAATGTGGTAGATTTAATGGATTTCTGAGTAGAATCAGTGGAAGACTTGGCTGCCTGTACTGTTTTCTTCTCTAGCTAAAAGCCATATTTTGTTTTTGCAGCAGAATTGCCTATGAGCAATGTCATTAAGATACCCCTCAGTGGAAGTAACCACCTTTAATAGGAGTTTAATGAAATTAGATTTTACAGTTATAGAAATCTTATGATTTGTTTTTGTTTTCAGATTTTAAGAGCATCACAATATTGTATCTGGAAGAAACAGCATAGGCTTTCTGGTTCAGTTTTCTCCTTGGCATCGAGAAGGCTTTTACCACTTCTGATAGATGGCTCTCAATTTTGTGTTTAAACTTGTTCACTAATGAACAACGGTTTACTTCCTAAAGTGGTCTCTGAAATTTTTAGCTACTTGAATGCGTTATATACTTGAAACAATGCAGTATAAACTCTTTTCTTTTTCCCAGTGACTGTCCTTCAAATATCTGAGTGCTATTTTTTTTTTTTTACCTCTTATTTCCAAACTTAATCATCCTGGTCTCATTGTTTTGGATGCCTCTTTGTGGAAGTGAGACTCAGAGCCAGCTTTAACATCCCCTATGTCATCTGGTGAATAGGGAGAGAATGAGATTATTATTTCTATTGATCATAGTCCTCTGTCACATAGTAGTTGATCAATTATCAATGTTGAATTAAAGACTAATACTGTCTATGGTTCTATTCTTTAGCAGTTTTGTGGTTATTTATGGAATTTGAGTTCAACTAAACTTCAAGGAGAAATTTTACATTTTTGGTGTTCATACATTGGAATTAGAATTCAAGAATTAACCAAATCTACAGCAATTCAGCAACATGACAGGATACCAAATCAATACACAGAAATTAGTTGCATTTCTATACACTAACAATGTGACTGAAGAAAGAGAAATTAAGGAATTGATTCCTTTTACAATAGCACCAAAATCTTTAAGATACACAGGAATAAACCTAACCAAAGAGGTAAAGGATCTATAGAAACTACAGAATACTTATGAAAGAAATTGAAGACACAAGGAGATGGAAAAACATTCCATGCTCATGGGTTGGAAGAATAAATATTGTGAAAATATCTATGCTGCCCAGAGCAACCTACACTTTCAGTGCAACCCCATCAAAATACTATCAGCATTTTTCACAGAGCTGGAACAAACAATCCTAAAATTTGTATGGAACCAGAAAAGACCCCAAATAGCCAAAGGAATGTTGAAAAAGAAAACCAAAGCTGGGAGTATCATAATGCCAGGCCTCAAGCTGTATTACAAAGCTGTGATCATCAAGACATCATGGTATTGGCACAAAAACGGACACATAGATCAGTGGAACAGAATAGTGACCCCAGATATGGACTCTCAACTCTATGACCAACTAATCTTTGACAAATCAGGAAAGAATATCCAGTCTCTTCAATAAATGGGGCTGGGAAAATTGGACAGCCACATGCAGAAGAATGAAACTGGACCATTCTCTTATACCACACACAAAGATAAACTCAAAATGGATGAAATACCTCAATGTGAGATAGGAATCCATGAAAATCCTAGAGAAGAACATAGGTAGTAACCTCTTCAACATTGGCCACAGCAACCTCTTTAAAGAAATGTCTGTAGGGGTGCCTGGGTGGCCTAGTGGGTTAAAGCCTCTTCCTTTGGCTCAGGTCATGATTCAGAGTCCTAGGATTGAGCCCTGCATCGGGCTCTCTGCTCAGCAGGGAGCCTGCTTCCCCCTCTCTCTCTGCCTGCCTCTCTGCCTACTTGCGCTCTCTCTCTGTCAAATAAATAAATAAAATCTTAAAAAAAAAAAAGGAATATCTATAAAGGCAAAGGAAACAAAAGCCAAATGAACTTTTTGGACTTTGTCAAGATAATAAGCTTCTGCACAGCAAAAGAAACAGTCAACAAAACAAAGAGGCAACCCACAGAATGGGAGAAGAAATTTGCAAATGATGTTACGAATAAAGGGCTAGTATCCAAGATCTATAAAGAACTTATCAAGCTGAACACCCAAAAAACAAATAGTCCAATCAAGAAATGGGCAGAAGACCTGAACAGACACTTCTCTAAAGAAGACATACAAATAGCTAACAGACATATGAAAAAATGTTCAACACCACTAGCCATCAGAGAAATACAAATCAAAATCACAATGAGATACCACCTTACACCAGTTAGAATGGCAGAAATTAACAAGGCAGGAAACAACAAATGTTGGAGAGGCTGTGGAGAAAGGGGAACCCTCTTATACTGTTGGTGGGAATGAAAGCTGGTGGGAAAGACAGCCACTCTGGAAAACAGTATAAAGTTTCCTCAAGACATTAAAAATAGAGCTACTGTATGACCCAGCAATTGCACTACTAGGTATTTACCCCAAAGATACAGATGTAGTTAAAAGAAGAGGCACATGCACCCCAATGTTCATAGCAGCAGTGTCCACAATAGCCAAACTGTAGAAGGAACTGAGATGCCCTTCAACAGATTAATGGATAAAGATGTGGTTCATTTTTACAGTGGAATATTACTCAGCCATCAGCAAGGATGAATACCCACCATTTCCATTGATAGGGATGGAACTGGAGGGGATGTGCTAAGTGAAATAAGTCAAACAGAGAAATACAATTATCATAAGGAATAGTGTGGAGGACCACAGGGCAAGGGAGGGAAAACTGAATAGGAAGAAATCAGAGAGGGAGACAAACCCTGAGAGACTCTGCACTCTGGGAACCAAACTGAAGGTTATAGAAGGGAGAATGTGAGGAGGTGGAGTAACCAGGTGATGGATATTAAGGAGGGCTGAGCACTCAGTGATGATGAGCACTGGGTGTTATACACAATAATGAATTGTTGAACACTACATCAAAAACTAATGATGTACTGTATGCTGGCTACTTGAACATAATAATAAAAAAATAATAAAAAAATAGAGAGCCCCCCTAAAAATAATTAACCAAATCCTTCTAGAGATCCTTCAATTTATTTAAATTTTGATTTTGACATGTTCTTTCTAAATTTGTAATTTTTAAATTTGGTATACATATTTTGTATATAAATACATTGTTGATAAAATTTTTGAGAAATTAGTCCTATAGATCTGAATTTATTCAAATTGACTTTTTTGGATCTTTTTAAAAATTTACTTCCTTTACTTGAGGTTCATCTCTCCGTTTTGTGGAAGCAGATTATTGGGGTGGTTGGGAGCACAGGCTTAAGAGCACGGGTTAAGAGCATAGCCTCTTTGTCAGTCTGCCTTGATTTCAAGTCTGGTTCTAGCAGTTAATAAGCTATGTGATGTTTGGCCAGCTACTTAGCTTCTGTGTGACTGTTTTTTCATGAAAAATAACTGAAAAAAAATGGCAATAGTAACTACCTGGCTTAGAGAATTCTTATGAAGGTCAAGGAGGTAATACATGTAAATGACTCTTAATAATTTGGGGCACTCCATCCAAAAAAAAATTTATTTTTTATTTAAGTTCAAGTATAATTAACATAGTGTTATATTAATTTTGCTCTTATTCTTCTTAATGCTAGAAGATGTGAAATAAACAATATTGCTTTCCTTTTCTTATCTTTAGATCATTTTCCCCAATCAGCAAGTCTGTTTTATCCCTTTTTTCTTTTTTTGAACTTTGATTTAAAAAACTTAATTATATACATGTGTTATGGAACATCAGTAGTCTTCAAGAGAGCACAAGATGTTTTGCTGCCAGTTAATTTACTTCCAATTTATAGGAAACATATCCTAAAGTAATGTGTTGAATTCTTACTTTGAATTTTTCTTCTACCTTAAAATTATTCAGTACTGTAAACTTTTTTCAATCTAAAAAGATAAGGATAAAGCAGGAAAACAAAGTGTGCATGAAAATATTCATGGTAGCATTATTTATAATAAAAACAAAACAACTTGAATATTCAAAAATAAGAAAATGTCTAAATGATATCTATATATCTGTTATATAGTCATTTAAATTATTATTATGTTATTAATGAATTACTATAAATTATTAATTTATATTAATAGTGAAGAAGTTTACATTAATGTGGATGAATGCCTCTATCATAAGGAGAAAAAGAAAAATGGGTTATAAATTCATGTTCACAGAATAATCACAGATATGTAAAGTAAACAAATTTACTCAAAATTATGCATGGAAAAAATTTTTAAAAGTTACTGTGAGATGTTAATACAGGTTTTCTTTAGTTAAAGGGACTATTAACCATAATAGTGAGTATTGGTGGTAGTATACCAAATACATGCCAAAAGAATAGTCATTAATAACTAATAGCAACATATTTTGTTCTGAGAGCACCTATTTGTGGTAATACGTGTGCTACAATATAACAATACTTTCTGCTAGCCAAGGGTTTTTGGTTTTTTTTGTATGTAGGATAGATTGAATGTAATCATATTCTATTTGTTCTGCAAAAAGGCATCCCACTCCATAGGGAGTTCCATGGCTTCCAGATGTTCTGCCTAATAAAAAATTAGATATATGCTTGTTTCGTTAGGACTATAGCAATTTACCTTTTTGGTTAGCCAGGTCATGTGGAGAGAAGATCAGGGAGCTTTTATCTCTTCACATTGGGAAAAATGGAATTTTACTCGTGTATTTTAAAGACCATCTGATGTATTAACATCATAATCACTTACATTTTATTGAGAACTTATAATGTTCCAGACACAGTGGTTACAAAAGCTGTAACAACTTTAACCTTTACAATGGGGCTGTGAGGCAAGCACTACTATTTCTTCCCCATTTTACAGCTGAGGCAATGGAGGCACAGAGAAATTAAATTAACTGCTAAGGTTTGCATGCACAGATGTGTTTGAGTTGGAGAATCTAACCCTGGCACTAAGTTGTCTTGACTTTCCTATAATATCACATTGCCTAAAATCAGAATAAGTTTCAAAATAGCAACTCTTTATTGTTTGTTACCTTTATTGCTTACATTATGAAAACATTATAATGGTTAAAATTTATTAGGTAAATTTTATCATTTTATTTTTATTTTATTTTTTTTTAAAGATTTTATTTATTTATTTGACAGAGAGAGAGAGATCACAAGTAGGCAGAGAGGCAGGCCGATAGAGAGAGGGGGAGGTAGGCTCCCTGCTGAGCAGAGACCCGATGCAGGGCTCGATCCCAGGACCCTGAGGTCATGACTTGAGTCGAAGGCAGAGGGTTTAACACACTGAGCCATCCAGGGGCCCCAGATTTTATCATTTTATCAAAAGAGAGTCCTCTATAAAAAATAGATGTTTCTGAGTTTTTCTAGGAAATAACAAGAACAGAATGATTTGCAAAAAGGAGTTTATATCAATAAATTCAGCAATCTTTGGTATATTCTATATTTTCTTCCTGTGTAGATAAGTGAATTTATATTAATCTACTATTGTAAAATGAGAGGTTAAAGACTAGTACCTTAAATGTTGTCTTTTAAATGTTGTTCTTTCTTGATTGCAAGGAAATTCATTAAAACATTTTTTTTAGAGCCAACCTAGAGTGGGCACTATGTTAGATTTGTGGTTACTGTGACAAATAGCACAATGCCTTTAACCTCAAGGAACTTATAGTCATACATATAGACATACAGATTTAGTCAACATTCACCCAATGATGTAGCAGGATCCTGACATGATGTCATGTATTAAAACTCACAATGACAAATAAGGCACAGTTTCTGGTCTTAAGAAGTTCTAAATAATTGGAATACAATATAATGATTACCAGTGGGTTACATATAAAGTATCTGGTAGTATTGGGAATGGATTAGGAAGGCTTTAGAGAGAGGATGATACTAAAATTGTCTTAAAGATGAGTAGGAGGCTACCATGTAGACAAATTGGAAATACCATACAAGAAAGACAAATTAGCAGGAGCAAAGGCATAGTTATATAGGAGAACTTGGGGATGTTAGAGGAATGTGAGTGGTTTAAATGTGTCTAGACTATAAGAACTGAACGTAATAAAAAAATGTATTTTTAATTGTTTTATTTTATTTTTATCATGATAAGTATATTCTTTAATTCCCATGCCTTTCCCCTACCTCCCCTCTGGTAACCATCAGTTTGTACTCTATCACTAAGCATCTGTTTCTCTCTCTCTCTCTCTCTTTGCTTGTTTGTTTTGTTTCTTAAATTCCACATATGAGTGAAGTCATATGGTATTTGTCTTTCTCTGACTTATTTCACTTTGCTTTATACTCTCTAGCTCCATCCATGTTGGTGCAAATGGTAAGATTTCATTCTTTTTTAGACTATAAGAATATTTTGAGGGAGTAGTAGACAATGAGACTGAGGTAATAGGGAAGGCCCATATCATACCTAACCCTCATTTATTTTCTCATAATAGCATATTGTACCCTAACTATATGTCAAGTATATATATAAAGACACAGAATGTCTTATTCATGCTGTGGGGATAGTTTGACATTAAATTATTTTTTGAAATTTGTGCCTTTGAAGAAGAGTCAGTTTATGTGTAGGAGCATATAATTTTAATTTGGTCTTTCAAAGATTTGAGTGATTTGAGAAAAAAAAACCCTATAAACCATTCAGAGATTGTTATGACGTATCTATAAGAAAAATGGGAAAATTATCTAGAATATTTGAGATTTATATTTATTTTATGAAAGAAGGATAAAATTCTATGTCATGAGAACATTCTGATCAGCTAAAGAGATTTTATTACAACTTTAAACAGTGACAATAATTAAATATTTTGCTCAGGTATCATTTGTTATTTTGGTTTTCTTTTCCACCATCTCTGGCCTTGCTTTCTAGATTATTAAAATCACTTGAATTTGTTATGATCTTGAGCCATGGTTCTCTTTATAGCTGACATTTTGAATTTATTTGTAATCTCATTTGCTGTTTTACTTGCATTTTGCTTTTCTTATTATCAAACAGCCTATTTCTTATTTGCAAGTCTACAGCCTCCTCTCTAAGACCTAGTTTGCATTTTTTATGTACCTAAAAGAGACAGGGAATCTGCTAAAAATAAAAAAAATATTCAAAATTGAATTGAGTTCAGCTGCTCATTGCTTTTTGAGTTACTACCTTTTCAACTCCAGGAAACTTATGAATTAAAAGGCGATTTTGTGAACAAGTGAAGATGGTTTGGCAGATCTTGTGTTCTCAAGAGAAACTTCTCCACAGTACAGTCACTTAGAATGAGGTTTTGAATACTGTAGATTTATCTTTTTTGGAACTTATTTCTGCATTTGAAATATTTTGAGGATGTCAATAGGCATTTAGTAAGTACTGAGTGATTAAATAATAAACACATGCAAATATTTTTCCATTATTTACCTACTAAGTTTTTCTGTGATATTTCAAACTCCCAACAGAATGAAGAAGCCTACCCCCTCAGTTGAATCTTTCTTCTACCTAGAGCATAACCAGACTCCTCCAATTTGCTTCTTTTTCACTATGGGACATTTGCAGGGATATTGTTTGGTGAGTTTTCTTCTTCCATTCATATTTTTACTACTTTTCTCTAGGGTGATGGATTGAAAGTAATATTAAGAAAAACAAGACATGATTCCTTCCTCGAGGAACTTCAAATTGACTAGAAGCTATAAAAAGATAGAACTCAATAATATAAATTATGTCCCAAAATACAGATTGGGATTGAAGTGAGAGAAAGATCATTTTTTAATAAAAGGTATTTTTAGGTACAGATTGTGTGAGTGATGTTTTTTATGCAAAGGAAATGAAAAAATAACAAAGTTGAGAAAGTATAAGGATTCTATGGAGTAACAGAGAATTTGGCTAGAACATTTAATTAAGAATATTATAGATGATAAGGCTGGAAGAACGGTTTGGGGTCTTATGGGGGATTTAAAAAGCAGGTTTAGAGTTAAGATTTAATATACTGAGACAAGAAAAGAATTTGAACAGAGGAGTAGCACGGACAAACAGATGTATTAGGAAACTTAAGTAGCACATATACTGAAATTGGAGCAATACAGAGAAGATTAGCATGGCTCAAGGATAATACATAAATTCATGAAATATTCCATACTTTTCATGTATAATTCAAGTATAATTCCATACTTTTCAAGTATATATTTCAAATATATACTTTTGAAACATAAGTAACATAAGAAACATAGTCAATGATAACATAATAGTGTTGTGTAGTGACAGATGGTAGCTAGATTTGTGGTGAATTTAGCATAACATATAGAGATGTTGAATCACTATGTAGTGTACCAAAAGTGAATGTAACATTGTGAGTCAACTATACTCAAATAACAAGATTTTAAAAAGAGAAAATTTGGCAGTGATGTGTCAGCAGACGGGGGGGGTAGGGGAGGTGGGGGAGGGTAGAAGAGATCTTGAATCAGAGGGTCAGCCAGAAGGTGTTCATGTAGGTAGGAACTGATGAAGCTCTCAGAATAATGGAAATGCATTCTGGAGACAGTGGGGCTATCTACAGGACTGGCCAGGTTTTGTCTGGGTGGCATAGTGAGAGGAAGAGCCAAGAATGAATTCAAAAATTTTTTTTTTGTGACCAAGAGAACAGTGAGGCTGTTAAATAGGAGTCAGGAGGAGGAGGAGATTTTGAAAAAAACAGGGCGATAATTTTAGTTTTGTATATATCAAGGTAGAGAATTCCAGCAAGTTTTGGACATAGATTTAAAAGTAGTATGAATAGATAGTTGAAAGCATAGGAAATTACAAGATCCTTCAGGGATAGAAAGTAAACAGGAAAAAAAAAGTTTCAAGAAGAAAAAAAATAGGTACATATTCTTGGAATTGAAATACATTGTGGTAAGAACTACCATAACAGTGAAAGGTGCCATAAACATTTATCATAGTCTTTTAGAGTCAGGAAAAGCTTCCCAGGGAAGGGAAGGCTAAGTTGATATCTGCAGCATAATTAGGGGTTGTCAGAAAGAGATCAGGTGAGAGAATGCTCTGTGGATAGTCTCTTAGGCCAGACCTAGGAAGGCTCAGTGTCCTGTGAAGTTCCTCCCTTGGCATCTAATAACAAAGCCTACAATTCCTTTAAGCATAGATCTCTTAGAACTTCAAGATACTTTTTTTCCCCCAAAGAGGCTCCCTGACTTATAGGGTAATCATGTTTTAGAAGATCTTGTACAACTTTTTTTGATTTTTCCTTTATTCAAACTGTATATCTAAACTGTCTTGATTTTCTGGGTAATAAGCAGAGGGTTTAGTTAATAATTCCTTCTATATTGGCTAAAAGCCAAAATTTGGACGTACATGTATTAGCCTTAATTCCTGCCTTCTAAAAACCTTTTTTTGAAATATATGCTCTATCTGGAAATTTCCCTCGTGTTCATAGTTTTTCCCCCCATTTAATGTTTTCTATGCTCTTTGACAATTTTCTCTGTAATTTTTCATAACATATTAAGGTGCATATCTGCTTTCATTTTTATTAGCTTTTGTAGCATCACTGGAGGCTTGTATATTCTGAAAATTAGCAAAGGATTTAAAATTATTTTATAATTCTATGAAGAGTTATAAGCATAGCTTAGGATTTTTGTAAGAGTAATAATACCAATACCAGTGATACCAAGGAGTAGTCAAATACTTCTACAAACATTAATACTACCATATTAATGAATGTTAACTATATTCTAGGACTGCCTTGTTCAGTATGGTAGTCACTAGTCACATGAGGCTACTGAGTACTTGAAATGGGGCTTAAACTAAATTGAGATATACTCTAAGTGTAAAATACTCATCAGATTAAAAAGATGTTGCATTTCTGTTGGACAGCACTGTTCTAGGGCATGCTAATAGAAGCTTTTAACTGTCCTTTAAGCTTCACGAACTACCCATGTAGAGGGGCATGTTATAGATGAGAAAGCAGGTCCCATTACAGCTAATCAGTGATGGAGAAGTCATCCATTCACTCTGGCTTAAATGGAGTACTGGTTTGCAAACAGAAGATAGAAGTTGTTGTTAGCCTCGAAGCACACATTCGAGAATTTGCTTCTGCCTTTGATCTGATAGTAACTTTTGCATTTCATTTATGACACCTGAAGTTGGCTTCATCATCACTGTCGGTTTTAAAGACACAGAACCTTTCACAGAGGTGTGCGCTATCCAAGTGCATTATGTATACCAAAATATATTATATACACCACATTGTGTAATGTACATGAAACTGGATTAAAATACAACGCTAAACAACTTACCTAGACCTGGAAGTTGTTGCAGAGACTAAATGGAAGGGCCCCAGTTTTATGCTTTATAGGTTATAATCTAGCTTTTGTGTGTAGGCTAGGGTGTTGTTAATATCTTTGTGATCCACTAGGACAGAAGTTGGTACCAATTGGATTTCTAGCCTCTTCTAGTTTCTAACTGGAACTTAGAGTTTTCATTGCCCAATAGATAGATCCCTAAGTGGTGCTTCTTTGCAATGAATTATAGAAAGCTCCTTTAGGTCTAACTTTGATAGTGGTTCTGCCCCTGAATGGAGATGAGCCTCAGAGAAATCACACTTCAATTTTTTATGAAGCCACTTTTTAAATTTCTTCTTTAGTCAAATGTTATCATGCCTGTAGCTATCCCCTAAGATGGAAGAATTTGAAGAATACTCTCTAAAGAATCCTGCTTCATTACCGTTCATTCACCCTCCAGCTCCTAATAATAGCCACTATTGTATATAGAGCCTGAGAGACTGTGCCTTCTTTTCACATGTCCCACATTTACTTCTTCAAGTTTCAAGAGTGCCCTGATATTTGGTGAATTGAGAATCTACTCATGCATTATTAACATCACTATATGCAGTTGTACATTGTGAACTGGCTCTGTACTATATCCCTAGTTGTCAAAATGAACTAGGTTTTAATATTTCAGACTCAGTAGGGAGTTCTTGTAACTTCTCTTGGGGAGTGTTCTGTTGATGTCAGTTCCATCCTAAGGCACAATTGTTTTAAATGTTAACATTGTAACACAAAAGAGACAATGATGCTTTGTTAAAATTTTATTTGAAATGTCTTAGGAAGTATTAAAGAATATTTGCCATTGTTTTTTTCTTGGGATACTTGTATTTCCTCAGTTAACCATGCACTGTTACAATTAATCCTCTTGATAATTTTTAAATTTTAGAAACTGTAATATTTTTAGAACAATTTATGAAATAAGCACTTAGAGTAGTACTTTCTCTATGCCAGGTACTGCTTTAACATGCATTAGAAAATACTAATTCATTAATGCTGTGACTAGAAGTGTAAGTATCTATATCCTGTGACTTAAACAAATTATGAAAAAACTAAGTACATTCTTGGGTATAAAATATACTTTAAAAATTATGGTAGTAATATTTTCATTGATTAAAAAAGCACATAGAAATTCATAATGCAGCAGTAATATTGACTATATTTGGAGATCTGTTTTTAAGAGAATGAAAGCTACCATCATTTATCCTTGAAACCACCTACCTATCTGTTCATTTATTTATTGATTACTACTTTAGAATACTTTTTACTTCAAAAGGGCTTTTAATGGTTTGTGATGTTTGAATATTTATAAAAGAACAAGTAACTTAAGCAAGTGACAAGCATGATCAGAAATAATTTAGAAGAATAAAAATATTTGTACTGGAATCCGTGAGGGGATAGTCACAACAACTAAACCCTCTATTTTTTTATTCTTTTCCTTACCACAAAAGGGAAGAAACATGGGATGAATCATAATTTTTGTATGATAAAAATTCAAGTGAGTTTATCTGGAAAGTCATTTTTTTCTAGGTACTAAAGTTCTAGATTATTTTGGGGGGGGGTCTCTTACATAAGGGATGCCAAGTAAAAATGTATTTCCACTGTGAGAATGAGAATCTTCTAATGATACTATATGGTAACTTAACAAACACCTTTCTACTAGTAAGCATGCTAACATAATCCAGGTACACTGCTTCACTACATGGAATTTAATAAACACAAAGCACACAGAACACCTAAAAATTAGGACACAAATCCCACAGGTGCTCACATTTTCAAACTTCACTATTTTCAGCTGAGCTTCAGTACACCAGTGAGAGCAGTTAGTTTAAAGTAGTGCATTCCAGCTAGTGATTATACTTTCTTCCATTACTTGGGAGGAATCCTATATTTGGCAGATAGTTAATATGCATTTTGCAGATAGTTAGGCAGATAGTTAATAGGCATTCTGCAACACTGAGTGATGTGATATTCATCCTTGCTATTAATGGCCCAATAAGTGTTAGTACTTTCAAGATACTATTCTCCTTGAATTCAAGATAGGCCTCTCCATGTGTTCCACAGTACCATAAGCAAATTTTATTATAATCCTTATAATGGAGGTATTTTAATCTTAAATTTTATTTCATATTTTGGTCTGTTTTCTCTGGCCTTTGAGTTACTTGAGAACAAGTGCTCTCTTATCACTGTAGTTCCAGTACTAGAACAGGTGTGACACGTTAGAAAATCTTTGCTATATATTTGGTAAATGAGTGAATAAATGCATGAATTAACTTACCACTGATTGGTATTTTCATCCAGTCAAAGGACCATGCTCAACAGAGATCCCCAAAGATACCAGTAGCAATGTCCTATAACATATTTTTAAGTTCTATGATGATTATATGAAGCTACTTTTCAGATTTTCTCTAATTATAGATGAAGTCATAGCCAGGAGGCTGTGAAGTGGGGTTATATTTTGACTGAGGCTCTGTTCCTCAGTTTTCCAGTATCAGAGAATTGATCTGTCATAATTTTATCCAGGAAGGTTCAGTTTCATGCTGGTCAAATTTATAGGAGATGGGTTTGTAAATCAGAATTCCAGTTTATTGATTTATAAGTGATATATCTTTAACCTAGAAATCAGAATCATTGGTGGCAGAGAAGAGAGTTTCATATAAATTATAAGTTAGAAGATTGCATGATGAAAGCATAAACTGATTTCATGAATGCTCATGAAGGTATGTCTATCTGGGTTATGCCAACCAAATGGATTACTTTAAAGGAATTTTTGTCTAGGGAGTTATCCCAGTCCCTTAGCCAATTGATATGTCTAGTTAAGGGATGATGGAATCCAGATAGAGCAGACAGTAACAGGTGGTCCATGAAAAAGTAGTTTCATAGTGGAATAAGTGAAAAAAAAAAGTATAGACTTCTCTTGGAGGCTCTCAATTGTTTATAGGAATCCTTCCATAAAGTATGTGTTTCACTTAGTTTATATCTATCTAATGAATTTAATCATCTAATGAATCTAACCTTGGAATAATTTTTATTGACCCACCCATGAACATTTATTTAAAAAAACCATAGAGCAATGAGTGTGACAGATGCTTTTCAAGGTACCCAGGGGACACATTTGTGAATCAGACCAACACATTCTGCAGTTTCCTAGCACTAACAATGTAGTGGGATGGGAGTGGGGTAGGGTGAATAGTAGGGAAGGAAGAAAAAAACAAAAAGAAATTATGTTTTGTGATATGTGTGATAATGCAACTAAATAAGATACTGAGATTGTGAATCATAGGAAGGAACCTGTTTTAGATGGTGGCAGATCAAGGACTATGTCTATGAGGAAGTGAGGTATAAGTTGTATGATGTATAAACTGTGAAGGCTGAGAAGGAGCCAGCCATGCAAAGTAAAGAGGATCTGAGCAGAGAGAACATCATGTGCAGCTAAAAGGTGTTCAGAAAATACTCTTCTTGTGTATT
>CM053611.1:45280159-45312357 GCA_028646535.1 Procyon lotor
TATTTATTTATTTATTTTTTGCCCAAATGTTAGTAACAACACAACCTTCTTGCATGGGTACAAGTACTGTGATGTTATTTGGTGACAGTGAATGACATTTCACTGTGGTGATCTGGCTTCATCACAAGTTCCCACTGCCTTGCCAGTCCTATGCTGTGACTCTGGAGCCAAGTTTCCCTCTCATCCTGGAATACAAGCTAGAGACCTGGATGGCTGAATGGAGAGTGGCCTGTTCTCACCAAATGACTTCAAAAGCTAGAGTGCTTTAATTTTACAATTTATGTGAAGCACCTCACTGATACCCCAAAGAAAATAATCTTTCACCTCTTATCTGAACTCTCTGCTTCTTCAGTCACTGGCAGTCAGGAACTGATAGACTGCCCTTCTGCAGTTCCAAGTTCAAGCTACATCAGACGTGAGAAAGGCCTTCTGAGGACTTTTTTGAGGACTTCAGAAAGGGGAAAAGGGAGAGAGAACAGACAGTACAATGAAAATCTATATGTGTGCCTTCAGGTGAAATTTAGTTCTGCTACTTTAGAAGGTCTCAGAGGAAAGAGAATCCAGCTGTGGAAAGAAGGTCCTGAAGAAGCAAACCTAACCTTGTTAGGAGAGACAAACAATGCCCCTACTCCACCCCAACCCCCCAAATTATGAGTAATTTTTTTGCATATAGGAAACACTCTTCCTCTGGTAATATGGGCCAAAATCAATAAACTTAATTGCAGTATGTTAAAAAAGAAACCCCAACCCAAGAACTGGATTCAGTTGTTAAGAATGTGGGCATCTTGGGGCACCTGGGTGGCTCAATTGGCTAAGCGTCTGACTCTTTTTTTTTTTTTTTAAAGATTTTATTTATTTATTTTAGAGAGAGAGAGAGAGAACATGAGAGGGGAGAAGGTCAGAGAGAGAAGCAGACTCCCATGGAGCTGGGGGCCCGATGCGGGACTCTATCCCAGACTCTGTTATCATGACCTGAGCCGAAGGCAGTCACCCAACCAACTGAGCTACCCAGGCGCCCCTAAGCGTCTGACTCTTGATTTTGGCTCAGGTCATGATATCAAGGTCGTGAGATGGAGTCCCACATTGGGCTTCATGCTCAACAGCAAGTGTGCTTCGCTCCCTCTGCCCTTCCCCCTGTTCTCTCTCTCTCTCAAATGAATAAATCTTAGAAAAAGAATGTGGGCATCTTTTCCTCCAACACTTATTTTTTATGATGACTGTCATAAAAATCTGTTTGTGATTAAATTAATGGCTATTATTTTTGTTAATTATACAAATAAAATTTAAAAATTTGACTTGGAATGCAGACATACATACACACACACGAAAATAAGGCACTCCCATAATTTTAACTGCCAACAGCTCTGTTGCCATAACTTTAACTATTTTAAACATTTAATATATCTAAACATGCAAGAAATTGGGGCAGAGGGACACACGTAATCTCATAGACCAGCTGCCTGGGTCTTGGTCCACATGGAATGAATATCACTAACTCAGTTTTTAAAAATCCTTATGGCAAATTAGTTTCCAAGATTAAAGTGTTCCTTACTTTTTAGATGAGAGCTTTCTGATACATCAGGAGATGTCTTCAGAAAGGGAAGACCACTTCATAAGGTGACACTTAGATTCCAAAGTAGACTGACATCTTCATTTTATCTTCTTGGTTGTATGGTAATTTTGCTCATCTTCAGTTTGTGGTTTTAAACTCAACTTCCCGGGGAGGCCAGGCAGGGAAGGAAAGAGAGAAAGAGAGACAGGGAGGCAAGGGGGTAGAGAGGGAGAGCAGGGCCAGGGCAGCACAAGAGACGTGGTGAGGACTGTAGAGACCTGAAGTGGGCAGGCTGCAGCTGGAGGGGGCAGCCTCAGCTTAGCTCCAGTGATTGCTATCATGTGGGAACATGATTATTGAGTGCTGGACGTCCCGCTTTCAAAGGGAAACTGAAAACTCAAAATTTCACAAGAAATATCCTTATTTTTAAATACTAGTAACTCACTCATTTTTGTTGTTGTTGATTTTAACCGAATGAAAAAACCCATCCAGGTCGTTGTTAGTTTATAGTCTTTTAACTAGAGAGTAGAGATTGCTGATCTTGCTCTAGTGATTTTTTATTTTTTTATTTTTTTATTTTGGGACTAGTCTACCACCACGGAATCTTTAATTATAAAGCCTTTCTGAATTTTTGTTAAATGAAAAGTCTATAAGCTATGATCAGGAAATGCAGAAAAGCTCAAAATCAGATAATGGTCAAAATTAAACAAATTGCCATTTTTAAAAGACAAAAACCTTTCTGTGAAATTTATGTTCAAATTGCATTGTTTATTCATTCATTGAGAATTTAGTATTGGGGAACCTTGTGATGAAAATGAAGAGCAGTGATAAACGCCTTACTGTAAATTATGCTAGGATGACTTTTGTTCAGATCATAAAGATTGACTTTAAAATGGAACCTCTATATGTACTTTATTAAAATACTGATGTTCAGAAGAATTATGGCTTGAACTATGTGAAAAGGATAGATATGGTAAAATTATAGAAGGTTATTATCAAAGAGTAAACATCAGCAAATATGTATCAAAGGTATCATTAAACTATAGGATTTAAGTGTTTTAATTTACACATTTTTTTAATTTATGTTTTTCTGAGGTGTTAGATCTCTAATAAGGAAGGCAGAGTTTTTGCACCCTTGGTAGCTTATATATATATTTCTAATTAAGTCAGTGCATGTTTCTTAGACATGTATGTTGTACCAAATTTTTTTATCTTTTTAATATTGCTAAACTAAAATTGAGAATATTTCAATTATTTATAATTGGCTAATTGCAATTAATAAGCTATCACTTTTACCATTCATATTTGTCAGTAAAACATTAGCATGAAAATATTCCAGGTATAAAAGAAATAAATATTTCTATTATAAAAGAAGAAACCCTTGCATTTAAAAAATTGTTCCATATATTCTGCATTTGAATTATTTCAGCAACTGTGTTAATGCTGATAAGGAAGTCCTTAACCTCTATTAATACACATTGTTCTGAAGCTGGAAGAAATAGGTGTAAATGAGTGAACTTCAATCCATAGTTGCATCAAAGTGATGGATACCCAATTAATGAGACTTATTTTCCTCTAATAATTTTTTCACAGCAAGGTGTTGGATGACCTTGCATAAACTTGGTAATGGTAAGTTTAATTTGTACATCTTTTTCTGAGAAGATGAAATGGTTAGGTTGAAAAATATTTTTAAAAGGACTCATGTATTCTGATAAGTTTAAGTGTCTATCTTATGATAGATTTCATGTTAATCTGCTATATGCCAATAGTTGTGTTTATAGTTCATATAACATAATTATTAGCTTCTATAATTTGAGGCAATTCTTTTTATGAGATGATTCGAAATTGAATTATCAATGCCATAAAGTTGTCTTTAACAGTTTTCTATCTTAGGCAGTAAAAGTAGATTTGAGCACTTAAATTTCAAGTTCTAAACCAACTGAATTAGGGGCACTTGGGTGGCTCAGTGGGTTAAAGCCTCAGCCTTTGGCTCAGGTCATGATCTCAGGGTCCTGGGATGGAGCCTTGCATCCCCCCATTGGGCTCTCTGCTCAGCAGGGAGCCTGCTTTCCCCCCTCTCTCTGCCTACTTGTGATCTCTCTCTCTCTCTCTCTGTCAAATAAATAAATAAAATATTTTTTTAAAAATGAATAAGATAAACCAAGTGAATTAAAACTAAATTTAAGGAAATAATAAAAAATGGCAGAAATTTCAAGCTTGAAGATTATGTGGCCTATTGAAAAACAAATGCTGAATTTGTGAAGATTAATTACAGAGAAGAATGAGAATCTCTGCACAACAGAAATCTTTACTATCTTGTGTTTATGATTAAAACATCGTTTTTGTTATTTCATTAGAACTAGTAAATGAGTGAGCAGTAATGGTTTAATTTTTAGGTGAGGAATTATCTTATACCACCCAAAGTCACTCTGGGTTTGCCTGTATTTGTGTAATATTTTAAAGGCATAAAGCTCTTTCATATTTATGACATTTGGTTCTCATGTCACCAATTTGAAATAGGTGGAGGCTCTATTTATATTCTTATTTTACAAATGAGGAATTTGATTGGCAATAAGGGCAGATAGCTAATAATTAGGAGAGCCAAGGCTTGGACACATGCTTTTGGATTCCAAGTTCAGTTGTCTTTTGAGGAGTTTAAAGTCCTTGCTCAACACAGATGCAAGGTCAGTCTATTATTAAATCAGATTGGGCTCCAACCTAGGTGTTTTGACAAAAATATAAATTCTAAATTTTTTCCACCACTATCTTATGCTTATTTTGGCATCCTCATATAAGACTAAGGCCTTAGTTGTCTGACTGAGAGTAAATTAATATGCTTCTCTCTATAGGTGTTAGGTTTCCCTTTGGTAAAATCAAGACAATGGCACTTTTGATTTTCTGTTTCTTTCAGTGATCTAGTGTAAAGTGCAATTGAATAAAAGACAGTTAACACTGTTTGGGGGAACACATATTGGCAGTATCATCTATGTATGATATATATGTCTCAATAAGCTACATAGTATTGATGCATACATACATATAATTTATTTATACATACAATAAGCTACATATGTGTCATATATCAGTATATATGATATGCAAAGAAACATAAAAGAGCAGCTTTCAAATAAATAAGAAAAAATATGCACAATAAAAGTATGCAGAGGATACAGAAATTCACAGAAGCATTATCAAATGACCAATAAATATATGAAAAGACACACAGCCTGTATGGCCATCAATAATAAGATTTTTTTCCAATAGATTAGCAAATATTAAAAATTATTAATATGAAATGTTGACAAAGATATGATAGAAACAGATTCTCCTTATGTAGTTAGTAAAAACAAAATGGTGAATCAATTTAGAGGATAATTTGGCATGATTTATAAAAAAAAAATTACACCTTTCACATTTTTCATTCCTAGATATCTATTAACAGAAATGTGTATATTTGTAAATGAAAAGATATTTGCGAGAATGCTTATTATAGCATTGTGTGAAATACCAAAAAGTTGGAAACAATCTGAGGTGCTTGGCTTGCTTAGTTAAGAGTCCAACTCCTGGTTTTGGCTCAGGTCATGATCTCAGGGTTGTGAGATGGAGCCTGTGTCAGGCTCTGCGTTCCATGGGGAGTCTGCTTGAGATTCTCTCTCTCCCTCCCTCTCTGCCCCTCCCCTCGCTTGTGCTCCCTCCCCTTACTTGTGCTTGCCCTCTCTCAAAAAATAAATAAACAAATAAATAAAATTTTTTAAAAAGGAAAAGAAAAAAAATCAAAAAAGGCAAAGTTGGAAACAACCTAAATGTCTGTCAATTCAAGGAAAATGAAATAAATTACGCCTCATATATGCAACAGCATATTAATCATCGGATAAAAAATGAAGTATCTGTGAGCTGTCATAAAAATATGCTAAAATATATTAATGAATAAAATGAACTGCAAGACAAAATATGCAGTATGATTATGTTTATATAATTTCACCCCCCAAAAAACCACACAACCTAAGTATATACTTTATACATATGTAAAATCACAGAAAGAGATGTGACAAATATCTACCAAACCATTACCAGCATTTTCCTTTGAGAAAAGAAATTTGGGGGTTGGGATGATAGTATTACAGAGAGTTCACGTTCACTATGTATACTTGCTTATTTTATAAAAATAGTATCACCAGGAATGTATTTATATTTTATGTCAGATACATTAAGATTTTAAAATTTGGGCTTATTATTCTCCATTCATTATATGAAAAGGAACATGATATCAACTTGTCCCATTACTGGTGATTTTAATTTGATCATTTTTTTAAGATGGTGTCTGTGATATTCCTGTCAAATATATATAACCTGAGTGTAATTTTGAGGAAATATCACCAATTATTGGAGAGGTTCATGTAGAGAACATGACCATTGGTTGACTCTCAAGCTGGACCTGGGCAACTGGAAGTTCCTCACCCCTTCCCTGTCCTCAGAATGTACATTCTTCCCACTATTCCTACACGAGGAGTTGTTTCAAGGACATGGCCTTGAGAGAGTAAGGTATATGAACAGTATGCATGACTGAACCCAGTTAAGGCCTCTGTATAAACTTTTAAGTTAAAGTACCTTGCTGCAGCCCAAGATAAGCCATGTACGTAAGTTGCTTTGCTTATTAAATCTGCTGCCTACAAATCTGAAGTGGCCTGCCTCTTCATTCTTTCCTTGCCCTTCATGGTTGGCGGCTAGTTTTTGAACCACCAATTTATGAGACTTATTCTTAAAAAATATCAATGTGAAGAATGCAAAAACAGATGGGTGAAACTGTTCTACATTAAGGAGACTGAACAGTCATGGCAATGAAGTACAAGATATGATTTGGGATTGTCTTTTGCAATTAAAGAACAGTATTGGAACAACTAGAGATATTCAAAGTAGGTCTATAGAGTAAAACATAGTAGTTAATAATACTTAGTATATAAACATACTTTAGGTATAAAATTCTAGGGTCATCACTGCTTCCTTTCAAAATTTGATTATACTGTTACATTACTAGCAAGAGTGCTTCTATAGAAAGGCTGAGGCCAGACTAGCAGGTGAATTTTTGTTTTCCTACCTGGATGTCCATATGATTCTTTCTTTGGTCCTTATAGTTCAGTAACTTCTGGAGGTTATGTCTCAGAGCTGACCTTACTGTATTGATTTTCCTTGGAACATGATATACCTCTTTGATCTGCAGACTAAAGCCATCATTTCAGGATTTTCTTTTATTTTAGATTTGAGTATTTTTTTTTTCTAGTTGTTCAGTTCTTCTCCCCCACCCTCCCGCCAGGAAAACATATCAATAATTTACTTGTTAGATCTCTTTACTTATGTTCTATGTCTATTATCATCTATACTCAATTTTTATTTTATTTTATTTTTTAAAAGATTTTATTTATTTGACAGAGAGAGAGAGGGAGAGAGAAAGATCACAAGTAGGCAGAGAGGCAGGCAGAGAGAGAGGGGGAAGCAGGCTCCCTGCTTTGCTGAGAGCCCAACGTGGGGCTTGATCCCAGGACCCTGGAATCATGACCTGAGCTGAAGGCAGCCATTCAACCAACTGAGCCACCCAGGTGCCCCTAAAGAAAATTTTTTAAAGGAAAGAGTTCAGAGCTATAATTTCTTTGAGGGAGTAGAAACTCTTTGACTTTTCACATGTTTCAGTGGGTAAATTTTCACTTGGTTTGTGTTCTTTGTCTGCCTCTTTTCATTCCTCCCTCAAGTTTAATGCATGTTCCATATTGGTTTCCTTCTGATTATGTCTAATACTCAAATGAAATTGCTTAATGTCTGGGAAAACAGAATAAGAGCAAGAGAGGAATTATGGGGAAGGAGGAGATGGATGACTGCATGCACTTACCATTTGTGGCCTTGTAGAGACTTTCATCAAATCTGTCATTTTATTATTATTTTTTTAATCTGGGGCACACCAGCTTTTCTAGGAGGATGATATAGCTCAGGAAAAGGTCTCTTGGGCATGCATTTGCTATATTTTAATCTGGTAATTGTTGCCTATTCTTCCTCCTAATTACTAATTCATGTCTGATGATCTTTGCTTTACTGAGAATTTAGGGGATAAATAATAGAAATAATGTGGCAGCACGATTCAATCCCTAATGTTTAATGATGTCGTATGAATATTTAAAGGAATCAAATCTTTACAGGACCACCACCTCTTCTGCTGCCCATCCATCATTTAGATTTCAATGTTCCAATCAGAGTCATATCTTAAACCTTTCTAGATTGAGGTACTCATTTGGGGGTGGTGGTGGAATTCTATACTTGCTAGAGCTCCAGTAAGCACAAGTTGACTCTTAGCACTTCTCTTCTTGGTCCAGAACCCATGGTGTTTGGCAGGTGAACTTCATTGTGTGAGCTTTAGAATTAAGAGAGTAATTTAATTGAATGTGAATTATTTTCTCTGTTTTTCATTCTTGTTTTTGGTGTGGTTTTGTTGTTTTATGGGAAAGATATAGGAACAAATAAAAATGCTTTTATTCAACACTGTAAACAAAGTTATTTGTGAAGTAAACTGTTATTTTCTGTGTCTTTATCTTCTTTAAATTTAATGGAGTCTATAGAAACTGAATGTGAGTCATAACAAGTGAAATTCAGAAGAGTTTGATATCTCAGAGGAAATAAAAGTAGTTGGATTCAGATCTCCTATGTGAACTTTACAATCTTACTTGGGTTTATGGGCAATATACTGTATGCTTATGAATATGTATTAACTACCACACAGATTGCTTGAAATTTTTGACTTAATTTTGTAGTAGCAGACAGCCTGAATCTGTAATTATGCTACCATTTACTGTTGTGTAAAACTCCACTTGATGCTAATTATACTTAATGATTATAGTTCTTAACAATAATTACAGTACAAAATCTGTAAAGCAGAATTATCTTTACTCATTTAGTAGGCTGGATTTTTAGTTAGAATAGGAGATCTAAAACTTTAGCGGTATGAATGTCCCAGCCATAAATTATATTTAACATCTGAAAACTAACCAGACTAAATCAGTTAGTGCTACATTAGAATTACAGTGGACTTCATGGTGAGTTCCATATGTCTTCCTTCATCATCATTTCATTTTTACAAGGTAATGATAAGAGGCAAGTAATTTTTATAGCTGTAAAAATGAAAAAAATAACATGCCTGAATTTAAGTACTACCTTTGGTAATAGCAGCTGTCACAATTCAGACCAGTCCCCTCACAACAAAAACAAATAAATATGGAGAAAATAATTATTTCAACACTATTTTAACTTAAACATAAGGCCTGTTACTCTAAAACTCCAGGAAGAAAACTGGGAAGAAGCTCCTTGACATTAGCAATGTGTTAGCAATGATTTTTTGGATATGACACCAAATGCACAACATAAAATAAAAATCAATAAGTAGGACTACATCAAACTTAAAAGCTTCTGGACAGAAGAGAAAAACTATTGACGAAATGAAAGGCAACATACAGAATGAGAGAAAATATTTGCAAACCATAAACTGAATAGAGAGTTAATATCCAAAATATATAAAGAACTTACACAACTCAATAACAACAGCAACAATAACAAACCCCAAAAATCTGACTTAAAAATGGGCAGAAGAACTACATAGACAATTTTCTTTCTTTCTTTCTTTAAGATTTTATTTATTTGACGGTGAGAGAGCACACAAGCAGAGGGAGTGGCAAGCAGAGAGAGACAGAGAGAGAGAGATGCAGACTTCCTGCTGAGCAGGGATTCACCACAGGCTCAATCCAAGCACTCTGGGATCATGACCTGACCTGACTTGAGCTGAAGGCAGATTCTTAACCAACTGAGCCTCCCAGATGCCCCTTCATAGACATTTTCCTAAGGAAGACATATAGATGTCCAACAGGTACATGAGAAGTTGTTCAACATTACAAATCATCAGGGAACTGCAGATCAAAACTGCAATGAGATATCACCTCACACCTGTTAGAATGACTTATCAAAAAAAAATAAGAAGTAGGTATTTGTGAGGATGTGGAGAAAGGGAACACTCACGCATCATTGGTAGAAATGTAAATTGGTGCAGCCTCTTTGGAAAATTGAATGGAGTTTCCTCAAAATATTAAAAATAAAACTACCATAGAGTCCAGCAATTCCACTTCTAGGTATTTATCTAAAGGAAATAAAAGCACCAGTTCAAAAAGATATATGCACCTCCCTCTTCATTGCAGCATTGTTGACAATAGCTAAGACATGGAATCCACCTAAGTGTCCATCATTAGAAAGAAGGTCTCTCTCTTTCTTTCTCTCTCTCTCTCTCACACACACACTGAAATATTACTCAACCATAAAAAGAATGAAATTTTGCCGTTTGAGACAACATGGATGTATCTTAAGGTATTGTGCTAAGTGAAATAAGTCGGAGAAAGGCAAATACCATATAGTTTCATTTATATATGAAATCTAAAAAAACAAAACAAATGAGCAAACAAAATAAAACCAGACTCATAGTTACAGAGAACTGATTAATGGTTGCCAGAGAAGGGGGAGGGCAGCAAAATGGGTGAAAGGGATCAAGAGTACAAACTTCTAGTTATAAAATAACTAAGGCATGGGGAAGTAATATATAACATGGGGAATATAGACAATTATATTAACTTTATATGGTGACAAATAATTAGACTTGTGTTTATCATTTCATAGTGTATATAAATGTCAAATCCCTACAGTGTATACCTGAAACTAATATAATATTGTATGTCAATTAAACTTCAATAATAAAAAAGGAACTCCTGCCATTTGTGACAACATGGATGGAACTTGGGGACATTATGCTAAGTGAGGTAAGTCTGATAAAGTTAAATACTATACGATATCATTTATGTGTGGAATCTAAAAAAAGCTAAACTTGTAAAAACAGAGACTAAACTGCTGGTTAACAGAGGCTGATGAGTGGGAGAATAGGAGAGATGTTGTTTAAGGGTACAAAATTGCAACTAGTAGATAAATAAGTCCAGGAGATCTAATGTGGAACATAGTGATTATAGACAACAATATTGTATTAAAAACATCAAACTTGCTAAGAGACAAGTTCTTAATTGTTCTGTCCGCATACACACAAACCCCACAGATAATTATGTGACATGATAGAGGTGTTAGCTGATGGTACTGTGGCAATCATATTGCAATATAAATATATCAAACCAATACATTGTATTCCCTAAACTTATATAATGTCATATGTCAAATAGGTTTCAATTAAAAAAAAAACGCTATTTAAAAGCATTGTAGAACAAAGAGGATAGCACAGAATGAATAGGTCAGAAACGGAAAACCAGAGGCCCAGAAAGTTGAGGCAGGCATTTGTGGCCCTTTTCTTCTGGGTTCTTTGTTGGAGAGCAGGGGAATGGTGGGGGACGGGTGTGTGGGAGGAAAATAAGTACCTGTGGCAGCCACACTGAGCAGTTGGTGTCCAGAGGCCCCAGAGAGAGGAGCTGCAAAACTCCTTGCTTTGAATGACCCCAGAGAGACGGCATAATGGCAGTAAGGGTGACCAAGAAGCAACCATGGTTCTCTCAGATGGCTCAGTTTAGATTCACCTTAATCCATGGAAACTGGATTGAGGAGACTCCAGGCTGCTAGTAGCTCCAGGTATCTGTCTAAAGCAAAGATAAATTATTTCTAGAGGAAAATAACATCATCTCAGCCCTAAAAATATTACTTCCACAATTTTACAAATAATGGACTTGTTTACCATAAAACATAATTTGGAAACTGAGAAGGTAAGAGCACACAAGAAAATAAACAGAAATGGTAGATAATAGAAAAAGATGGGTAAGAACTTCTGTTTTTGGACCTGTCAAAGAATAAAACAGAATATTTAAAAGTATTGGTCAATTCAACAGCATAAAGCCAATTAAAAAAATTAAAATCATACTTAGTGTTAATTACCACATTGACATTATAATGGAAATTAAAAAAGACAATTAGGAAATCTCCATGTTTGGAAAGTAAGAAGTATATATCTAGATAATTGGTAGGACCAAAAAGGAATCATAATGGAAACCAGATAACATTTGAAACTAAATGATAATAAAATAGTACCTAATAAAACTTGTGAGGTGCAATGAAAGGGAATTTATAGCTTTAAAATAGAGGGAATAACTTAGAAGGAATTGATAGCTTTAAAATAATATGCTAGAAAAGAAGTAAACCAATAAGCAATGAGTGAAAGAAGAAAAAGAATGATAAATTCTCCCAAGGGCTATAGGAGAAAACAGTAGATAAGAGTAGAAATTAGTTAAAGAAAACATGAGCATTTAATAAAGAGTATTAGTAAATACAAAAGTGATACAATTATTGAGAGTGATAAACCATAAATAATATCAGGAATGCAAAAAAGATCATTGCAGATCCTGGTGACATTAAAAAGAGCAAAAGAGGATATTGGAAATAGAACAACTTTATAACTAAAAATTTAAAAATTTTGATGATATATAAATTCCTAAAAATGCAATCTAACAAAACTGTTAAAAGAAGAAAGAATAATCTAAATAGTACTATAATACTAAAGAAACTAAATCTATAATATAATCCATAATTATAAACACAATACCTACAACTCAATGTTGATAAAGCTTAAACAATGAAATCTACCAAATATTTAAAGTCTTGTACAATCTTTTCCAGAGAATAGGAGAAGCAGAAATATTCCTAAATATATTTTATGAAACCAGAATGATCTGGATATCAGAACCTGATGAGAATATAAAAGAAGAAAAATTATAGGACTATCTCACACAAGAGGGTAAATGAAAACATCCTAAATAAAGAAACAAAAAAACAAATCCAAGAGTAATGTGCATGGGATGTGTGTGTGTGTATTTCTAGAAAGAGAACATGTTATGTGTGTATGTATATAGTATGTTATGTATAAGTATTTGGAGTGTGTAGAGAAAGAGAGCAGGTATTCCAAAAACAGAAGCTGGGTTTAATATTGAAAAAAAAAATCCTTTACTGAAATTTCCAAAGTCAGTGAATAAAGGAGAAATACTATGTGATTATGTCAATAGATTAAAAAATAACATTTGTAGGGGCACCTGGGTGGCTCAGTGGGTTAAAGCCTCTGCCTTCAGCTCAGGTGATGACCTCAGGGTCCTGGGATCAAGCCCCACATCAGGCTCTCTGCTCAGCGGGGAGCCTGCTTCCCCCTACTTGTGATCTCTCTCTCTCTCTGTCAAATAAATAAATTAATTTAAAAAATTTGTAAAATTCAACATCCATTTATATAAAACATTAACAAAAAGCTAAGACTACAAGTGACCTTTTGAAAAGTGATAAATATATCTATCTACAGGCAATATTATATCTGGATAAATAATTAGAATTAATAAGAAAGTTTAGGAAGTTTACAAGATATGATTTCATGATTAGAAATTAATTTATTTTTATACACTTGGAACAAACAAGATGAATGATATCATTAAAAATTTGGATATATATATTATATATATAATATATATAATTTGTGTGCATTTATATGTATGCACACACACAGACATTATTCATTCATCTACCGGTGAACACTTGGATTGCTTCCATATCTTAGCTATTATAAATAATGCTGCAATAAATATATATCTTTTCAAAATAGTGCTTTTTTCTTTTAGGGGGTAAGTAGTCAGTAGTGGAATTATTGGATTATCTATTATTACATTTTTGAGGAAACTCCATACTGTTTCCAAAGTGGCTGCACCAATTTACATTCCTACCAACAGTGCCGGAGATTTCCCTTTTCTTCACTTCATTGCCAACACTTGTTATTTCTTATCTTTTGATGATAGCCATTCTAATAGGTTTGAGGTGACATCTCGTTGTGGTTTTGATTTGCAATTCCCAGATGATTAGTGATGTTGAACATCTTTTCATATGTCTGGTTGGCCATTTGTATATCTTTTTTGGAAAATTTTCTATTCAGGTCCTCTGCCCAGTTTTAATTGGACTATTTGAGGGTTTTTTTGTGTGTGTGTGGTTTTTTTTTTTTTTTTTTTTTGGTGTTGAGTTGTAGGAGTTCTTTAGATATTCTGGATATTAATCATTTATCAGATAATATCATTCGCAAATATCTTCTCCCATTCAAATGGGTTGCCTTTTTGTTTTGTTGATGGTTTCCTTCACTGTGCAATAACTTTTTACTTTATTTTAAATTTTAAATTAATGATACTGCTGTTGTAGTGTGACAGTATTTATTTATGTTTATGACAGGACACTGTAACTTCAATAGGCTTTATGTGTACAGGGTACTCATTCTCACCAAGGCTCTAATTTAGTCTCTGGAGAACATAACAGAATTATTTCACTTGAAGGTGACAGTTGTATTAGAAGATGCTTGAACTTTATAAATTCAAAGATTTTTATAACTCAAAGATACTATTTTTCTAAGCCATACTTTCTTTTACTTTGAAGAAATGGTAGCTTGATTATAGGCTTTTTTCAGATATCTAAATTAATTGGAGGGGGAAAAATAGGATCTAATTAGTTTTTTATAATAGTTATTAATATGTATAATTTCTGTGTATGTAACATAGAGAAAAGATATAAATATGTATGTATGGAATCAATATATATGATTTGAATATATGGATATATAAAATATATGATATGTATATATGTGAATATACATGGGTGATATATAATTGTGATTTTCCCTCATTGTAAAGATACACAAGAGTGATCATCAATTCTGGAGTTATTTGGCAAATATTTTTAATTGTGTCTTTATATATTTAAAATATTAATAGCTGTGTTGAGTCACTGTTAATGGTTATCCTTGGATATCTGGTATGCTATATGGAGTTTGGAATGAATACGTGTTCATTCATGTCTAGTAAATCAAGACTACATATAATCAACATCAGAAAGTGATTCAATTTTATAACAGAATAGTAGCAATGAATTTGGTTTTAGGTGTTAATTGTTGATAAGGTCAATTATTATTTTGATTCTCACATTGGCTCTTTTAGAATTTTTGTCTGGTTAATACCAATGTCTTTGCCACATAATACCTAGATAATTCATACTTTTGTCTATAGATATCTTCCTGTGTAAGTTAGAGGATGCTAATTGTACCCAATTTCTTTCATTATAACTCTTAACAGGCTTTTTAAAAAGTAATCTTTCTATATGTACAATGTCTTTGCAAACCGTCATTTGTAATTTAAATAATCCTTTGAACAATTCTCAGAAAATGTAACTTACTGAGTATTACAGAATTGTCAGAGATAACATGAATAATTAATGCTTGTTGTTGCTTTCACAGACCATGTTCTTTCAATTGCTTTTCCTCTTATAAATTTGCCAGAGAAAGTGAAAAATAATTTGAGTTCCAACTTATAATATTTAAAATTTCTCAGTTGTTATATACTGTTATATGCAAAATGGCTTAATTGTATACTGTTTAGCTAATGAAAATCTATGTTCTTTTACAATGACAATAAAATAGAATATATTATTTGATGCATAATTGTTTAAATGTATTTTTATATGTGTGTCATTAAGGTGAGACTTTATGCCTTGTTATGTTTTTCAATAAGTTTGCAACTCAGTGAAATCAATATGATGCAGAAGTAGACAAGTTTTCTGAAATTAGCATTTAGTTCTCTTTAGTTTTCTTTGGAATATGGCAGACATCAAGTATTTTGAAGAAATGACTTGCAAAGTGCAAAACCCCTAAATAGATATTATGTAGTCAATGAAAGCAGTGAAAATCTATAAGATATTTATGGACACAGACCTTATTTCAAATTAAACAGGATATAGATTTATATGAGTTTTAGGTAAGAAGTTTTCAGCTGCACATAACAGAAAACCTTGGCATTAAACTAGTCTAAAGCATGAGCGATTTTACTAACATGTATAATATGGCAATCCACAGGTAGGAGTATTCTAAGCAGAGTGTGGATTAGTGACTAAGTGATGTCAGCAGATATCTAGGATCTTTTGGTTGATTAGCTAAGCTGTCTCCAGAACCAGCTTTATCCAAAGGCTAATTCTTCCTTCATGGTGCTAAATAGCTTCTTTGGCACTTTGGACTATTTGCCCTTTTTTTCATGTGCAATATGACGGAGTCAGTAAAATATACCTTTTCCAACACTGAAACATAAGTCCACCAATTTTGTCACATACCTGTGTTTTGATAAATAATAAATATCCTAGGAATGTCCTTAAATCATACATTTAGACAAAACAAAATCAGTCCAAGTCCAGAGATTGGGAGTGGTTTAACTTTTGAAAACTCACAAATTAATGGATGAGGTAGGCTATCTGAATAAAATTAGGTTTCCAATAGGAAGGAGTGAGAGAGCAGAACAAGGCTAACTTCATTTTGTGCTACACCTTTCATCTTGTCTATAACCCCTACACGACCTGCTCCTGAGAAAGAAAGAAACCCCTACACGACCTGCTCACAGAATGTCAGAACATTGCCTAGCCAGTCCTTGAACCAGTTTGAGTTAGCCGATAGGAATGCGGAATCCCTAACCGCCAAAGGATGTAAAACCCGCCTTTTGCCTGTCAAACTTGTGACTAGAGTAATAGGCTAGTTCAAACAGTTCTCTTACCTTCCAAACTTGCGCGCCAATTCAGACCAGAGTAATAGGCTAGTTCAAACCATTACTATAGGGTAAATTGTAATTCAATTAGCCACCTGCGTGTGGACCAACATGACTATGCAACTTTCTGTGTGTGTTACAATTTCATTGGCCACCTGCATGTGGACCAACATGACTATACAACTTTCTGTGTGGCCACTGGCCCCTATAAAACTGTTATGCCCTTTAACCTAGGGGTCCAAGTCCTGACCCCGCTGTGTCGGATATACTTGGGCCCAAGCTCGAGCTTGCAAATAAACCCTCATGCTTTTGCATCGGTATTGGCTCCTCGGTGGTCTCTCGGATTCGAAATCGGGGGCATTACAGGAGTAAGTAGAAATATGAGGTGCTAATAAACAGTAAATTCCCACTATAATCATATATTGAAAAGTTGAAGGAAATAAAATATTAGTAAGTAGTATGAGGAGTAATGGCAACTATATTTTGGGTAGAATAGTAAAATATTAATGAGACGCACAGTCTTTTTGTAAAATCTAAAGGTATAACCATAAAGCATTAACTAGAGATTCTGAATGTCCTAAAGGTAGGGATGTCCTCATGTATTGCCCCGAGGACATATTAGGTGTCTGTCAGAGGATTTGTTACTAATTGCTGCCATATGGTCTTAGATGCCTGTTAGGTTTGTTTTACTCTATGGCCCATATGATCTATCCTTCTGGGTGTTCTGTGTGTATTAACTCATCTAATTCTCATAGCAACCTTAGGAGGAAGTTACTGTTTTATCTATTCCATTTTACAGGTGGAGAGCAAGAAAAACAGGAGATAGAATAAATTAGAATAAATGCATTTGAAATACATACATATCTTTTAATAGCCTTATTACTTGTTTTGTTAAAATGCTTGCAAACTGTCTCAAAGTGGTTAGCGTATGAGTTAACAAAACAGTCGTTAAAGACCATGGAGGTTTAAATCTTGGGTTCACCAACCTGCTAGCTGTGTGACCTTGGTAAGATAGTTAATTTTTCTATGTCTGTTTCCTCTTCTGTAAAATATGGATACTATTGTATCTTCCTCTGTAGACTTGCTGTGAGAATTAAATGTATACATACACAAAATGTTTTGTATAATGGTGGATATATTGAAAATGCTATAAAAGTGCTATGATTCTTAGTCGACTTATGTTCAACATAAATTAAGTGTTTACCATCCTACCATATTTACAATAATCTTATTTACAAAGAACATGTTTTTATTTTAATAATTTCTTATTTGGGATAATAGAGAGTTAGGTTTTTTTTTTTTTTTTTTCAATACTTCACTCCCCTCACCCCTCCTAGATGCTGGAAAAGAACAACATAGTAAGTTATTAAGGAAGAGAAAACACTATTCATTGGTAGTAAAACTTTGTCTTTTAAAAAATCTTGTTTCAGAAACTGTATTCTGTTTATTTTATGGTTTTCCATTTGACTAGTGACCTAAAAATAAAAATATAACTGAACAACAAATGCCTTCATTGCAGGCATTTAAATCTTCATTTGAGAGATTTAAATTATAGGCAGATTTGATTTATAACCTACTCTTCTGGAAATATTTTCAAATTCCTTCTTCCTTTGTATACAGGATCATTATTGTTCACTAAGCTAAATGTTTAATAATTTTTTAATAAATTACAAATAGTTTCAGTGTTACAACAGACCTGAAACTTAAAAGACGCTAATTTTCTTTACTATTTATTTGATATTTAGAGTGAATTTTTGCCATATACTATTTGACTTACTTCTTATTTTTTATTTTTAGACAAAATATTACTTTGGTTAGGACATGGATAGTGAGGAAAAAATACTTTTTAAACAAATGGTAACTGATCAGTTTGATATCCATATTAAAAAATTAAACTTGACCTCCTTATTAGACTTGATTGTATAAATGATCAATTGAAGGTGGTATAGATTACACATATCTCATATAAAACAATAAAATAAAATTTTTAGAGGACAATATAGGAGAATGTCTTTAGGGTTTGGGGTAGGGAAATATTTCTTCGTGTTTTTTTGGACACTTCTTAAAAATTTTATTTCCAGTATAGTTAACATGGAGTATTATATGAGTTTCAGGTGCACAGCATAGTGACAACAATTCCATACAGTACCCAATGCTCATATGGCAAGTGCACTCCTTAATTCCTATCACTTATTTCACCCATACCCACTACCCACCTTACCTCTGGTATCCATTGGTTTGTTCTCTATAGTTAAGAGTCTATTTCTTGGTTTGCTTCTCTCTCTCTTTTCCCCTTTTCTTGTCTGTTTTGTTTCTTAAAGTCCACCTGTGAGTGAAATAATATCTATGGTATTTGACTTTCTCTGACTGACTTAATTCTGTTAGCATTATACAATCTAGCTCCATCAATGTCATTGCAAATGACAAGATCTTATTCTTTTTTATAGCTGAATAGTATTCTATTATATATATCCTCTTTATCCATTCATTTGTCAATGGATACTTGGGCTGCTTCCATAATTTGGCTACTGTAAATAATGGTGCTATAAACATAGGGTGCATGTATCCCTTTGAATTAGTGTTTTTGTATTTTGAGGGTAAAAACCCAGTAGTGTGGTTATTGGATCATAAGGTAATTCTATTTTTAACTTTTTTTTTTAACTTTTTGAGGAAACTCTATACTCTTTTCGACAGTGGGTACACCAGTTTGCATTCCCACTAACAATGCACAATGATTCCTTTTTTGCCACATCCTCATCAACACCTGTTTCTTATGTTTTTGATTTTAGCCATTCTGACAGGTGTGAGGTGATACCTCATTGTGATTTTGATTTGCATTTCCCTGATGATTTATGATGTTGAGCATCTTTTTATGTGTTTATTGGCCATCTAGAAGTCTTCTTTGGATAAATATCTGTTCATTTCTTCTGCCTATTTTAATTGGATTATTTTGAATTTTGTAAGTTCTTTATGTATTTTGGATATTAACCCTTTATTTGATATGCCATTTACAAATGTCTTTTCCCATTCCATAGGTCGTCTTTTAGTTTTGTTGACTGTTTTCTTCACTGTGTAGAAAGTTTTTATGTGGAGGTAGTCCCAATAATTTATTTTTGCTTTTATTTCCCTTGTCTCAGGAGACAGAGTTAGAAAAATGTTGCTACAGCCAATCTCAGAGACCTTACTGCCTGTGCTCTCTTCTATGATTTTTATGGTTTTAGGTCTCACATTTAATTATCAATCTCTTTTGAATTTACTTTTGTTTATGGTATAAGAAAGTGGTTCAGTTTCATTCTTTTGCATGTATTTAACCAGTTTTCTCATCACCATTTGTTGAAGGGGAAATATTTCTTAAACAGAAACAAAAGTTACTAACAATAAAAGAAAAGGTTTATAAATTGGATTTTATTAAAATTAAAAACTTCTGTTTGTCACAAGTCACCATTAAAGGAGTAAACAGGTAAGCATTAGAGTGGAAGAAGGTACTTGCAATGCCCTGTCAAAGAATTCATTACAAAATAAATATTTCCTATTAATTAATATGAAAATAGGCAACACAAAGAGGGGCAAAATATTTGAATAGGCACTTGACTAAAAAGGATATCTAGGTTTTTTAAAAAAGATTTTATTTGTTTGTTTATTTATTTGAGAGAGAGAGACCATATGCAAGCAGGATGAGCAGCAGAGGGGGAGGAAGAGAGAAAATACAAAGCAGATTCCACACTGAGTGTGGAGCTGGATACACTCCCTCAACCACAAAATCACAACCTGACCTGAAACAAAGAATTGGACACTTAACTGACTGAGCTACCCAGGCACCCCAACTTGATTTTTAAGCATATGAAAATGTGTGAAAGGCCATTAATTATCAGGGAAGTGCAAGCTAGAAGCATAATAACATACTTCTATGCACCTGCTAGGATGACAAAATAAAACAAAAGAACAAAAACATTATTATCAAACATTGGCAAAGGTGTGTGGCAAATAGATCTCTCATTTACAGCTGAAAGGACTATAAATTAGTCCAACCACTTTAGAAAACCGTTGGCTTCTCTACTAATTCCAAATATTTATAAACTCTATGACACAGCAATTCTACCTCTAAGAAAAAAAGACATTCTATTCTTACTTGAAATAAATATATAATTTTTTCTAAAAACACATTTGCTACAATGGTCATAGCATCATTACTCACAATAATCTCAACCTAGACACAATCATTTATTTATCAACATATTAATATATATATTTATAATTAAATATATATATCATAATTTTATATATAAAGGTAAAACTATCTGGCAATAAAAAAATAAATTACTGCTACATGCAACAACATGGAAGTATCTTACCAACCTAAAATATAATGAAAGAAGCCAGATACAAATTGGTACATAATCTGTAATTCCATTCATTTGAAGTTTAAAAAGGCAAAACTAATTTATAGTGTTAGAATTTTAAGTGGTTTTCTTTGAGGAAGTGACTGATATTTGGGAATGGGTGTGGGGAATGACTAAGGATGCTAATGATGTTCTACCATACTTTAATGTAGATGGTGACTACTTTGTGTATTTATATTTGAAATGTTTATGGAGCTATACACTTAAAATTTATGAACTGTATTTTATCTTTCAAGGAAAAGATTTAAAAATGTATACTGCTAGTGCACTCACACACAAATAAAATTCCTGCCAATAGCACATAATTTACTGGTATCTAAAACTGGTTGTGAGCTTAAGGGAATACCAATAGTTTGCTCTCAAGATCATAATTTTTAAGGGATATCAAGATTTCAGAATTCCTGTACAAATTAATATGATTGTTATAATTCAAAGCTTCAAATATTTACTGAGCATCTGTATTGTATCTAACATTTTTCTAGGTTCTATAATTAGTCATTTTGGGGTGCAAAAATAGGAATGTTTTAGACTTAGTTTTCAGAGTAATAAAGCAGGGTACCTGTTTTACATACCCCCCTTTTTTTTTTACATACCCTTTTGTTTAGACAGAGTTGAGTAAATTTCTTGCATGTAAATTTAGTATGCTTACAGCTACTGCAGTGCTTTGGACTAGTTGGCAAATAGGGCAAATGATGCTGCCATGATGATCAACAAACCCTTTTACTCTATAGTCTAGTCTCAGGCTAAGGATTGGTTTAGATACATGGATATGATTGATTTGGATTATGGTGTGTGAAGCAGCTAAGTGATAATCAAGTCTGAGTGAGAAGACAGACCTGTTTTTGAACTTTTAGCTTACTCTAGTAGGAACATTAGGTGGATAGGAGGTGAGTTACCTGGGAAGTTTTATAATTTAGGGATAAATGGCTATGATACCATGGACAAGTGTGATATTATCACTTAATAAGGAGTATATATTTGGTGTTTGTCCACAGTTCCAGGCTCACTGCTCCCCAAAAGTTTGGAATTTCCCTAGTGTTGAGAATGATAAAGTGTCTTTTGTTATGTGAATGAGGTGATTTTGGGAAACCCCTAAAGGTGGGGGCTGGTTGTCAACAGAAACAATAATGTGCTTGAAGTGTTGAAACTTTCATTCCCATCCCACGGTCTGTAGAGAGCATCGAGGAACTGGAGATTGAATTATCTCTAGTGGTCAATGAACTAATCAATATAGAGGTAGAAGCCTCTATAAAAACCTGAAAGGACAGACTTCAGAGAGCTTCCAGGTTGATGAATACGTGAAGATGTGGGGAAAGTGGTGTGCCTGGAAAGAGCATGGAAGTTCTGTGCCCTTTTCCCAAACTTTTCCCAATACAACTCTTCCATTTAGCTGTTCAGTAATCTAGTAAATAAAAAGTTTATCTGATGTCTGTAAGCTGCTTGAGCCACTTGAACCCAAGAAGGATGTTATGGGAACCTTTGACTTAAGCCAGTTGATCAGAAGTATGGGTAACAATCTGGACTAGCAATTGCATTCTGAGTTGGAGGGAGTCCTTGGAACCTCCAGTCTGAACCCTGTGGTCAGTAGCATAGGTGACAGCCTGGGCTTGTGACTGGCATCTGAAGTGTGTAGGTATGTGAGGGGGGCAGTCTTACAGGATGGACCCCACAACTTGTGGAATTTGAGGCTATCTCTAGGTAGATAATATCAGAATTGAGTTGAATTCATGGACACCTTGCTGGTGTCTAAGAATTGCCTGGTGCTGTGTGGGACCCTTCCTCTAACCCCTCAAGGCAGTTTCCCATAAATCTACAGTCTTCCTCATAAGTCTACAGTGAGGATTAAATGAGATAAAATATGGAAAGCCATACTTAATGAGGATGCAGTAAATGACTGGCTACCTGGAATGATATCTTGGGTATACAACTTGCTATACATATGACCTTGGATAAATTACTACACTTCTCTAAGACTTCCCTTGGGTTTTCTTATCTATCAAGTAAAAAGTACTAATAGAACCTACTTCCAGGACTGCTGGGAGCTATAAATGAGATAATGCACGTTCATTCTCACCAGCCTACATTGGCCATAGAGAAAGCTTACCAAGTATTAGCTACTATAATTATGTTGCTTATTCTTTTCCTGAAATAACAGAACATGCAGTGTAGGCTGTTCATCATTCCCTCTCATTCATCATCCTGTACCCCAAAGCTCTGAGAATAACATTGAAAATTATGATAAGGAAAGTTTATAGGTTCAAAAGGGGACCTATTCCTGACTTTTTGACTTCAGGAAAACTACCTAACTTCCCATTGCCTCTATTTTCTTATTTGTGAAATAGGGATAAGAGTACTTATCTTCTAAGGCTATTATAAAGCATAAATTCAGGTAAAGCTAATAGAATGAGTTTGGTATTAGTAAGTACCTTAATAGTATTAACTTTAAAAAGTGTTTTTGCATATATAATTTCATTTGACAATGATAGTAGTTTTTCTAGGTGAGACTTTTAGTAGATACTGAGACATATTGGGCCTTTTCCAAAACATATGCAAATAGACATTTTACTTGAACTGGTTTTGATCTGGCATGTTAGTGTAATTTTTAGGGGTTGAACTGTCCTCCTGCCAAACATAATCCTTCTCTATCTATCTGTTAGGCCTGAAAGTCAATAACTGCAGGCACTCCTGAAGCAGTTCCAATTTAAACATCAATCCTTTATACTTGAATGTAGATGAATTTATTAAGACATTTCCTGAGAGTTTTGACAGGCTATGCAAGGGGATTGGATAAAGCAAAGTATCTTGAATGCCTGAAGAGAGAGACAAGGACACAAAAAAGGGGGGGAAAAAGATCTAAATCAAGGAAGCTAAAAATACTAGATGGCACATGTCACCTACTTAGGATATTTGCCTATGGCTGACCTCGAATGTCATCTCCTTCATGATAGATGGACATCCTAACTGCATTGACAGCTCCTCTGAAAATGTCTTGGCTCCTTCATTGTAGAGAGAATGGTTTCATTTGTATCTGAGACTATTGAGATGAAATATAGGTATCATGCCATTGAAAGAAGTTATTAATTCTAAATAGATCAGAATCTCAGATATGCTTAATTAATTTCTAATAAATGTTGTTGGAGAAAAACAATTCAAAATCAAATATTTTTAAAAGATTTATTTATTTAGAGAGAAAGCACAAGTGGGGAAAGGGCAGAGGAAAAGGGAGAGAAGAGAATCTCAAGAAGACTTTGGGTCAAGCATAGAGCTTGACATAGGGCTTGATCTCATGACCTGAGCCAAAACCAAGAGTCAGACATTTAACCAAGCTACTTACCTAGGTACCTTCCAAAACAGATCTAAAGTAAAATGAGGGTGACTTAATTAAGCCTGATGTACTTTGGATGTATTGATTAAAATCCTTTTCTGTTCAACTCAAGGAATTTAATGGGAAAAAGAGAAAACTTACAATGTCACTTTTATGTGACTTGGCTCAAGTGCTCCAAATTTTTCACTGGTAAGTATGTAGTGCCTTGCTTGACTATAGTGTGTATTCAACAAATGGCTGTAACCTGCCAGTCTGTGTGGAGGGTCTTTATGGAAATTTGCTTTTGTTTTGATTTAGCTATTATAGAAGAATCAAGAGAACCAGACATATTTTTTCCTTGCTTTGTACTTGCTAGGCCTTTAGAAGATGATCCCTACTTAGATTTTCTTTGGAGAGAAAGACCACTCAAGAAAGGAGAGAGGAAAGAGCAAGTGGGAAAAAAAATTGACAGGCTCATCAAAGCCCCCACCCCACCCCCTCCAAAACCCTCAGTTTGTTTCTCAGAGTTTATAGTCTCTCATGCTTCATCTCCCCTTCCAATTTCCCACAATTCACACTTCCTTTCCTTCTCCCAATGTCCTCCATGTTTTTCCTTAAGCTCCACACTTAAGTGAAACCATATGATAATTGACTCTCTCTCTGCTTGACTTATTTATCTCAGCATAATCTCTTTTAGTCCTGTCTGTGTTGATACAAAAGTTGGATATTCATCCTTTCTGATGGAGGTATACTATTCCATTGTATACATGGACCATATCTTCTTTATCCATTTGTCTGTTGAAGGACATCTTGGCTCTTTCCACAGTTTGGCAATTGTGGCCACTGCTGCTATGAACATTGAGGTACATGTGGCCCTTCTTTGTACTGCATCTGTATCTTTGGGGTAAATACCCAGTAGTGCAATGACTGGGTCATAGAGTAGCTCTATTTTTAATTTCTTGAGAAATCTCCACACTGTTTTCCAAAGTGGATACTATTAAAATATAAATGTCCCAGGACACCTGGGTGGCTCAGTCATTAAGTGCCTGCCTTTGGCTCAGGTCATGATCCTGGGATCAAGGCCCGCATTGTGCTCCCTGCTCGGAGAGAAGCCTGCTTCTCCCTCTCCCACTCCCCCTGTTTGTATTCCCTTCTCTTTGGGTCTCTCTCTGTCAAATAAATAAATAAATAAAATCTTTTAAAAAATTAGATAAATGTCCCTGGGATTGGTAACAGAAGATCAAAAGGGCATGTGAAGACAATCTAAGGCAGAGGAAGCCAAAACCAAATTTTTCTTTACTGCTCATAGTTCAACTGTGGATATAGATAAGTACATGGAGTATATAATATTTGCCAAACAACCATAGAAGTCACACACAGAATTTTCAGGGAAGTTGGAAGGTTAAATAATCTAGAGTCGGGAGTCAGTCTAGAAGAATTAGTCTAGAGACTAATGCTACTGGGTCTCTAGTAGAGAGAGACCCAGCCTGGTAGAGGTGATACTTTTGTGGATGGGAAGATGTCCTGATTAGTTTCTAGTACATCTTGGGCCAAGCAAAGACTTGTGGATAAGAAGAGCTCTAGCATTTTGAACTATGGCTCTGTCACTGAAGGTATGGGATGGTCCTGGAATAATACTCATTTCAATACTGAGTGAGTCCTGGCATTCTGACAAGGAAGAAGGCATAGTTCTGTGTCATCAACTTTGGTGATGTCTTGCTTAGTCTTATGGGATAATCATAAAATGAAGGTTTGATAGTAAATAAACTCCTAAAGTATAGATTTGTGGTTATATATTTGTTGTTTTACATATTGATTTAAGGTCCTAGGGAGCTTTCAGGAGACATGTACTCCTATATAATGATACACTGTATCATATTCTTATTCTTTAATCTTGCAGTTCAATAAGTAAGTTGTTCTTTTAAGTTAAAATAAAAATTAGTACTATTCAAAACCTAATCTATAGCTTGAAAATTGTGGTCTGAAAAATAAGAGTATTGTGCAACTACCATGTCATATCCAGAATGATCCAGGTATGTAAATTCCTCTGTCAGGATTTAAAAAAATACTTTTGAGGAATAAATCACCACACCAGCTCACATGAGCAAGGCCAGCTCATCAGAATTGTCTTAGAAAACTTTAAGACTATTATTCTATATGTGACCCTGAAGACATTCTGATTTAATAGATCTTGGGTGAGACTCAAGGTTGATCAATTGATAATTTATTGTTTCTATCTATCTATCTATCTATCTATCTATCTATCTATCTATCTATCATCTGTCTTTCAAAAATCTCCCAGGTGATTTTAATGAACACCATGTTTTTTCAGAAGTATTATGGAAGAAAATTTTGGATGCCTAGAAAATTTCCTTTGAATTGTATTAGATGTTTCTTAAATGGCACAGTGACACTTAAAAAAAGTTTTTAGGCCAGTGAGTTAGAACTTAAATTTCTACATGGCAGTTTTATTTTTCTTAGGTACTTGAGAAATAAATCATATTCATTTGTCATATAAATCCATAAATCTCAAAGCAGGAAGCTTGGTTCTGAGCTTCACCTTGATGATCCTGCTTCACCTAAAATGCCTCTGATATGATTATAATTCCTCCATCAATTGGCAAAGGACTTTCTGTAGATTTTGGAGGTAGAATTTTCCATTCCTATTTTGGGCACATTTTGTTCATGCTTATTATGAACCATCTGTCTGCAGCAGTGGAGAACTAGGTACCACCTGCGCTTTCAGTAGACAATTTTTTCTTTTTCTCTGAAAAATGTGAAGAGTCTGGTAAGTAGGGGCTGTAAACACTGTCATAATTCTTCTCTGAATGTCTGTTTAGGGTCATTTACTCATGCATAGGTGAATGATTATGATAAAGTGGACTTTGGATCTATATTTGAAGTCAAGCTTTGTTGTTTTCCTCATTCACTCAATAAATATCTATTAAGTGTCTACTCTGTGCCAGAGCCTATTCTTAGATAGAGAGATAGAAAACATGAGACTGTGTCTTCAAGCAACTCATAAGCTATGGGAAACACAATTAATAGAGAGAGAGAGATGTGTTAGAAGAGATGGAAGCAAGAGTGGAAAGTCTGAAGAGGGAGTCATACATAACATAGATTTGTTGTTGGGGTGGGCTTGGTTGGGAGGGTGTTAGAAGTGTTGGAAGGTCTTGCTGGCAGGTTTAATCTTAGTTTAAGTTTTAAAGGAATTTTATTTTATTTATTTTTATTTTTTTAAAATTTTATTTATTTATTTATTTGACAGAGAGGAGAGAGATCACAAGTAGGCAGAGAGGCAGGCAGAGGGAGAGGGAGAAGCAGGCTCCCTGCCGAGCAGAGAGCCCAATGCGGGGCTCGATCCCAGGACCCTGAGATCATGACCTGAGCCGAAGGCAGCAGCTTAACCCACTGAGCCACCCAGGCGCCCCTAAAGGAATTTTAAGTTAGTGAGAGGGAGTGTGGGATAGTTTAAACAAATGTGTGTCTATCTGGGAGAGATATTTAGGTATACTTTTCTGTATATCTTGTGAACTTTAAATTGACTATTTTTGGAGATCTTGAACTCATTTTTACTGTGTTTTAAATAATGGACCTTCATCTACCCAGTACAGTGTTATAAAATCCTTCGATGACCTTTAAAAGACAACTGAAGTTTTACCATTTCATTTCAAATACACCTAAGCTAGAACTACTAATCTTTGAATTTGTAAAAATAATTATAGATTTTTATGTTATATAGGCAGTAAAGAAGATTTCATGTATTAAATGAAGTATAATGCAAGTTGAGAAACTTAATTATGTAGAAGATTAAACCTTTTCAAACTCTTAATTACCTTGAAGTATTTGTAGAGTTTAATACTAGTTATTAAATTCTCCAAATGCAGGTACTATATTTTGTGTTATATATAAACAAGCAAAAAAGGCATGACCTAATCTTCTAGAATTTTATAGCCTAATATCAAGTAAAAGAAGATAAGACAAAAATAATAGAAGATAAAATAAAAAAAATAATAAAAGATAAGAGATGTGTGTTCCAAATGAAAGAATATGAAGGGAATGTTAGATATACCAACATACCTAACCGAATTGCTATGTGTTGGCCATTTGATGACAAAAATTGCTAGTGTAATCATGTCATATATGTGTGGAATCTCAATCTTAATTATAATAATAGATGGAAGATATATTATTACATAGTTACTCTGGTATTACTTCAGAATTTAAATAGATCTGTGGCAAACAGGCACAATGACAACTGAAACAAACAAAACTAAAACAAAGCAAAAAGCCCAACATTATGTTTTTCCAGTTCCATTTTATCTTCATCTTATTCTCATATCCACATGGGCAGATGATAGTGTAACCTTTTAGATTAAGTTACCTTGAACTTTAATTAAATTTTAGGCGACAGTTGGCAAACTGCTTTCAAAAAGAAGAGTTCACATTGCTTGAGAGTTCCCAATAGCAGATACTTCTCCTCTTCACCCAGGGCTGTGTATAGAAACCTTTAATGTTTAATTATATCCTGACAGCTTTGCTGGCAAAGTGAAGATTATGATCTATCTTTTAGGATAGGCCTAATAATAGGAGATTTGTAATGTAGCTTTCACAGATAATGGCTTATCATTTTGATTTCTTTAGTTCCTTTAGAGTTGTGCCAGGAAAGACCTTACTTCTAATTCAGTTCTATTTGCATATGGTTTTCATTCTCGTTTGTAATCAATAGATAAAAGAGTAAAAAATCTGTTTAACTATACTTTTTAAAGTGACTGAATTGGGGTGCCTGGGTGGCTTAGTTGATTAAGTGTTCAACTCTTCTTTTGGGCTCAGGTCATGATCTCAGGCTTGTGGGATAGAGCCTGCATCAGGTTCTGCGCTGGGCATGGAGCCTGCTTAAGATTCTCTCTCTGCCTCCATTTTTTGCCCCCCTCCCCAATAAACAAATAGTCAAACAAATAAATGAAGTGGCTGAATCTACAGTGAACCTGGGACTGTTGGTCAGGCACAAGCATTTGGAGGTCTTTCGGACCAGAAGGAAGTTTTCTGATATTCTTACTAGCAGCAGGGAGAGGTCAGGGATGGAAGAGTTACTGAGCTGAGTACTACCTTCTCTGGATAAATAATGCTATTTGCTGGTGATATTTTTCTTAGGAAAAATGTGACTAAACAATTTCCTTACTTATTCTGAGTTTCAGCGTACTTTTAGGGAAAAAAGTAACAGGCTAACATGAATCAAACTTTTTTATTTTCAGTTATAAGCATTCAACTATTATTATTGAGATTCATTAATGCCGGGAAATAGTTTAGGTGCCAAGAATATAACATTAAACAACATAGACAAATCCCTGTCCTTATGAAGATTAGTTTCCCTGATAAAGTCTCTTTGATATTGTACGTTGTTCTTGTCATTTATTCACTTCTTTCCTTCCTTTCTTATTTTATTAATGTTGTTGAGATTTGGGGAGGAAATGGGCATATGAATCTTACCTCATATTTCTTCCCTATTCTTGGGAGGCTGATGCCTAAAGAAAACACATTTTATGCCACATTTTTAAAGGGCAGAGCCCCATGCTTGAAGTAATGAGGCTGTTCAGTGTTGCTTGCAGTCTGCAAAAGTCTAATTCTGAATTTTAGGACTAGGAAGACCATTTCTGTTACACGCCTAAGCCATGTTCTATGACCAAAACTTTATTGATGATGTTCATATCTTGATCTTTGTCTATCTTTAAAAAACCTGGGGGGAGTCTTACTTCTAAAATGATTTAGAACTTGAGTAGGGAAAATGGATGCTATTTATAGGCCCCCTCGAAACACCAACTGCTCATGAATATGTCAAGAATACTGAGAGATACATAAAACCTGGCTTTTGGTGAGCAAAGTAACTTTGACTAGATCATTTCTAGTTTGATGCTGTGTTTTCAATTTGGGTTTGTGATCGTTGCCATGATTCATATTATTCTGTGTGACTGGATTTTTCAGTCAAGGATCTTTTTTTTTTTTTTTAATTTATTTGACAGAGAGAGAGATCACAAGTAGGCAGGGGCAGGCAGAGAAGGGGAAGCAGACTCCCAGCTGAGCAGAGAGCCCAATGTGGGGCTCAATCCCAGGACCCTGAGATCATGACCTGAGCCTAAGGCAGAGGCTTTAACCCACTGAGCCACCCAGGTGCACCAAGGATCCATTTTTTTTTTTTTAATTTTTATTTATTTATTTGACAGAGAGAGAGAGAGATCACAAGTAGGCAGAAAAAGGAGAAAGCAAGCTCCCTGCTGAGCAGAGAGCCTGATGCGGGGCTTGATCCCAGGACCCTGAGATCATGACCTAAGCCAATGGCAGAGGCTTTAACCCACTGAGCCGCCCAGGAGCCCCGGATCCATTTTTTTTTTTTGCCTGTTATAACCTATACAGGCAGTTTTATTTTATTTTTATTGAAGTATAGTATATAGTTGAGTTTTATATTAGTTTTCGGTGTACAACATAGTGATTCAGCAACTATATATGTTATAAAATGTTCATCATGGTAAGTGTAGTTACCATTTGTCATCACACAAAATTATTGCAATATTATTGACTATATTCTGATACTGTACTTTTCATCCCTATGACTTATTTATTTTGTAACTAGAAGTTTGTACCTGTTAATCTCCTTTACCTATTTTGCCCATCTCCCCAGCAATCACTGCTTTGTTAACTATATTTATGAGACTATTTCTGTTTTTTATTTTTTTTTTTTTTTTGATTCTACATATAAGTAAAAGCAAATGGTATTTGTCTTTTCCTGTCTTAGTTCATTTAGAATAATACCCTCCAGGTCCATCCATTTTGTTAGAAATGGCAAGATCTCATTCTATTTTATGGCTGAATAATATTCCATTGTACCTTTATATTACATCTTATCCATTCATTTATCAATGGACATTTGGGTTGCTTCCATATCTCGGCTATTGTAAATAATGCTGCAATAAATATAAGGGTGCATAAGTCTTTTCAAATTAGCATTCTTATTTTCTTCAGGTAAATAATTCCAGAAGTGGAATTATTGGTTTGTATATAGTCATTCTATTTTTATTTTTTTTGAGGAACCTCCATACTGTCTTCTGTAGTGGCTGCACCAACTTACATTCCCACGAGCAGAGCATAAGGATTCCTTTTTCTTCATATGCTTGCCAACACTTGTTATTTCTTATCTTTTTGATAATAGCTATACCCTGATTAGTCTGAAGTAATATTTCATTGGGGGTTTGATTTGCTTTTACATGATTATTAGTGATGTTGAACATCTTTTCATGTATCTACTGGCCATCTGTATTTCTTCTTTGGAGAAATGTCTATTCAGGTCCTCTGTTCACTTTTAATCAGATTATTACTATTATTATTATTATTTGGTATTACATGAATTCTTTCTATCGTTTGGATATTTACCCCTTATTGGATATATCATTTGCAATTATCTCCCCTTATTCAGTGGATTGCCTTTTTGTTTTGTTGACAGTTTGCTTTACTGTGCAGAAACTTTTTTTTTTTTGGTGTAGTCCCAATGGTTTATTTTTGCTTTTGCTTCCCTTGCCTAAGAACATTTATCCAGAAAAATATTGCTAGCTTTGATGTCTAAGAGATTACTTCTTATGTTTTCTTTTAAGAGTTTTATGTTTTCAGGTCTTACATTTATGTCTTTAATCCAATTTGAGTTTATTTTTGTGTATGGTGTAAGAAAGTGGTCCAGTTTCATTCTTCTGCATGTTGCTGTTCAGTTTTCCCAGCACTATTTATTGAAAAGACTGTCTTTTCCCCATTGCATATTTTTGCCTCCTTCGTTGTTTAGGCAAGCAATTTTAGAATTAAGCACTTACCGTACTGGATTTTCAAACTGACAAGTTACTGCAACTTAACATTATTAAGTTTTTTCCACAAGCAAGAAGCATTTTTTTTTTTTTAACCTGAGAAAAGACTGTTATAGAACTGGAGCAGTATTCATGAAACCTTGAGCAAATGGTGCATGAGTCTCAGTGGTGGCTTAGGTGGGGAAAACATAGAATACTCTAAGAACCTCAAGTGTGATGGGATTTATATTTGAAATTATTCTGAGGTGTGCATTCTCAGGTGTGCTGGTGCTGGTGCTGTTTGATCTTCATGGAAGTCATCAGGGGAAGGATTTCAAAAATTTGTGTCATGAGAGAGAGCAAGCGATATGGCGGAGGTGTAGGAGGCAGAGAAAGCACTGGTTCCCAGAAGTTCAGCTAAAGAGGCACAAAACGACTCTAAAAGCTGGCAAACACAACAGGAGACAGAAGAGAATGAGAAGAGCAATTCTAGGAGCAGAAAATCGACCGCATTCC
>CM053611.1:45312857-45332985 GCA_028646535.1 Procyon lotor
ATTTGCAAATGACGTATCAGATAAAGGGCTAGTATCCAAAATCTATAAAGAACTTCTCAAACTCAACACTCAAAGAACAAATAATCCATTCAAGAAATGGGCAGAAGATATGCACAGACATTTCTGCAAAAAGGATATCCAAATGGCCAACAGACACATGAAAAAGTGCTCCACATCACTCAGCATCAGAGAAATACAAATCAAAACCACAGTGAGATACCATCTCACACCAGTCAGAATGGCTAAAATTAGCAAGTCAGGAAACAACAGATGTTGGCGAGGATGCGGAGAAAGGGAACCCTCCTACGCCGTTGGTGGGAATGAAAGCTGGTACAGCCATTCTGGAAAACAGTATGAGGTTCCTCAAAAAGTTGAAAATAGAGCTACCTTACAACCCAGCAATCGCACTGTTGGATATTTACCCTAAAGATACAAACATCGTGATCCAAAGGAGCACGTGCACCCGAATGTTTATAGCAGCAATGTCCACAATAGCCAAACTATGGAAAGAACCTAGATGCCCATCAACAGATGAATGGATAAAGAAGATGTGGTATATATTTACAGTGGAATACTATGCAGCCATCAAGAGAAATGAAATCTGGCCATTTGCAACAATGTGGATGGAACTGGAGGGTATTATGCTAAGCGAAATAGGTCAGTCAGAGAAAGACAATTATCACATGATCTCTCTGATATGAAGAATTTGAGAGGCAAGGTGGGGAGTTATAGGGGGGTTGGGGAGAGAAATGAAACAGGAGGTGATGGAGAGGGAGACAAACCATTCGAGACTCCTAGACTCATGAAACGAACTGAGGGTGGCCGGGAGGGTGGGTAGGGATAGGGTGGCTGGGTTGTGGACATTGGGGAGGGTATGTGCTATGGTAAGTGCTGTGAAATGTGTAAGCCTTATGATTCACAGACATGTATCCTGAGGCAAATAATACGTTATATGTTACATTATATGTTAATAAAAAAAAAGTGGATTTGGCAAAGGACAAAAAAAAAGTATAAAAAAATTTGTGTAATAAATATTGTATGGTTAACAATGATTGAAATAAAGCCATTGATTACACACAGTATTCTAAATTCAGAAATATAAAACTATGAAAAAATAGACCTTAGAAGTGATAAAAAAGTATAGGTGCTTTAAAGATTATTGGAAGTGCAATAGGTGTTCGACTGGGCCTCCTGAAAGATTCACTGTGGGCTGATTCACTGAGAAAGTTACTACCTCCAATATCAGACTCTTAAGGCAGGAAGTTACTGCCACCACCACAATTGCTTTTCATACTAAAGACTAGAAAATGGACGCTGAAATTCTGCCTAAGAAAGCCTCCAATTTCCAAACTCATTTTTGCAAGAAATACCAGCTAAGAGCCACAGTAAGATGACCTCTGTCTCATGTTTATTTTCCCAGCCTCACAAGAGCTCTTAAAATTGGTGGAACCAAATTTGTGTCAAGAATCGTAGCTTAAGGAGTTTGGTGAATTAAGATTGTGGTTTTTCAACTTCTCCAATTAGCAGAAATAGAAAATGGGGATGGGTAGTGAATCCTCAATATGAAGTACCTTAAGCAAAAAGTAAAAGTCTCAGGACATGCTGAATAAGGACATGCTGAATTAGTGTGCAGGTTGTTGCCATTTCAGCTTGAACTACTCATATGCATGCATAGGGGCATCAGGAGTACCTCAGTAGATCTAAGTAAGCGCTATAGCCTTAATAAATGAGTGAAGCAGGGCATGGAGTAGATTATAGGGAAGAGATTACCTTATGGTTGATATTATTCATCTCAGGAGAATGGAAACACACAAGACTGTGTGAGCAATGGGTTCTTTACACAGATGCAGAAGTGATTGATTTCGTATTTCTCACTATGAAATATCTTAAAGACAAGTTAGATGAATATCACAGGAAAACAAACACCAACTAGAATTGAAATAGAAAGTAAAGAAAGGCAGGCACTGAATTCCAGGAAGTAGTGATGGCCTTTCATATTGTAGAGAGGATCAATTTCAAAAGTAGTTTAAATTATTAGAAACTCATTTGAACCTCATTTGCTACAAGAGAACAGCAGAGGGAAATGAGGGAAATGAAAGACTAGAAGAAGCTCATACATCCATGGAAAAAGATGGAACAGAGTGAAAAGCTCCTCAAAATTGGATATGTTGTCAAGTACAGAAACCAAGTATCTTGAAAAGGACATGGAGGAGGTATTAGTCCTCAGTAGGCCCCAAGAGCACACATTTCATAAGCATCATCAACAGCTTCAGTTTGGCAGCCTCCTCGGGATGGTTCCCAGCTGAAAGAATTATAGGGATGAGGGACAAACCCTTCCCAGAAAGCTTAAGCAATTCCAAAACAAGCAGTAATGACAGCAACCACTGTGGCATAGAGTATCTGTACCCAAGCTTACAATGTTGGTTTTAACAATGTTAGATATTAAAACAAGTACCTAAAATAAGACTAAGCGAGTCAGAATGTCATTACTGTACACTTTGAAACTTTTTCAGAAGGCAGGCAAATTACAGATGATACTATCAGAAAGTATACATGGGGGATCCCTCCTTAGACATGGTGGACACACATTAATTATTTCAATAGAAAAATTTTTAAATTCAGTTTAAGTTTATAGTTCAAAGACTCCAGATATCTGGAAGACTGGCTGTCAACCTGACAGGTTAAACTAATAATCTTTTCTAACAAAAACAATATATATAAATACATAGATGTTATTTTTTAAATTTTTAAAATAGACTGTTTTTTATAGCAGTTTCAGGTTTAGCTCAAAATTGACGGAAAGATACAGATTTCCTCTATGTCCTTTATCTCCATCCATGTACAGCCTCTCCTTATTATTAACATTCACAACCAAAGTGGTACATTTGTTACATTTGATTAATCTTCTCTGACACATCTTCGTAACCAGAAGTCCATAGTTTACATTAGGGTTCATGCTTGGCTTTGTACCTTCTATAGCCTTGAAGAAATGTATAATGACATATGTCCATCATTATAGTACCATTTAGAGTAGTTTTACTGCCCTAAAAATCTTCTGTGCTCTACCCATTCATCCCTTCCTCCCCCTAAGCTGTTGGAATCACCACCCCCCTACTCTCCCCCACCAAGCTCCTGGAAACCACCAGTGATGTTTTCATTGTCTCCACATTCGTGCCTTTTCCAGAATGTCATATAGTTGCAATCATATAGTATGTGCCCTTTTTAGATTAACTTATCTCAAATTGTAATATATATTTAAAATTCCTCCTGTCTTTTTATGGCTTGATTAACTCCTTTTTTAAAGTGCTGAATAATATTCTATTGTCTAGATGTAGGTAATTTATCCATTTACCTATGGAAGGACATCTTAGTTACTTCCAAGTTTTGGCAATTATGAATAAAGCTGCTATAAACCTCTGTGTGCAGGTTTTTGACTGAACATAAGTTTTCAACTTACTTGAGTAAATATCAAAGAGCATGATTGCTGGATCATATGGTAAGAGTGTGTTTACTTTTGTAAAAAACTGCTAAGCTATCTTACAAAGTGGCTGTACCATTTTGCAATCCCACCAGCAGGAAATGAGAGTTCCTGTTGCTCCACATCCTTGCTAGCATTGTTCAGCATCCCTTTATATGCATATTTTCCATCAGCATATCTTCTTTGGTGAGGTGTCTGGTCATATTTTTTGCCCATTTTTAAATTAGATTATTCACTTTCTTATGGTTGAATTTTGAGATTCATTTGTATATTTTGGATAACAGTTCTTTATCATATATGTTTTTGGCCAATATTTTCTCCCAATCTGTGGCTTGTCTTCTCATTCTCTTGATGGTGTCTTTCACCTTTAAGACATTGACAGTGATGGCAGACATTTTTAGTTTTAAGAATGTCCAACTTATCAATTGTATCCTTCATGGATCATGGATTGATGGATCATTTTTTAAATTTTGGTTTCTTATAAGATTTTTTGTTATCTTTGGTTTCCAGCAGTTTTAATATGAAATGCCTCAGTGCAGATTTGTTTATTTTTACGTTGCTCAGTGTTCTCTGAATTTTCTGGATCTGTGTCAGTAATTTTGGAAAATTCTCGTTTTTACTTCAAATATTTCTTCTGTTCTTCTCTTTCTCTTTCTAGTATTCCAATCACATCTATGTTATTCCTTTTGAAATTGTCTCACAGTTTTTGTTTGCTCTCTTTAGTTTTTTTTTTTTTTTTCATTTTCATTCTTTATTTTCCTTATACTTCAGTTTGGGAAGTTGGTGTTGATTATTCTCAAGCTTACTGATTCTTTCCTTGGCCTTTTTCAGTCTACTAAGGAACCCATAAAAGGCATTTTTCATTTTTATTACAGTGGTTTTGATTTCTAGTATTTGTTTTTGAATCTTTTTTAGATTTTCTATCTCTCTGCTTACATTAGCCATCTCTTCTTACATGTTTTCTACTTTTTCATTGGAGCCCTCTACATATTAATCATAGTTATCTTGAATTTTCTGTCCAATAATTCAAACATTGATGTCATACCTGAGTCTGATTCTACTAACTTTCTCTTTAGATTATGTTTCACCTTGCCTTTTAGCCTGCCTCATAATTTTTTTTTGTTGGAAGTGAGATACGATGTTTTGGGTGATACAAACTGAGGTAAATAGGCCATTAATATGAGGTTTTATGTTAATCTGTCTAGGAGTTGGGCTATGTTTAATTTTGTCTGTGGCTGTACATGCCAGAAGCTTCAAATTCCTCTACTGTCCTATTTGTCTTCCCTGTTGACTCTGGGCTTCCTCAGACTCCTCAGAGAGAGTCTGTGTCTTGCAGCTCTTTCATCTGTAATCCATTGTTACTATATTGGAGCTCTGTAGGTGTGGTAAAAAATAGTGGAAGAGTAGAAGTATTTTATAATCTTTTGGTTAAATCTCTATTTTTAGTGGTATTGTGTCCCCGGGTTTTCACAGGTGTTTTATAGCCATTCCTTCCTCTTTGGTGAAACAGAAAGGCTAAGAGGGGCTTGAGTGGTAGAAATGCCCTACCTCTAGGAGAAATAAGACTGTGTGATAATTGTCTTTGTTAGGGAGATTACCCTTTGGATAATTGTCCTTTGTTAGGGAGAATGGATAGGGTTTATTTTAAAATGATTATCTTTCCTTCCTAGTCATATTCAGGAGGGCTTTTTCTCTACTCTTCACTGGATTCCCAGTGGTAAAGCCCCCAGGAGTTTGTCAGTGTTATGCTAATCTACACTCTTCAGTCCCCAGCAATTTGTTAGAATTGTCATCTAAGTGTTCCTAGTAGTTTGTAACTCTGGTAATTCTGTTCCTGGTAAGCCTATCTTATCTGTGGATCTTAGATTCACCTGTCTCTCCAGATATAACAGTTGCAATTTTCCCTGCGACCTTAAGTCCTTTAATTGGTCCAGTTAAAGTCATTGATTTTAAATTTATTCAGCCTTTTCTTATTGAATGACAGTTGTGATGACTTCCAAGCTCTTTCCTTTCCTTTCAGTAGGAGCTGAAACTAGAGTCCCTCTGATAGGCTTTTATAGTTAACATGGACATAATATAGGATGGGAAATAGAATAAGGAGAAGATTTTCAATCTTTGCATAAGTGGCTTCAGAGTTATTTTGATTTAGGTATTGTTTGGAAGTATTTCAATACATTTTGGGGGCAAAATCAATATTGCCTAACAGTAGAAGTTCGCATAGGCAGTAGCCTCATGAAGGTAAAAGCAGGATTGTTCAAAGAAACTTCTAATTTCCTCATCAAAAATGACATACCTTGGATGACCATCATCTAACTGTTGAGCTCAAATGGCTTAGAGATCAAAAATTGGGGAAATGTTAGGAGGAAATATTTATTCCCCTCATTCCTATTCCCTTCCAGACAGCCTCATTAGATTTACACTCTGGATTTATCTCTGCCTTCTTACGCTTCTCAAGGGCTAAACAATGACTTACCCTTGAAGAGTTTGGGAGACAAACCAGGCATACATAGCTCAGCCCTTTTACTCCTCTTAGAAACCAGGTGGGTTTTTTTGTTGTTTTTGGTTTTGTTTTGTTTTGTTAAAGATTTTATTTTTATTTATTTGAGAGAGAACGAGAGCGAGAGAGATCACAGAGGGAGAACCAAACTCCCTGCTGAGTGGAGAGCCTGATGTGGTGCTCAATCCCAGGATCCTGAGATCATGACCTGAGCTGGAGGTAGTCCCTTAACCAACTGAGCCACTCAGACACCCCAGAAGCCAGTCATCTGTGGAATATACCCATTCTGTTCTGCCCCACCTCCCAAGTTATTTAAAGGGTCAAGCTTCAACTTGGGCAGCCTACTGTGGTCCTGTGTAACTCTATATCTATGGCAAGTCTTCCTATTTTTGGTTTTGTAATTGAAAACTTGATATCACTCTACACCTAAGCCACCTTAACCAACATAGGCTCTATCAGTAATAAAAGGAATATTTTTTTTTTCATCTTATTGAGTATTATTTTTGATAAACTTTATTTTCAAATAGTTTTAGATTTATGGAGGAGTTTGACAGGTACTATAGATAGTTCCTATATATAACTGACACAATTTCCCCTACATTAACATCTTCCATGACTTTGGTAGTTTTGTCATAGCTAAGAAACAGACATTCGTACATACATGGTAGCTACATTCTAGAATTTACTCAGATTTCACTAGTTTTTCTCTAAAGCTCATTTATTATTTCAGGATTGATTTAACCATCAATTGGTCTAGAACCAAATTTTCTCAATTTTTCTCAGAGAAACCAAAGTTTCTCTGATACTCCTTGTTTTTTATGGCCTTTAGTTTTGAGAAGGCCAGGGATTTTGTAGAAGGGTCAATTTGAGTGTGTCTAATGTTTCTGTCATAATTAGAAAGGAATTATAGATTTGAGGAAGAATGCTGTGGAGGTGAAATATCTTTCTCATCCCATAATATCAGGGCTGCTATCAACATGACTTAACACTGATGATACAAAGCTTGATCACCTGACCAAGGTAGTGCTTTCCAGGTTTAGCCACTGTAAAGTTACTTTTCATGCTCCAACTCCTTCCCCTCTCCTCCTGGCATCCCTACTGTAATCATTGGAAACAAGCCACTAATCACAGTTCCTATTCAAGGGGAATACCTAAATGTTTTTAGTCCAATTTTCAATTAGTTTATAAATCAGACAGAGCAGAAATTGATATTTATCAGTCCACATGAAGTCCCAACATGAATAACTATCTGCCTATAGGTTTAGTCAGGAGAACAGATCCATTAAGTGGATGGCGGGGTATCATGGTGAGAAGAAAGGAGTGGGCTTCCTCACCAGAGGCATCTCTGAGGTTAGTAACTGGCCAGAGAGTGGCAAGTAGTACAAAACATGGTCTGGAGGCTAGAACCAGGGGAGAGGCAGTATGTTACCACTGGAGGATTTTAGTATAGTGAGCATCAGATAAAGAACACATTTACCTAAACGTACACTATGCAATCAGTGCCTCAGTGAATTCCACAATTGAAAAAAAAAATCAATTTTCCTTTTTTGATTTATATGAAAACCCAATGTTCTTTTGTTTGTTTCACCACCTGCACCTGTGACTGATGGCCAGGGAAAACCAAACGAATTAACATTTAAGGACAACCTCAACCCCTGGGTCATGTTTGCTAAAGAAAGACAAAAGTGGGTGGGTGAAAAGACAAATTAAAAACCTTCAGCTGTCAACGTTATCTCAGTTTAGGTCAAATACCAAGGAAACTAATTTAATTTTATGCTGTTTGCATCCTAAAGCTCTTTCACTCAGTAGGTTATTGCTGCTATAAAATTGACATTATTTATAGCTTCTTCAATCAATAAAAAAATGGAGGTTTAAAGGTGGGTCACTGGCTTGTTTGTTGTAGAATTCTTACCTTATTCTTTTCCAACTAAAATGACCTTAATTTTTATGCTTTTTTTCAAGTATCATATGTTTGTTTTCTTTAAAAATTTTTATTTATCAGGGCGCCTGGGTGGCTCAGTGCGTTAAAGCCTCTGCCTTCGGCCCAGGTCATGATCTCAGGGTCCTGGAATCGAGCCCCACATTGGGCTCTCTGCTCTGCAGGGAGCCTGTTTCCCCATCCCCTGACCCCCGCCTGCCTCTCTGCCTACTTGTGATCTCTCTCTCTCTCAAATAAATAAATAAATAAATAAATAAATAAATAAATAAATATCTTTAAAAAAACTTTTTATTTATCAAAATGTACATCTGAAAGAACACCTTCATAGAGAAGAGGGAAAAATAATTCATATATTTCAAGAAAACAAATGAATAGTTTGAGGTGCTAAACTTTGAAACATTAAAGTTTCCAGATCTGGTAATGTTTTCCTAGATTTTTCAGTTTTATTTCCAATTCTGCTGAAGAAAATAATTATATGTACCTACATGAGTTTTCTTATGACGAATTTAACATTTTTTGATTATTTAAGCAATTCGTGTTCATTGTGCAAAAATTGAAAAATGCAGAATATTAGAATTAAGTATATCCCAAAACCGTTTTCAACACATATTTATGAAGCATCTATTATTGGCACTCTCCTCAGTGCTGGAGTTGCAGCAATTAACAAATCAGAGAAATGCATACCCCATGTAGCTTTCATTCTAGTGGGAAGAGATAGATTAAAAAAAAGTAACATGCATGTTTTAAAGGATGTAATAAATGCTATGGGGAAAAAAAGTAGACAGAAGGAGATTGCATGGGGGAAAGTATAACATTTTTACATAGGGTTCTAGGGGAAACCTTACTTAAAAATTGATATTTGAGCAAAAAATTGAAGAAGTTGAGGGAGTGAGCTAAGTGTAAACCTGGAACAAGAACATTCTGAGCAGAGTAAACAGCAAGTACAAAGGCCCTGTGGTGAGGCTTTTACTCTGAAAGAGGTGAGAAGCATTAGAGAGTTTTAAAAGAGGAAAGACTTGATAAGTTAACTTTTTAAAGGGTCACTTTTTCTGTTCTTTGACTTAGGGTATAGATGTTCTTCTGTTCTAGACTTAGGATATAGATGAAGACAAGGAGACTAGTTTTATGGCTCTTGACTAGGGTTGTAGCTTGGAGGTGGTAAGAAGTATGTGGCTATTAAAGATGTCGATGGTGGAACCAAAAAGATATTGGAGGATTGGATATGGAGCATGAGATTAAGAGTCAGTAATGCCTCAGGGTTTGATATAAACAACCAGAAAAAATGGCATAATTTAGGAAGATGAGAAAGATTGCAGGAGAAGTGGATTTAGGGTAAAGATCAAGTTTGATTTATCAGTATATATTCTTATTTTATTTTATTTTTTATTTTATTTAAATTCAATTAATTAACATATAGTGTATTATTAGTTTCAGAGTTAGAGTTCAGTGACTTATCAGTTGTATATAATACCCAGTGCTCATTACATCACGTGCCCTCCTTAATGCTTAATGCTTATTTCTCTTAGCACAATTCCCACTTGTTCCATCCCTGTCATTACAAATGACAAGATTTCATTATTTTTGATGGTTGAGTAATAGTCCATTGTGTATGTTTGTGTGTGTGTGTGTGTGTGTATAAATATATACCACATAATCTTTATCCATTCATCTGTCCTTGGATATCTGGATTATCCATAGTTTGACTATTGTGGCTATTGGAGTGCAGGTGCCCCTTCTGGTCACTACATTTGTATCTTTGGGGTAAATACCTAGTACTGTAATTGCTGGATCATAGGGTAGCTCTATTTTTAACTTTTTGAGGAACTTCCATACTGTTTTCCACAGTGGCAGTGGAACCATTTTGCATTCCCACCAGCAGTATCCCTTTCTCTACATGCTCACCAACATTTTTGTTTCCTGACTTGTTAAGTTTACCTATTCTGACTGGTGTGAACTGGTATCTCATTGTGGTTTTAATTTATATTTCCCTGATGCCGAATGATGTGGAGTATTTTTTCAGGTGTCTGTTTGTCATTTGGATATCTTCTTTGAAGAAATGTCTGTTCATATCTTTTACCCATTTTTTTTTACTGGATTATTTGTTATTTGGGTATTGAGTTTCATAAGCTCTTTATAGATCTTGGATACTAGTCCTTTATCTGATAAAACAGTCACAAATATCTTCTTACATTCTGTAGGTTGTCTTTTGGTTCTTTTGACTATTTCCTTTGCTGTGCAGAAGCTATTTATCTTGATGAAGTCCCAATTTTTGCCTTTGTTTCCCTAGCCTTTGGAGACCTGTCTAGCAAGAAGTTGCTCTAGCCAAGGTTGAAGCAGTTGCTGCCTATGTTCTCCTCTAGGATTTTGATGGAATTCTGTCTCACATTTAGGTCTTTCATCCATTTTGAATTTATTTTTGTGTATGGCCTAAGAAAATGGTCCAGTTTCATTCTTCTGCATGTGGCTGTCCGATTTTCCCATCACCATTTGTTGAAGAAATTGTCTTTTTTCCATTGGATATTCTTTCCTGCTTTGTTGAAGAGTAGTTAGTCATAGAGTTGAGGCTCCATTTCTGGGTTCTCTATTCTGTTCCATTGATCTGTGTGTCTGTTTTTGTGCCAGTACCGTACTGTCTTGATGATTACAGCTTTGTAATAGAGCTTGAAGTCTGGCATTGTGATGCTACCAGCTTTGGTTTCCTTTTTCAACATTCCTTTGGTTATTTGGGGTCTTTTCTGGTTCCATTTAAATTTTAGGATTGTTTGTTCCAACTCAGTGAAAAATATGGATAGTATTATGATAGGGGTTGCATTGAATATGTAAATTGCTCTGGGTAGAATAGACATTTTCACAATATTCTTCCAATCCATGAGCATGGAACGTTTCTCCATTTCTTTGTGTCTTCCTCAATTTCTTTCATGAGCACTTTGTAGTTTTCTGAGTACAGATTCTTTGCCTCTTTGGTTAGGTTTATGCCTAGGTGTCTTATGGTTTTGGGTGCAATTATAAATGGGATAGACTCCTTAATTTCTCTTTCTTCTGTCTTGCTACTGGTGTATAGAAATGCAACTGATTTCTGTGTATTAATTTTATATCCTGACATGTTGCTGAATTGCTGTATGAGTTCTAGCAATTTTTGGGTGGAGTGTTTGGGTTTTCTACATAAAGTATCATGTCATTTGCTAAGAGTGAGAATTTGACTTCTTCTTTCCTGATTCAGATGCCTTTTATTTCTTTTTCTTGTTTGATTGGTGAGGGCAGGACTTCTAGTACTATGTTTCACAACAGTGGTGAGAATGGACATCCCTTTTGTGTTCCTGACCTTACGGGGAAACCTCTCAGTTTTTTTCCATTGAGAATGATATTTGCTGTGGGCTTTTCATATATGGCTTTTATGATACTGAGGTATGTTCCCTCTCTCTCTATAAAGTGGAGAATTTTAATCAAGAAAGGATGCTGTACTTTGTCAAATGTTTTTCCTGCATCTATTGAGAGGATCATATGGTTCTTGTCCTTTCTTTTATTAATGTAGTGTATCATACTTGATTGATGTTGAACTACCCTTGCTGCCCAGGAATAAATCCCATTTGGTCATGGTGAATAATACTTTTAATGTATTGGTAGATCCTATTGTTGGAGTATATTGGTGAGAATTTTGGCATCCATGTTCATCAGGGATATTGGTCTATAATTCTCCTTTTTGGTGGGGCCTTTGTCTGGTTTTGGGATCAAGGTAATGCTGGCCTCATAGAAAGAGTTTGAGAGTTTTCCTTCTGTTTCTATTTTTTGAAACAGCTTCAGAAGAATAGGCATTAATTCTTCTTTAAATGTTTGGTCGTGTTGCTCTGCTGCATTCAGGTACCCCCATTATTTCTGTGACCCTGGGGATCCTGAGACTACACTGTCCCACCTACGTTTCTGCTTTGCTTCCCCACCTGAACTCCTTTCAGGCAGGGATGTCCTTCACTGGAGCAGACTTCTAAAACTTTTGATTTTGCACTCTGCTGCTGTATCATTTTCCGGTACTGGCTTCCAGTTGCTCCCTCCTCCAGGGTTTATCTTCTGATATACTTGGATTCACTTCTCCGCACCTCCTACCTTGCAAAAAGTGGTCACTTTTCTGTTTGTAGAATTGCAGCAATTTTGTTTTTAGATCTCTAGTTGAGTTCATGGGTATTCAGAATGATTTGATAGCTATCTAGCTGAATTCCAGGGACCAGATTAAATTAGGATCCCCGACTTTTCTGCCATCTTCCTCTTCTCTCCCTCGACATATATTCTTATTTGAGTTTTCTCTCTATTTTTAGTTTTCATGAGTAATATCTTTTTTCACAAAGGAATTAACACTCTGATTCAGTTTTAGTATATGTGCTGCCAAAGCAAGCACAACACTCTGGTTCAAGTGCACTTGTTCCTTAGCTGTGAGATGGGGAGAAACTCACTATGACTGTAGATGGTCAACACAACATAGACTTTCTTCTGCTGGAAGTTTGTGAGCCCATAAATGGATAACAAAAATTAACTTTATTTTAAATAATACTTTATAAAGTCTCTTAATATGCATCATATTATGTCATGTCTAAAAACTTCAGTGAAATAAAAGAAAATAAAGATTACAGCCTATGGAAGATCTGCCTATGGATACTGGTTTAATGCCAGTTCTCCTGACTCCTAGACTTTTTGCTTTTGTAATAAATCATACTGCTCTTCCAGCATTATGCTTTATGGTTTATAATATTGCTAAGACAAACATTTCTAGTTTAGTTTTAGGTTGTGATTTTGTTGTTGTTGTTGTTGTTAAATAGCCTTCATGCCCAGCATGGAGCCTGGTGTAGGGCTTGAACTCATGACTCTGAGATCATGGCCTGAGCTGAGATCAAGAGTTGAATGCTCCACTGACTAAGCCACCCAGGTGCCCCAGATCATAACTTTTAATTTTAGAGCATTTATGCTTGATTCATTTTTTTTTAGTCAACTGAAATGACTTTTTTTTCCCATTAAGGTTATATGGTATATTTTCCGAGTTCTTATATTATTGAGAATGTTTTTTAATTTTGAAGACAATGCAAAGCTAATTTGGTTGGACATAACTATTTCTTTTATTAAAGATTATATTTATTTATTTGACAGAGAGAAACACAGCAAGAGAGGGAGCACAAGCAGGGGGAGTGGGAGAGTGAGAAGCAAGCTTCTTGCTGAGCAAGGAGTCCAATGCGGGCTCTATTCCAGGACCCTGGGATCATGACCTGAGCCTAAAGCAAACACTTAACAACTGAGTGACCCACGTGTCCTAGATATACTATTTTTCAGTCACTGTCTTACCACTTAAAAATTCTACAGATGTTGTTCTATTGACTTCTTGGCAAACGATAACTTTGGTACAAGTTGACTCTTTTGTTCATGTGTGTGCGTGTGTGTATTTGGCTTAAATGTACATAGCATTTTCTTTTTTTCAGAGATATAAAATAAATTGCCAGCATACATCTGTGGTCTTAGATTGTCACAATTAAGCCTCTTTGTGTTTTTCTCTCAGTTAATTTTACTATTTATGGGAGAACTCACAAAATTTGCCCTCCAGGGGACCACTAGATTTTTAAAAATTTTGCAGTATCAGTTTTACTCTCGGTTTACTGAAGTTTTAAATGCCATTATAGCAATTATAGTTTCTTTGCAATATGATTTTGGGGCAGACTTTTTGGGGCTCATGAGCTATTAGTTTGGACCTAGAAGATCTTGGACAAAGACTCTTACGGACATTGCTTAAGTTGGTAAATATTTACCCACCTTTACTTTACCCATCTCTACATACAAAAATTTCAAGTCCCTAAGTCAAAAGAAAAATAGAAAAACAAACAAACAAACAAACCCAAACTATTATGTGATCAGTAGTGGTGAAGGCACATATCTACTAACAAGGTCTATTGATTTTGCTGATTTATACCTCCCAAAGACAACAGCAGAGGAATAAATGCAGGCCTGAATGGAGGAGCATGTGGTTGGTGAGCCTTTCATAGCCCTGATCACTACCATTTTTCAAAGAGCTGCAGGGTGATTTTATACTGCTTTCAAAATTAGCAGAATGAGAACCTGGGAAATGATCTCATCGTCTCTTGGTTTTCCCTGTGTAACACCTTTTATTAAAGAGAAATTTGTAAACATAGATATTTCCCTGAAACAAGTAATAAAAAATGATAGAAATATATGCACAGAAAATGTGGAGAAAAACTTCAGAGCTGATTCACTTATTTCATAAGCTGATGTCAGAAACAGTATTTTATTTATATTTCTTATGTATTTTACACATATTAGAAAGAGGTAATGACGGTACAAGTCAGTCAAAGAAAGTATTTCCATTATTTATAACCCTGCATCTCACTTGTCTCCTATTGATCTAATGCTTTATTATTTTCACTTTTCCTCTTGGCTTTCTGGTCCTGTTTCAAGGAGGCCATGTATTTGATAATCGAATTGAAAATGTCAGATATTTTTCTAAAGTTTTCTATGTACATTTCCTCTTTTGGCTCTCTTTTCCCTGTCTGTAACCTTAGGTATGTTTTCACTTAACTCATCCTCAAATAATAACAAATCTATTGAGTGTGAGAATTTGCCAATGGAGGATGTTTCTACAGAGAGTGTCAATGAATTGCCTCGGATGCCTTTCTGTCTACTTGGCTGAATCAATTCCCTACTCATTCCACAACTGGAAGGCAGATAAATGGGCTACTTCCTAGCACAGTATCTGGTAATCTTTTATTTATTTTAGCTTTTCTGGCCTAAAATGAGATGATCTCTTCCCTCTACTATCTGAACAGATGGGATGCATAAAATGCCACAATTCCAGTATTCACTACTACCAGATGGCTTCCATCTTTGTCCTTACATACCACTCTTTATTTATGGGGACTACACATTTCAGGCTGTCATGTACCACTGCCAGTCTCATACAGCCATTTTTCCAGGTATCAACATTCCTGGTTATATGTGGAAAGGAGTTCACCTGAGAGAAGCCCAGGACCTTGACTGCCTCCATGAACTAAAGGAACATGGGCTTTTTTCTAGATGTTTGGGTGCCATCTAAAACCATATGGCCCTCTTTTTCTGTGTTGCTGATGCCACCACACTGAAGCACTTATTTTTGCACATACTTTTGACATAGCCACTGCTTGAAAAATGTTAAGATAGCCTTCTAAGTGTGGTAACTTTGGTGATTGCTTCAGTGACATGTTGCAGAGGCCGAATTGGTAGGAAGACCACAGTGGGCCATCTGGCTCTCTTGTTCTTAACAAAACCCCTTTCTAAACCAAAGACCTATGTAGCATACATGCCTTAAGAATATAACATTTATGTATAACTTCCCCAATCTATCTTTCCACCTGGAGACAGATTTGGCAGGGGCTCAGTCAGGGCTTTAGATATTTTCCATCCTTCATTGCCCTCCTTAAAACTTACCAATAGAAGAATGTTATAAAAGAAATTATATAGTATTTGTCTTTCTCTGACTTATTTCACTTAACAGAATGCCCTCAGGTTCCATCTATATTATCACAAATAAGAAAATGTTCTTATTTTTTATGGCTGTATAGTATTCTGCTGTCAATATAGTAGTATCAATATCACATTTTCTTTATTTATCTGTTGATGAACACTTAGGCTGTTTCCATGTCTTGGCTATTGCAAAATAATGTTACTACGCATATGAGGGTGCAGATATCTCTTCAATATAATGACTTCATTTCCTTCAGTTATATACCCAGAAGTGGGACTCCTAGGTCACACAGTCATTTTATTTTTAATTTGTTGAGGAGGCTCCATACTGTTTTTCACAGTGGCTATAACAGTTAACATTCCCACCAACAATGTACAAAAGTTCTCTTTTTCCATATCCTTACCAACACTTGTTATTTCTTGTCTTTTGATTCTAGTCATTCTGACAGGTATAAGGTGTATCTCTTTGTGGTTTTGATTTGCATTTCCCTGATGATTTAGTTATGTTGAGTATCTTTTCATGGCCATTTGAGTATTTTCTTTGGAGAAATATCTATTCAGGTCCTTTGCCCATTTTTTTGTTTTGTTTTGTTTTTTGTTTTTCATTTTCCCCCAAACATGTTTATTTTATTTTTTTGGTGTTACAAGATTACTTGTTCATGCACCACACCCAGTGCTCCATGCAATACATGCCCTCCTCAATACCCACCATCAGGATCGCCCAGCCCTCCACCCTACCCCTCCAAAACCCTCAGTTTGTTGTTCAGAGTCCACAGTCTCTCTTGGTTCATCTCCCCCTCTGATTCCCCCATTCTCCCTTCCCTTCCTTCTCACAATGCTCTCCATGTTTTTCCTTACGCTCTACACATGAGACCATAAGATAATTGACTCTCTCCAGTTGACTTATTTCATTCGGCATAGTCTCTTCCAGTCCCATCCATATTGATACTAAAGTTGGATATTCGTCCTTTCTAATGGAGGCATAATATTCCATTGTATATATGTACCATATCTTCTTTATCCATTAGTCTGTTGAAGGGCATTTTGGTTCTTTCCACAGTTTGGCGATTGTGGCCATTGCTGCTATGAACGTTGGGGTACATGTGGCCCTTCTTTGTACTGCATCTGTATCTTTGGGGTAAATACCCAGTAGTGCAATTGTAGGGTCCTAGGGTAGCTCTATTTTTAATTTCTTGAGGAATCGCCACACTGTTTTCCAAAGTGGCTGCACCAACTTGCAATCCCACCAACAGTGCAAGAGGGTTCCCCTTTCTCCACACCCTCTCCAACATTTGTTGTTTACTGTCCTGTTGATTTTCTTTGCCCATTTTTAAAATTGAATTCATACACTTCTTTTCTTCCTTGCTTTCTCCCCCTTCTTCCTCTCTCTTTTCTTCTTTACTTCCTGCCAAGTTTGCAGTAATTAAATTCTAATTAAATTTCTAATTAAATTAAATTTTATTTAATTAATTTCTAATTTAATTTCTAATTAAATTCTAATTAGATTTGAGTGGTGTTATGAGGTTTCATCTTTTCAAGTGTCTTTCTAGTTATCCAAAACAAAGACTCCTCTGTAGTTACCTTCACAGTTTTCATAAAGGAATTAGGGTATGCAACAAGCAAGTTTTCATTGTCCCCTTTAAGGTTCATATCCAGATATATTGGCTAACTTTCACTTCTGTCCGAGGGAATATTATTCTTTATTTTTAGATGTTTTCTTCAGGTCAGAACTATTTTGCTTATATACGGTGGACTCCTAAATCTTATGATTTCACTTGCCTCTGGCAGAAAACAGTTACCTTTTTACTAAAATTTCTTTCTAGAAACACTTCTGCTTTGGGCGAGAACATTCCCCACAGTGACTTTTCTATATTCTCAAAATTTTCTACTGGATTATCTCACATCATTTAGTTTATAGTTTTCTGCCCTATGTTGAGACTCCTTAATTTGGATGAATTAATTATTCCCTTGTAATCCTAATTTATTTAAGCTAATGATTCTCAAAGTGTGGTCCTGGACCAGTAGAATCAGCATCACCTGTGAATTTGTAATACAGGCAAATTCCTAGGCCCTACCCCAAACTTACTGAAGAAGAAACTCTTGGGGGTGGTGTCAAGCAATTTGTGTTTTAACAAGTGCTTCAGGTGATTCTGGTGTGCACCGAAGTTTGCAAATACCCACTCTCTCAGGGCATTTCAGTTTTGTTGGGGGTAGGAAAAGGAAGAAAGCTGGTTGCAAAGGCAAACATTAAAAAATAAAATGGCCTCAGGGTTTGATAGTCTTGTTTAAGAACCATGACTCCAAACTGTATCCCTTTTTTCAGCTTTAAGCTCTATCCCATGTCACCAGCTGGCCTTGTTATTAGTAACCATCTGTCAAGTTACTGTGTCATTAGCAATTCCAATACGTATTTTTACTTTGGATAGGCTATCTTCTACCAGGGGATACAGATTATCATAAAACACGATCAATGCAATTTGGTAAGGGAAAGTATTTGTGCTCATAGTTTTCTTCTTCTGTAAAATTTGGGGACATAGGCCACCAGAGACATCAAACTAATTTATATCTGGTTGACATTTGCATTTTATAGCCTAATATCACAGAATTAGTGAGAAATAGCTTTACCTGCTTCTTAGCCATTCTTTTATTCTTGCAGTATTTATGTTTGCTTTTGCAATGAGGGAATGAGAAATTGTCTTAAATCTCTTAATCTTCCCAAGGACCTTTAATGATCAAGGTAAGTCTTTCAAACAAGAAGTCTAACAAGCATTCTTAATTAGAAACTTCAATTCTAATAGCATGAATCTTTTTTTTTTTTTTTGACTGATGGAGAACAACCTGTTCACCCAGTTGATTTTATGTTGATTACACAAAGTATACAATTGTTACCCAGCAACACACACACACAAAGCCAAAAAACTGGACCAGTAGATTAAAAAAAGACTTCCATCAGCCCAAGCTGAGTGCTCTGCATGCGGTCTTTACATGTCTTTTTCACCTTCCCTGTTTTATTCTCCTTACTGATTTTCTACCACCTGCAACATAATGTGGAACAAGAAAATAAAAGCACTTGCTCCTGAATGTACTGCCTTTAAAAAAAAATATTTATTTATTTTTATATAGAGAGTGCATGAGAGAGTGTGTGAACAGGGGGAGGGGCCAGAAAGAGGGAGAAGAGGAGACAATCTCACAGCCCTCATCAAGATCATGACCTGAGCCAAAATCAAGAGTCTGATGCTTAAGTGACTAAGCCACCCCCAGGTTCCCTGAATATACTGCTTTTTTATGTAAAAACAGTATGTGGAAACATTTCAATAAGTCATCAGTGCCTAAACACAATATTCTATAAACTGATAGAAATGCTTATAGGAAATTTCTGTTAAATTGCCTATATCTGGAGTTACCAGTGTGTTTGGTGGGTAACTTAGGGCCTCCCTCATACAAATAGTTTATTCTCAGATGGTTATATTTTAGTTTTTCAGTCATTCAGAGCTGAAAATTCCACTTGCTAAGGATGACCTTCAATTTAAAGAGAAGTGATAACTTACTGAAATTTATATCTAAATGAAGGAATAAAGAGAACCAGAAATGGTAAATAAGTAGGTAAATATAAAAGACATGTTAAATCTGAGTTTTGAAAATAACCTGTATTTGATAGGAATGTGGATGACATGGTTGTATGTATTTGGTATGTTTGCTAGACATCAAGAGTCATGCTAGAACAATCTTATGTATATAGAGATTATGTGTAAAACTTCCTTTGCCAGGAAGCTATTAACAGAGTATTCTGTAAGAGAGCAAACCACTGTATAAATACGCATTTCTTATGGCAGTACCTTGCAATATTGTTATAAAAATATCCCTATCTGTATCCTACAAATTTTATGCCAAGTTTCACATATTTACATAGAATCCATTACAATTTTATTTGCATTACATTTTCTATTTACATTACAATTTCTATTTCATTTATTAATTTTTTATAAAATCTCTTGGCTTATATACACAATTTACATGTCACCAGACCAACCAGAATGAACCTTGTCACTCTGAAAAATAGCTCAGGATGTGTTCAGACTTAACGTGTTTGAAATTTTTGTTGGTATTCCACAATGACATGTTTTTCTTTTACTTTTATTTCTCTGGATATGTGTTTAAATTCTGGTTCCCAAATTATAGATATGAGTGTCATCCACAGAGCCGATTCAAAATGCAAACAAATACTAGATCCTAACCCAGATAGATCTACCAAATAAGAATCTATGGATGTTTTTCCAAATAATCACATTTTTTAAAAAGATTTTATTTATTTATTTATTTGACAGATCACAAGCAGGCAGAGGTAGGCAGAGAGGGGGGGAAGCAGGCTCCCTGCTGAGCAGAAAGCCCAATGCCAGGCTTGATCCCAGGATTCTGAGATCATGACCTGAGCCGAAGGCAGAGGCTTTAACCCACTGAGCCACTCAGGCGCCCCAAATAATCACATTTTTAAAAACAAGTTCTTTTTGATGATTCTAATTTACAATACGGTATAAAAAGCCCTTTCTATACTAAAGGTTTTCTAGTCCCGTGTTAGAATCATCTGGGAGCTGTAAGACATAGATTGACATTTTTTAAAAATTAAGGATGTTTAATATTATAATGATTTATGTTGGGAAGTTGTAGAATCCACTTTCTTTTTAAAATTTATTATTTATTCATTTAAATTCAATTTAATTGATGTATAATG
>CM053611.1:45333485-45357407 GCA_028646535.1 Procyon lotor
TCAGCTCAGGTCATGATCCCAGGGTCCTGGGATCGAGCCCCGCATCAGGCTTCCTGCTCCACGGGAAGCCTGCTTCTCCCGCTACCATTCCTTCTGCTTGTATTCCCTCTCTCACTGTGTTTCTCTCTGTCAAATAAATAAAATCTTAAAAAAAAAAAAATCAATTTTCCTTTCAAATTAATGGTTTATCAGAGAACTTTAGAGAAAATGCTATAACATTTCATTTCCTTGGCCTCTGCCTCCGGTAGCTCTTCAGATATTTTTGATATTTTTGAAAGAAAAAAGTTCAAATCTAATGGACAGCAAGTATTGCTGTCCAACAGCAAGTATTTAACAGACTTAAGTTGCTCCTTTGATTCAGGTTCAGTATTAGTCTCCTTCAGAAAGCCCTTATGTCCTGTCTTTCTCTAATCATCCTTTCTTCCCATTCAAGTTTTGAATCTAGAACTCCTGGGATGGCTATGCACCTATATTTCCCCAAGTTGTACTCCTTCCAGTCCTCCTGTGTGACAGTTTCTCATGTTGAAATCTGACTTAGTTTTCTGCTCCTCCATCTTGTTTTGATAGTTGCTTTTCCAAGGACTGCAGTCTGACGCAGGAATCTCAGCCTTAGCTGACATCAGCTACTGCATGTTCGTAAGTTTACCATTTGCCGATTATTAGAGGCTCTTATTCATCACGAGAGCTTCATACATTCTCATCCGTGTTTTTAAGAGGCACTTAATAAATGCCTAGAGTGTTCTCTACTCCATGAGAGTCTTTCATGTTCTTTCCAGAAAGAAGGATGGAAGCTTGGATCTTCTTTTTATAAAAATCTAAGATTTGGCCCTTGCAGGCAAGATCACTTTAAGGAAAAGTAATTAATACTGGGTAAATGGGTTTATTGTTGATACTTCCTTTAAGTCCCAGAAACATAAGGCAAAAGTAGAGGTTTTAGCATAAAACATAAAAGACAGTGGAATGCACTTCTAGACTCTCAGTGTTGGTACAGTGGTCTGAGAATGCATCCAGCTATCCTGACATGCTGGTTGCTGGGTCCTGGGTTTTGTAGCCTGGCTGAAGGTAGTGCAATAAATCAGTCTGCAGCAAAACCACCAAGCAAATGCAAGCCTCTGTCAAAATAACAGTCCATTAGATTTGAACTTTTTTCTTTCAAAAATATCAAATTACAAGAAAGTTGAAAGAACAACAAACTCTCAGACATCCTTTATTCATTTTCCACATTTCTTTATCATAAAAAAATTTTAGGTCTTAATACTTCAGTGTAAATTTCCTATGAATGAAGATTTGTTTTCATAACCATAGTACACCTAACCAATTCAGGGAACTTAATGCTAATAAAATAATTTTTGCCAATTTTTGATATACATTAAACATACTATGGTGTTTGCCATTTTTCTATAGCTCAACCTTATTGTTTCTTCTATTTATTTATTTACTGAAATATATTATCATTAACATGATATTTTTTCTTTCATCTCCCATATTTTTGACTTTATATAGGTGGTTCCTACTTTTATTTGTGTGCATATGTAAATATCCATAAATTCTGCATCTTCATTATAAATTGTACTACTAACCATTATAAAATAATGATTTTTTGGCTTGAACTTTACATTGTCCAATATTGAAATCATGACCTGTGCTTTATTACCATTACAGTACATCTTTACTTATCCCTTTTTATTTTGCCTTTTTGAATCATTCTATTTTAGGTATATCTTTATTGATAGAATAGTATTTAATTTTACTCATTGAGTTAATTTAAAAATCTTTTAAGAGTCAAGATAAGCCCTTTAACATCTGCTAATGTGACTGACAGGTTTGGTATCAACTCTTATCAAAATGTTATCATTTTATATGTTATTTTCTGTTTTAATTACATTATATATCATATATACAGTACTTATCTAAAAAGAGTGTTGTCTTCGCTCTTTTAAACAAAATTTCTTTTGTCATTTAAGAAGGACTGCATTTAAACTTTCTATTAGTCCCCTGAATCCTACTTTCTTAGCTTAATCTTTCACTCTTTGGTTTGTCAGTTTTAAATGGTGTATCTTGATTCCAGCCTCTTAGTCATACAATTACCATGATTTGTATTTACTCTCCCTCTTCTTCCCCTATTTTTTAAAGTTGCATTCTTTCTAGTTTTTCTTTCTAGTTTTCTAGTTTTCTGGTTCTTTCTAGTTTTTCTACATGTAACATTATATATTTTTCTTCCATCTGTGTCCTCACTCTTGTTTTAATTTTAATGTCCAATGAATTGAAGTTTAAGAGAACTCTAAAATTTTAAGCATCACTGATTAAAAAATAATGATACTAATATTTTAAAAAGAAATAAACTCCTGAATGAAGCAATATGACATATCTTATCCCTAAAATCCACATGTGGCAAAAATATTGGATTTCCTTGAATATGTGTGTGTTTGAATTTGTTTTATAAATTATTATCTGTATCTTTTCTCTTGATCTACTGTTTTCACACTTTATTTCCTGCTTCTTCAACCCTCAGGTGATGAGTGAGCACAGTGATAGTACCCACCATACCTGTTCAGTGTTCTCTAACTAAACAGTCTTTGTGCTGAGCACCACAACGGATTGGCAGAGGCCTTCCCAGAGCTGAGGCTTTTCCTACTAGGTCTTCCCCTTCATTGCCCATCTCTTTTCACAGGTGTCAGACCTGCTTTCCCATCTGAAGATTTTACCTGCCAACTATTGCTCTCTTAATCCTTTATATTGCACAGCTGTTTCCCCCAGAGATTTTAGGAGAGCGTTGTGGGAACCTCCAATATATAGCTGATGGATTAGAAGCACAGGTGACTAGACTAGATTGGCATCTGACGTGGCGTAGGAGGAGAGCAGTCTTTTTTTTTTTTTTTTTAAGATTTTATTCATTTGACAGAGAGAAACACAGCGAGAGAGGGAACATAAGCAGAGGGAATGGTAGCAGGAGAAGCAGGCTCCCCACTGAGCGGAGAGCCCGACGTGGGGCTCGATCTCACGACCCTGAGATCATGACCTGGGCCAAAGGCAGATGCTTAACAACTGAGCCACCCAGGCACCCCAGCAGGAGAGCAGTCTTATGGGATTGAGCCTTTAATCTGTGGCATCTGATACCATCTCCAGGTAGATAGTGTCAGAATTGTGTTGAGCTGGGGCACCTGGGTGGTTCAGTGGGTTAAAACCTCTGCCTTCAGCTCAGGTCATGATCCCAGAGTCCTGGGATCGAGCCCCACATTGGGCTCTCTGCTCAGCAGGGAGCCTGCTTCCTCCTCTCTGCCTGCCTCTCTGCCTACTTGTGATCTCTCTCTGTCAAATAAATAAATAAAATCTTAAAAAAAAAAAGAATTGTGTTGAGCTGTAGAACACCCAGCTGATGTGGAATTGCATGGTAGTTGGGAAAAAACAAACACACACATCATACATACCTCCTTAAAGAGGGTTCCCTTGTTTTTGTACTATGCCCAGTACAAAATAGAACTCAATAAATATTAAATTTTTAAAAATCCAACTAGATGATTCAATATACCTTTTCTTTGTATTATGAATTCCAAAGCAAACCTATTATTTATCCATTAGATGTATACTCAGGGTTTGAGATAAAGTTAAAAATGAAAAGAGATATGGGGCATTTGGGTGGCTCAGTTGGTTAAATGTCTGCCTTCAGCTCAGGTCACAATCTCAGGATCCTGGGATCGAGCCCAACATCAGGCTCCCTGCTCAGCAGAGAGTCTGCTTCTCCATCTCTCCCTCCCCCCTGCTTGTGCTTGCTCTGTCTCACTCTCTCTCTCTCTCAAATAAATAAATTACAGCGAATCACGGAACACTATATCAAAAACTAATGATGTACTGTACGGTGACTAAGATAACATAATAAAAAATCTTTTTAAAATAAAATAAAAATAAATAAATAAATAGAAAGAAAGAAAGAAATAGGCAAGAACAGTATAGCATAGCAGAAAATGTATTGAGAGTCCACAGCTTTGATTCTGGCTTTAACATTATTTATTCATGTGATTTACCTAAAATTTTATATGAGTATTTTGACCTTTAATATGTCTTCTAGATCTAAAATTTTGCGATTGGTTTATTTTTTCATTCATTCATTAATTCATTCATTCAGTGAGTCAGTCAGTCAGTCATTTTTTACTTCAAACCATGCCCAGGAATTGTGCTCATTATGGGGATACCAAGCAGTATGAGTCCCAACAACTTGTGTCCTTTGTAGAATTTACACCGTAGTGTTTCTTTTTTCCTCTTGTCCTTAAGGATAATAAGAATAAGTGAACAAAAAAAAAAAAAAAAGAATAAGTGAACAAATTTTGAAATGGTTTCTGTTGATTTTTATTCAAATGTATCAATTGGATATGAAAGACAAATACATTCTTAAAATTAGGAAGCATTAGCGTACTTTGTGGTTGCTTATTTTCTCTGAGAGATAGATACAGAGCACAGCCTGGGGCAGACTGACCATGTACATTCTGCCCATTTTATGATGTTCTGGTGCCCCTTCATTCTTAGTCCAGTGGTTATCTAATTAAGTTTTGAAGAGAGAGTTAAACTATGTCACAGATATTCATTTCTCTTCCCTTTATGAATTCTAAATAAAGGGATCATGGGTGAATACATTGCTATCCCAAAGGTATGAATTCTACAGTATTCACATTCTCCAGCATAAAGCAGCTGTGCATTTGCCCCAGCAGCAATCGACCTTCTCATCAGTTGAAAAACGAACAGTAGGAAGGCATACAATTCTAAAACCTGTGACATATCACAATTTCATGATTTCAAGGTAACTTTTCTAGAGAAATTTAAGAATTATTGAATAGCACAATTTCAGAGTGGAAGACAAGTTAATATCATTGTATGCCACTAAAAATAATGTCATTAAGTATCAAACAGTTTTACTAGTTGACTTTTTACACATTTTAAAAGTTCAACTAATTCAATTCTAGTAGTTTGGCAAGGTTTATGAAAAAGTTGAATCAAGGACAGATAAGCAAGTAGAAATATTCAAATGAATATATCAAGTGAAATTGGTAACTGAGATAGAACACAGAAATGAACCTAAAATCATAGACTTTTACTGTCAGAAGGGGCCTTAGAGATGATCTGATTCAATTCTTAGTGAAGTAGGCAAAAACTAACCAAACAAAAAATCTCAAAAAAACCTGAAATCAGAGAACTTTTTTATGAAGAGATGATTCTTTCCCACCTCTACCCCGTCACCATCACCAGTCTGCAGTAAGAAAAGAAAAATAAAATTATTGCTGTATAATTTTGTATGTCAGAAATAACAAAGATGATTATGGTTAAATAAAGACATAGAAAATAGAATACTCAGTTGCTTGCTGTCTGTGTTATAGTCTATTCTGTCTTTGTTATAAAAAGATATGAAATGCTTGTATGTAGACAGAAAGTTCAGAGAAAGACTTACAAATAGTAATGTTTCTGCTTACAAAAGAAACAAGGTGCATGTTCATTTAACAATATTTGGCAAAAAAACCCCCAGCATGAAATCTCTCAAAATGACTACTTTTTAAAATATTTAGTATGTATGCTTTCATCGTTGGTTTTCATGTCTGTTTTACATAATTGAACTCATACTGATACAGTTCTGTTTAGTATTAAGTTGTGATGGTGCAGACTCTGTGGGCATATGTAGTGTGACAGTTTATGAGGATGGACTGTAGGCCACATAACACATCCACCAGGACAGACAGTCTAGGCTATGGTCAGACCACAGAGAGCCTTGACCAGCACACTGTTGGGATAAAGGCTATGAGATATTCCTTAGTTTGAGAATATTATAGCCTCTATTCTGTACTGCCCCTACTCTCTTCTCAGCATGCTGACTTGGGACCCATCCCCTTGGGCCACCTGTGCAACACTTACTGATTAAACCATGAAGAGAGTGAGTTTGTGATGTTCCTTGACTGCAAAACTGTTGTACACTAGTTCATTCATTCACCCTGGCACAGAGTCCCTGCACACTGCACCAGAAGATAACCCAAATTATGTGCCAGTGTAGAACCTCCCTTCTGTGACCACCCTTTGACCTATGTCAACTTTGCACTTCTTTCCCTAGGAAAAATGCAATATGGGAAGGCAAGAGGCTGTCACTGTTGCCTTATCACAGGCATTCTCAACAGCACAACAAAACTCGCCCAAATTTTTAGCTTATTTTGTTGCTCTAGCAAACTTTTTACAAAAGGATCATTTTAAGCACCCCTCCTCCCACATAATCTGGCAACCTAATAAATAATCTAGTTACCTAATAGTTCTGTATAAAGCAGAAAGAATAAACCATTAAAGAAATTAGAATTTGAAAAGGTCATTGCCATGGTTCTCTTTCGATTTTGAAAAAATCAAATTGAAAATTCTAACCAGTCATAATTATAAAGCAATATAGTATGGGCCGTGCCCTTAGCAATTTTCATGTTTTATCTTGAAGATGTATTTAAAGAATGCATTTTAAATACAGATCCATAGTTTTATTTGAGATGTGTTATGACTTAAGCATTTTCTATGCTTCTTAATATATTCAGGCCAGTAGACAGAGCCTCATTTTGCTTTTTATTTTATTTTTTATTACATTTGTATTGTTACTTTTTAAAAAAAGATTTATTTATTAGAGAGAGAGAGAACATGCACGCAAGTAGGGGGAGGGGCAGAGGGAGTGAGTGTGGAGCCCAGCGCAGGCCTCAGTTTCACAACTCTGAGACCATGACCTGAGCTGAAATTGAGAGTGGCTGGCTTACCCGACCGAGCCACCCAGGCACCCCTGTATTTGTATTGTCACTTTTTAAAGAAAACTCTCTCTAAGTTCCATCCTGGAAACCCTCATTTTCAATCTGCAGGAAGAACTGATTATGCCCATGCAAACACGTGAGTGAGTAGTCAGAAGAAGCTGTGCACTGAAGGGAGTAGGGCAGAAAGAGTTTCATTCACCCACAGAACTTACTGCTACTTAAAGAATGGCATTTTTCCATGGTCTGAGGACACATGGTATGTAATTATTTCTGATGTTTTAAGAACTTGAGACTTTAAATATCCACCCACTTTTCTTCATGATGAGGAACCAGTTTCATTCTTAAGCCACAGCCTGGTATATTATATATAAAATGTGTGTGCAGCATAGTGGCTCTTAGTTTGATTTTCTCTGGTACACGTATGTTCCTACAGTTTGTGTTTTGATGTGGTCGAATCGGCAATCAACAAATTAATGTAAGAAATCCATTACTTCTACTGCATTCCCTTCGGGAATGCTCTAAAACTTCTCTCTTGGGATGCTTTGGAATCATTTTGTTATGAAACAGCTTTGATTTGATTAGAGGAATGATTTTAGTGCTAGAAAGTATTAATTGCAGAGAACTTACCTATGAGAGTAGTAGGAATTTAGCAGGTGTTGGGACCCCAGGATAAGAACAAGATTGATAGTAGTAATTTTCATGAATGTTAACTTCATTCAGCAGGATTTTTAGGTAGCCATTTATCATTTCATTTTTTAATCCTGGTAAATGGAGGCAAGTTATGCTCAAGAGACAGATAAAAGCACCAGGAAGCCTAAATCAAATTGAGAAGCTACTTTCAAACCCATTTTTACATTAAACTTAATTGCCAAAACTTATCAATGGGAAGAATTATATTGCAAAGTTAGTTTTAATCATTACAGTTTGAATCTATAGTACCTGAGAAATTTCTTTCTTTCTTTTTATTCCTCCCTCCCTCCTTCCTTCCTTCCTTCCTTCCTTTCTTTCTTCTTTCTTTCTTTCAGATTTTACTTATTTATTTGGCAGAGAGAGACACAGCGAGAGAGGGAACACAAACGTGGAGTGGGAGAGGGAGAAGCAGGCTTCCTGCCAAGCAAGGAGCCCCACGTGGGGCTCAATGTGAAGCTCGATGTGGCTTTCCATGTGGGGCTTGATCCTAGGACCCTGGGATCATGATCTGAGCTGAAGGCAGATGCTTAATGACTGAGCCACCAAGGTGCCCCAATTTTTTGATTATCCTTTTTTAGGAACGCAAAGTGGGGACAACATTTCCAAAGATGTTATCTACTTATGAAGGGCACTAACCTGTTAAATGGGCCAAGACTTGGAGTCCCGAGAGTGATCAGTAGTTCGAAGGACATCCTGTGGCAAAGCAGGAGAGGAGAAGAAGGATCTTTGAGCACTAATGATAGGATGTAAGAGTCAGTAAGTTGAAACTTTTCTCCTGGGAAAGTAAATGTTGCCTGCAGAAGGGGAAGTAGCATTGTCTCTTGATTCCAGATTGCTCACAATTTCCTGATTATTTCATGATGCTTTCAGTTTTTAAGCCACTAATTTTTAAATTATTTATAGAACATGTATAGTTCTATAAATGTTCTCATTTATAGAGAGAAATGAATCAAACACCATTGCATGTCATCATATCACCCATCCAGCTTAAAAAGGAGAAAATTGCTATTACATTTGAGAACTTGAGAACTACATATTGAGAACTTCTCTGGCTGAAGTAAAAGTCTGTTAGATTCAGTGGGGAGCTGTGGTAGATTGTTGAGCAGGAGAAGAGATAGTTGAGAGAGAGGTTTTGACTGTGTGCAGAGGAAATCACTTCTAAATTTTATGCTTATCATTTTTACTTTTCTTTATAGTTTTTTCACTTATGTTTGTATCCCTAAAGAATAGCTATTTCCATTCTGTATATTTTAGAGTCTTAAAAAAGTGAACCATATTGTGCTAATCTTCTGCTGCTTTTTTTGTCTTAATATTATGGTCCTGAGGTTATACATGTTGTTATGTGTAGCCACAATTGATTCAGTTAATTGCAGTAGTATTCCTTTGTATGAATATACCACACCTTGCAATTATGGGTTTGCATTTTTGTTATTAGACAGAAAGATTTTTAAGGGTGAAGAAAAGTCTTGTTTATCATTGCAGAATTGGCATAGGCTTGGCCACGATAGTTGGCATGTTACAGGTGTTAAACAAATGCTTGTTTAATGGTAACTTTTTTTTTTTAATGGTAACTTTTTACCATTAAAACTTTTTACCATTTTCCCACAGGGCAATAGAAAATGTGAAAAAATGTTTTCTGACCCCCAAGAAATATAATTTTAGACATTTATACCTCTAGTCCAATTACAGGGCGGTTGTCAAAGCAAAAAATTTTGGGACCATGCATTTGTATTTTCTGGATTGGTATCTTTAGCAATAGTCTCTGACAGGCATGGCAGAACCAAATGTTTTGTTTTTTCATTTGAATGGGTATCTTTACAGTAAGTTTGAAAAAGAAGAAGGTGAAGGTTGGCCTTAAACTGTACTCGTTTCCTCAAGGAGATTAATTAACATGATGTTGCATAATCTGAGCAATTAAATGTCTTAGCAACACAACAGGTAATTAGCTACTCTACAGAGCAGGTAATTTTTCAGGTTTGTTCTTTGTATAAAGAAAAAAAATACCTCTGGGTGTATTTTTTTGTTTGTTTCTGAGCTACTCTCCTTTATTCTTGCAAGTGGGATGGAAAACGATTGGGTTGATTTTAGGGCTTTATGTCTTTCACACAGAAACACTTTGAAAATCATCACCTTCATTATCGTAGATTTTGTCATATTACTCTCTCCCCAGGAAGTAACATTTTTATAATATATTTCATGAATCACAAAAAATAAGAAACTGTGTTTCATAACCTGTTTTCCTGAGAGCAATCACTATAGCTCCTTTTCAGTTAGACCCCACCGAGTTAAAATTTATGATTTAAAAGAATCCTTCCAAACTAGTGAGCTCTGGAATTCTGGGAACCTGAAGTTTATTGCCAGAGTTGTGGAAAGCCAGTATGTACATATATACATACATTAAGCATTTTTCTGTAGACTGATGATAATTTATATATGTAAATTATATGTAAGTGTTCAAATATAGGCAGATACAATCATGCTTAATAAAATAAAATGAATTTCAAAGTCCTACTAAATTTATTAAAGCCATTTCTGGGGTGCCTGGCTCAGTTGTTAGGCCTCTGCCTTTGGCTCAGGTTGTGACCCTGGGTCCTGGGATTGAACCCCTCATTGAGCTCCCTGCTCGGTGGGAAGCCTGCTTCTCCCTCTCCCACTTCCCCTGCTTGTGTTCCCTCTCTCGCTGTGTCTCCCTCTGTCAAATAAAATCTTAAAAAAATAGAAATAAAAACAAAAGCCATTTCTCATTATTTTTCTTTTCACCCAACTTTTTTTGTTGTTTTTAAATGTGTATGTATACATAGTTTTGAAAAATCAGTGGGCTTATACTGGAGTGAGAAGGCCTCTGGTTCAGCCTTGTCAACCCCTTACTCTGCCTCTTCGTCAGCAATTACTTCATAACTTTTAGTTATTTTTTCTGGTATTCATCTTCTAATTTCTAAATAATATACAAAATGTCACTATTTTTTGAGTTTTCTAATTTGAGAAATTATTCATTGATTTCTCAGTAAGGAAGCCGAGGATTTATACCTCTTCCCTAGATAACACTTAGAAATAGAATTTCATTAAGTCAATCAGAGAAAGACAATTATCATATGATCTCTCTGATATGAAGAATTTGAGAGGCAGGGCAGGGGGTTGTGGGGGGTGGGTGAGGGAAATGAAACAAGGTGGGATCAGGAAGGAGACAAACCATAAAAGACTCCTAAACTCACGAAACAAACTGAGGGTGGCTTGGGGGAGGGGGTAGGGGTAGGGTGGCTGGGTTATGAACATTGGGGAGGGTATGTGCTATGGTAAGTGCTGTGAAATGTGTAACACTGCTGATTCACAGACATGTACGCTGGGGCAAATAATACATTATATGTTAATAAAAAAATTTAAAAAAATAGAATTTCTTTAATTATGTATATTTAGTTAGTGTAATTGCCCTTAGATTTATTGTGTACATGCTTACGTTTTATTATATGTATGTTTACACGTTATTATGTACTTATTATGCTTAAGACAGAGGGTATCAGTGGAATGCTGTATTCATAAATTACTTGAATTAATTCCACCTTTCTCCTCTCCCTCCTATATGGTTACACTGTTCTTCATTCAATATTTGTAGTAATTTGTAGTATTTGTAGTAATTTAGGCTTCCAGTCTTATTCAGTGGTAAAACTTTTCATTCTTTCCCCAATCTGGAATCTCTTGCAGGTTGGCATTTTCCTTTTGGAGAACAGAAATCTTTATTTTTCCGTTCATGCCATTCCTACTTACCAGCTGAAATTACAAACTCTTCAGGAATCTGAGAGGATTAAAGATACAGAGGTAAGAAGAGAGAAAAATCTTCATTGATGGTACTATTATAAGATGATTTTGACCTTCCTGGATTTTTTTTTTTATTAAAAGATTTTTAAAATTTATTTGACAGAGAGAGACACAGTGAGAGAGGGAACACAGTGAGAGAGGGAACATAAGCAGGGGGAATAGGAGTGGGAGTGGGAGAAGCAGGCTTCCCACTGAGTGGGGAGCCCGATGCAGGGCTCAATCCCAAGACCCTGGTATCATGACCTGAGCTGAAGGAGATGCCTAATGACTGAGCCACCCAGGTGCCCCCACCTTCTTGGATCTTGATTGTACTTAAACTTGACTCTCTTCTGGGGCATTTGTATATGGATATTAGAGTCTCTCCATCAATTGCTGGTGTTCTTCTATGTGGAGTTAATTTTATAAAGGCAAGCATGCCCTTCTAAGCAGTGTTTTCCTCAGGCTTCAGAGAACTTTTTTAATGGTGAGGCCAAATTTTACTTCGATGCTTTTGATTGCGCCTTTTGAAGAACCCTGTAGGATTCCCTTCCTTCCTTCCTTCCCTCCTTTCCTCCCTCCACCCTCCCTCCCTCCCTCTTTTCTCTCCCTCCCCCTTCCTCCGTTCCTCCCTCCTCTCCCCTCCCTCCTTTCCTCCTTCCTTTCATCCCTCCCTTTCTTGCTCCCTCCTTTGTTTTTTGTTTTTTCTTTCATCTGTCCATCCATCCATCCATCCATCCATCCATCCATCCATCCATCCGTTCTTCTGTCCATCCATGCATCTGTTGCTATTGTGGGTACTGACTAGGCAAGTCTGAAATCCATAGGACAAGCCATCAGGAAGGGCAGAATAGAAACTTTGGGGCAGGTATGGATGCTGCAGTCTGCAGGAGGAGTTTCTTCTTTTTCTGAGAGAAACCTCAGTTTTGCTCTTCAGGCATTTTACTTGAATAGATGATACCCACTTAATATTTTCAAAGATAATCTTCTTTTTTAAAAATACCAATTGATGGCACATGTTAATCACATCTATAAAGCACCTTCACAGCAATACTTAGATTGATGTTTGAATATCAGCGGGACTGTAGCCTAGCCAAATTGACACGTAAAACTAACCATTACAGGCAGGTATTCCAAAGCATGCCTAACACAACAGCTAGATAAGAAGATGTTAAGTGCAATAGAAGAAAAAATGTTGAGTCTGGTTTTGGACATGTAGAGTTTTCCGTGTCCCTGAGTCACTGACATGTTACCTTCATTCTTTTGTATAAAGGGATTGTTCTTGATGATTTTGAGGCTATTTTCAGTTATAAAATGATTTCTATTGTGTGCGAAGAGAGCAGGGATGATTAACAAAAGGCAGTTGCCATTGCAAAGACAATAGCTATGTGGAATTGACAGTTTTTCTTATCTACTGCCTCTCCCCCAAAGAAAGATAGTACAATGAATTGATTATGGCAGAAAAACGAAACATTCATTTAGCCATTTACTCAACAGACTATAGGCTTTGTTCTAGGTTAGATGCTGCAGATATAAAGTGGAATGTGATCCAGTTGTGGGCATGGAGAAATGTGACTATAATCTAATGATTATAAGCAAATCAATCATTTCAGGACAATGTAGTAGTGCTTTGGTAGATATTTATACAGCACTGAGGAGTGGCATCTGAATCAGGCCAGGGATTCAGGGAAGGCTCCTGGGGAGCCACACATTTGGAGCTGAAATTGAAGGTCAGGATTTAGATAGATCCAGAAGGTGGCCACAGGATGCTGCGGGATTTGTCCTTGAGGGGGGTAAAGAAACCTTGACAAAGCCTCTGCCACGGGTTGGTAAGGCAGATGGAAAAATTATCATAAAATTTGATGGGCATTTAATTTCTTGAAAAATGCTATAGGTTTGCAGGGTTAGGAGTTAATGTGTTTGGGGGTAGTAAGGAAAGTCAAGCATCTTAATCAAAGTCTTGAGAGGAGAAGGAATTTCTAGGTACATGTTGGGAGATAGGGTGGTTGGGGACAGGCACTGCACTGAGCATTCCAGTTGTGGAAGGGGGAACAGAACTAGTCTCGGGCAAGGAAGAGGCTGGATAATTAGTTTACTTTAGGGTATGTTGCATCTCTCTAAACTTTCATATGGTAGAGAGAAATAACCTGATTAGATATACTCTGGTCCAAATCCACAGCTCATGTGTTGCATAACCATTAGTTTAATCCCATTTCACCGGAAAGTTCTAAAGAGATAATTTTCCCCTAGACTTATTCCTTTGGTCTCAAACGAAATTGAAAAAAAATCTTGTTTTTCTCCATTGTTTTGATTTCTTTGTCTTTCAGAGTTTTCTGGCTTATTCTTGTTCCCTTTGATAACAGTCATGTTCAATTTCTTCGGCATATATAATGTTAACTTTCCAAATTTTGCTTCACCCCAGCAGTTCCAGTAATTCTTGTTGATTCTTGCCATTATAAACAGTGCTTGGAAGCAGAAATTGTACACACTGCTGCACCCACACATTCTCATTCTCTGAGAATGTTATTCGTTTATCTATATAAACCTTAAATTGTTTAAAGGCTTTTGGAATAATACAAATTTTATATGTTTAGGATGTATTACCATGTTGTTTTCCTCATAGAGCTGTGAACCATCAACCTCAGAACATCACGATGAAATAGATGGGAGATTTTGTGGTGTTGAACAGCTAGATCATGTTCATTTATGATTCTGTGTGTGCGTGTATGTGCATGTGTGTATTTTCAGTGGACTTTCCAAGCGAAGTAATGAAGAGCCTCAGAGAAATGTCAGTACTTGGCTTTCTCCTTAGTTTGTGCTTAAATTAAATGCTTCCTGTCCTATATATGAAATAATGCATATGAATGCCATTAGTGTAAATAATGCTTCTTATTAAGGTGAAACACTACTTCTTTTTATTATATTGGGAAAAATACTTCAGGACTTGGACACAATGAAGCTGTATTGGCTGGAAGCCCCTTTTTGCAAGAGAAATGTATTTGTCCATATTTACTATTCAAACCTTTAATGTAACTTCTTTTTTCTTCACTTTAACCTTTTCCAACTTCCTCCTATATTTTTTTCCTTCCTTCTCATTTCATTAGTTCAATGATTCCATATGTCCCATTCCTCCTACAATGTTTATTTAATATTTGTCTTGCTACATACAAGGCTATACTCTTTTTGTGTTGTAAAAGTCATAAAGACAAAAAAAATACTAAAATGATTAAGCACTTTTACTGCTTATTACCAGGCACTCTTCCATGTATTTCACATATATTAATTTATTTAATCTTCACTATAATTGTATGAGAAAAACAGTTATCATTTCCCTTTTACATATGAGGAAACTGTACCCTTAAAAAGTCCAATAATTGCCCTAGATCACATAGAAGGGTGTGGAAGATTTAAATTCATAATTTAAATCATATCCTTACTGTTTTATCTAATAAATCCAGCAGCAAAAGTGATAGATATAAAAAATAAATGAAAAAAATAAGATGGAATGGGGTAAGTGCCAAGAAAGGTGTTCATAGAAAGTACCAGTAGGGCTCAGAAGAAGGGAAAAGCCATGGGGATGTTATCAATTTTTGTGGACCTTGGCCGACAGGGAGAATTTTGAAAGAGAAAGGTAGTGGGGACATTTCAGCAAGAGTGAATGGTGAATTATTTCATTTGGATGAGCCATTGAGTACATAGAAGGGAGTGGTCAGAATAAGACCTAAAAGGGTGACTCTGAGCCATGCGTAAAGCTTTAAATACAAGCAGAGAAACTGGCATTTGATAAGTGAGGCAGGAGGAAAATGGCTAAACGTTTTGAATAAGAGGGTGACACGATTAATGTGATTTGTGAAAAATTATTTATTAACATTCTGTAAAATGGATTAATATGGAAGATTCCAGAATCTAGGAGATTAGTTAAAAATTTGGTAGGAGAAACTAAAGGCTTAAATTCAAGTATTGGTTTGGGGAATAGAAAGGGGGAAAATATAGGACAGAATAAGAGGCCCTATAGATGCATACTAGGATTTGATAATCTCTTAAAGGAATTGTTAGGAGGTCTCCATGGTTTCTAAGTAGGCAAGGTAGCTCTGGGAGAATGGTGATGCCATTCCCTTGCATAGGAAGGCAGCAGAGGGGTAAAGGTTAGGGGGGATGGAGTGGAGATATATTTATGTTTTCACTAGAAGTGTCCAAGAAGATGTTCTGCTCTTAATAGGAAATAAATATGTAAGGTCAAGGGCAAGGACTTTTAAGAGGCCTTCATTGCTCAGCCCAGATTATTCTATATTTCTTTCTCTTTCCTCTCTGTGTTCTTTCACATTTGGCCTCCCTGCTGTTTGGAAAGTTTCCCAATGCCTGAACTGACTGCTCACCATTTATCTCCTCCTTCCAATTTCTCTCCATTGTCATAATCAAATTCATGAAATTATACATCTTAGTTGTTTATGCCTGCATGGTGCTGAAATTTTGCTAACAAAAAAGCATTCGTGCTGACCTTTAGCAAAAACAAAACACACACACACACACACACACACACACACACACACACTCTCTCTCTCTCTTAAGCAAAATCAAAGCGAAGCGAAGCAAAATAATACAAATAAATGTATAGCCTTTAACTGAAATAAACAGAAGCCATGCAGAAATAAACTTTACAGCAAGGGAGCAGAAACTGCCACAGAAACAATCCTGCCTACATTTGTCCCCATGATTTTATCTCAGGTTCTGCCAATGAAAACCTCAGAGTAGGCCTTTTACATTTATTTATAGGGTCTGTGATCAATCTAATCTGATTGAGTTAAATAAACTTCTTGAGTAAGGGAGAACAGAAAAGTTTGGCTTTCTGGGCTAGACAAACAGAAATTCCTTAATTGTGTGGTGAGAGGCTGCAGTGGGTAGTCAGAGTAAAAACACTCAACGTCGTTTTGAGAGTTACGTTACAGAATGCATATTCAGGATACTTAAGAATAGATTTATTATATTATACTCCTCTAATCTCATTAGCTGTGTACTAATGGCATTAATAGGAGGAAAAATATATTTTAATTCTCTCAGTCAATCTTTAGTTACTTCTACGAGAGTTTTTAGTAAAATTACTTCCTGGCAAGTATTTTCTTGAAAATCATAATTGGCAAACAGATTTAAGAGCAAGTTATTTGATTCATTCTGCTATCAGTTTTGAGATGTCACCAAACATTTTGTTCTTGTCTTTTATCCCAGATGTGCTGTAGTTTAGAATTAACTCCACATCTCTCTGTGGTGCTTTGCCAATGGCCTGCTTACTTTCTGCTTCTGTCTTCTGGAACCATCTCAATCCATCACATATTTGCTCTCATTGCGTGCCCCCATATCAAGTGTGTCGACTAGCCACGTTATTAACATGTACAAATTTCTGAATTCACTTCTGGTACCCTCTTTAAGACCATGAACTTTTCAGAGGTGAGACCTCTGTCTTTAATCATGTCTTCTCTTACCCTCTTCTTCTGCTTTGCAAACTCAAGGCAGGCCTCTCTGACCTCCTTTCTCCTCTGGATCAGTTAGGCATGAGCTCTCCTAGACCTTTATGCTTAGGAATCTTAGCACTTTTTGTAATCCTCCCTCTCACTCAGTATGAAGGCTGTGTCATTTTTGTTTTTGTTTTTGTTTTCGTTTTATCTTTAGAGCTTTGCATTGTTTTTAGCACATGATGGGTTCCTCAGTAAACATCTGTGGAACAGAAAAAAAGAAACCACAAGGAATCATTTATCTGTATCTGTTAAAAAATGTAAGCTTTGAAAACTGGACTCAGATATTGCTACTGGTAGAGTTACAGATTAAACTCATTTTCAGCCTTTTTCTAACTCCTCTTCTGAGGTTTCTCCTATATACAACCCACCTCCTCAGGCCACCAATGTCTTCACATCACTTTTGGCATTGCTTTAGGTCAAAAGTGTCCATTTTTTCTTTGTATTGATGTTTCTACTCTTCCGTTCCTGTAGTAATAGCTAGTTGTCGGTGAAAGAAAACAGTATCTTTTAATTCATACAAAATAACAAAGAACTAATAATTTAATGATTTAACTTTCTCAAATCTATTTGAATTTAATGGTTATATACTTATACAAGATCAATAGATTAAAGAGATCTGCTATACAACATGGTGTATAACATGGTGCCATTATACACTTGTTAGGAAAGTCAATCTCATTTAAGTGTTCTTACTACACATACACAAAAGCTAAGGGACATATTCACTTACGTGTGGAGCATAAGGAAAAACATGGAGGGCATTGTGAGAAGGAAGGGAAGGGTGAATGGGGAGAAATCAGAGGGGGCAATGAACCATGAGAGACTGTGGACTCTGAGCAACAAACTGAGGGTTTGGGAGGGGAGGGGATGGGGGGTTGGGCGAGCCTGGTGGTGGGTATTGAGGAGGGCACGTATTGCATGGAGCACTGGGTGTGGTGCATGAACAATTAATCTTGTAACACTGAAAAAATAAAATAAACATATTTGGGGAAAAAAAAAGCTAAGGGACATAAATCTTTTGGAAGTAATAGACATATTACTTGTGGTAATGGTATCATGGGTATATGCCTATGCCCAAACTCATCAAAATGTATACATTAAATATGTGCAACTTGAAGCATATTAAGTATATGTTGGCAATATATGTTGGATTTGATATTGATGTTGGAATGATGTTGGAAAAAGTAATAGTGATAACCCTGAGGAGTTAATCTCTAGTGGTAAGATTTAGGGCATCTCTTGAAAAATATTTTATAACCTATTAGTCTATCTGTAAAACCTGGTCTGCGCACTGCTGAAGTTTACATTGGAATAAGGTTATGTGGGGGTGGTACGCATCAGGATAGTCATCTCTTAACTATGATCTCTAGCCTCGGCCACCACACTCTTGGTTGGAGCTAGTGTATGTTAAGTGCCTATTGCAATGTCTGACTCATGGGAAGGGGACCCAAAGTCTTTGTTTATGGGCTCATTTCTTGTCATTTTCCTCTGCATTCTCTATCTTCCAGCTTAGTAAAAGCTTAGCTTTTACTTAGCTTTGCATGTATCTACAAGCCTTTTCTGAACTCAGAATATAGATCTCTCTTCCAGGGTATGCCATCTTCCTCCTCTTCACCTAGCTAACTTCTACTCAGGGTCTCCACTGTACTGTCACATTCTCCTAGAAGCCTTCTCTGAAGTCTCTAGATTAGATTAGGCTTTTTTTTTTTTTTCTTTTATCCCCATGTGCTGTTTCACCACCTCACTATTCCTGTCCTAGTACCAGGTAGTAGAGGCATAGCTAGCAGCATGTTAAGGGCATGGACTTGAACCAGACTGCCTGAGTTCAAATCTCAGTTTTGCCAGTACTAACGTGTGAACTTGGGCAAATTTTATTTAATTTCTCTATGCTTCAGTTTCCTTATCTATAAAATGAAAATGATGATAGTGCTTATCCCATCTGGGTTTTATGAAAATTAGGAGTTAAAACTTTTAAAGGATTTAGAATAGTGCTTGCCACCTAATATGTATACATATTAATAAAATATGTATTATTTTAAATATACGATACATACAATATTCAGATATTATATATTTAATATGCAGATATTGCATTTATTATATATAAAGTATATGCTATATATATACAAACATATATATAAGTTTAAGTTTAATGTTTTTATAATCATCTTTTCCCCAATAGGCAATGAATTTTTTGTAAAAGTTTTAGAGCTATGTCTGTTGTCCTCACTATTACATACCTAAAAACTTGTGTAGCACATGTAGACAAATGACCTCCACAGTTGCTGGAACCCAAATTCCATTACTAGCGGGGCTCAGGTTTAGGTTCTACCAATGGGAGGCATCCTGTTTGAGTCCTGAAGATTGAAATGCAGTTAGAATTTCTTTGGGCTTTTGCAGCTGTGGTGGCAGCTGACCAAGGCAGTACACCCCTGCAGCAGCAGATGATAAAAACAAGTTTCTGAGTGGCTGCAAGGTAATGGTGCTCATATAAATGCACTCACCTGCGGTGATGATAGTATCCTCCTATATTTCCTGATTTCTGTAGAACATCTCCCTGCCCCCTCCACCCCTGCCATCCCATTACTAATCTTGTAGTGCTCCAAAATTTATGTAAGAAGTCTGCTACCTTGCACTGAGGTGCCATGAAATATCTATCATGAAATACCTAGAATAGTGTCTGTTTTCCTAGCTAAATCCTGACTAATATAGTATTACAAGTACTAACTTGGAGGTTACTTAGAAATTTTTAAAAAGCAGCTAGATAAATGTGGTATATTCATTCCTAATGAAGAGACTATACACTCCTGATTAGGTAGGAAACTTTATTCAACAATATTTATTAAAAAGCACCCCATACCAGAAACTCTTTTAAGCTATAAGTAATCATATGTGATATTTTTGGGGTGTATGTGTGTGTGTGCTTGATTTCAAGGTGTTCTTGATTATATCATAAATGTAACACCCAACATAGCTTTCTCCATTATCCCAACAATTGTTAAGATTACTGTGAACCACTTACATGGAAACATTATGTTTTTCTGTATAAGAGAAGATATTTTCTATCTTCTTTTCTTGAGTTCGACTATACTGTTACACCTATTTTATGTCCTTATTCTCTCCAGTGGGCCATAAGACCCATGTAATTTCACATGTAATGTCAAATTAGTTAAACTTATGGGTGTATTAGAAACTTTTTTCAGAAAAATTACCAACATTCCTCATGGATTTGAAATAACAATATTTTGTGGCAAAAATCTACCAGCACTGCTGTTGCATCATTGGAATGATGTTATGACTTTGGAAAGTGGTAGCTTCTATTAGAAGCAATTCATTTTAAGTCTATAAATATAGTAGGGAATTTTCTTTAGTTCCTTTCAAAACTAACACAACTAAATATTTTTCTTTCTTCCTTCAAAAGAAAACTTTCCTTTAAATCAAACTTGAATATGTTCTCAAGTTCATAAAAAAAAAGTCTGTCTCTTAAGACACCATAATTTTCACTTTATCTCCACATCCTTCCATCTTATTAAGTCAACTTTGTCTTCTATGTCTTATTCCCTTTACTCAGAAGATGATTCTATCCCATATGTCACCTTCCTAGAAAATGCTATGCAGAAACTTCAACAGTTCTACATGAGAAAAAACAACAGCAACAAACCATAGACTCAAAGGCCTAAGAGTAAGGAAGCTGTTTTATAATCCTACATCTACTCCTTATGATGGAAAAGACCTCTAACAGCTAACCTCTCTGGATGTCACTCTCCTCATTTATAAAGGGATTATTTTTCATGTCCTCTTGGGCTCTACACTTCAAATTATGTGACTCCATGATGTATGCATGTCATGGTAGCTCCACAATATCATCACGGACCCAGTCTCCTTCTAGTTTTATCTACAACATCCTTATAAGTGCAACATCCCCAACAGGATGAAGGGGAAAGAGAAAAGGAAAATATAAAGACAGGGAAATAGAGATTTTTACCGTAATAATGCCTGAACTACAACTGGGATTCTGTTTGTAAGGAAAAGTACAGAATGGATATTGGATAGGCCTACCGCTTGGGGCTCATAATAGTGCCATCTCACTCTTCATGTATTTCATGTATTTATTCATTCATGTATTTATTCATTCAGCTAGCAGGTATTTATTCATTTATTCATTGTATTTATTCATTCAGCTAGCAGGTCTTTACTGAGGGCCTTCTTTATGCCAGGCATTCTCTTTAGGTATGGTGCATTTGGTGGTAAACAGCACAGGCATTGCCCCTTCCTTCACAGAGCTTGGTAGGAGCTACAGAATTAGTAAGAGAGCTGTACATTAAAAATAAACCCCAAAATAAATATAAAATATACCTTAGGATATGTGATCTGATGGGAAAAAAATGATCATTATAAGAAGGTAACAGAGCTGCTAAATTTGGATTAAAAGGTTAAATGCCTCCTGAGAAAGTTATTTATATAGGAGTTGAATCCTCAGAGTAAAAGATGGGGTGGGAAGAAGAGTCTTGGAACGGAGGGAATCGTGTGGTTAGAGGCCTTGTGGCCTAGAGACTCCACAAAGGCGAGTGTGGCTGGGAAGTGCTAATGGAGGGAAAAGAGTAGCATGAGATGAGGTTGGCCAGAGAATGCAGGGAGAGAAAGAAGGAGAGTGCTGTGTGAGCCAAGGTATGCAGGTGTTAGCCTTCACGGGGTTGAGTGTTAGTGAATTATGAAGGTTGCAACAAGGGGAACTGAGAAACTTGACAGCACTGGAAGGCGCAATCAGGCTAGTGACCATTATTGGTTATGCTAAGAAAATTGAATTTATCCTAGTTGATGACAAGTCACTGAAGTGTTGTTTGAAATGGTATTTGGTGGTGGTGGATATACAAATTGCAGGGAGTTCAAGCAGGTAGCTGTGTGGAGAATGAATTTAAAGGGAGCAAAGTGAGAGTGAGGGAGACATAAACTATTGAAAATGTCTAGGTAAGGGATAATAAAAGCACAAACTTAATCATATTAATTGTGCATTTATGTTCCTAAATCAAGAGACCAGGGCAGTATTCATCCAACAAAGACAAGAAAGCCAAAGATAAGTAGAATAATAGCACATGCTGTTTATTTGAGGCTGGGCATAGTTTAAAGTTCTTTCTTTGAATTAATTTAATTAATCTCTTCAACAACCTTATACTTTTATGCTTATAATATTACATGATTTTACAGAGAAAACAGTGTAAGGATAAGATCATTATGCTTTCTTTAACAAAGTAGAGGGAGCTAACTATGGTCAATTTTATCCTCCTTAGTGTGTTTACTTTTAATGTAATAGGCCTAAGAAAAGGCTAGACCTTTTGAATCTACCAGGCATAATCTTGGACCTTCTAACCCTTGGAACTGTGGACACCTTCCTCTAAGTTAATTCTTCTGAGTTAATTCCAAGATTAACTTAGAAATCCTTTATGAGGTATAGAGGAGACAATCAGAAGGTGAGCCTTTCTTATCTCCCAAGAAGATTAAAAAAAAAGTTCAATTGTTCTGTCTTCTATTTTCCTGTATATATTTGTGTGAAATTCTCTTCAGACTTTGTGGACATTTTTGTGCTTTTAATGCATGTAAATTTGTAATGGATACTCACTAATATTCTCTCTCATACTCTCTTCTATACTGCTACAGGGGACTTTTCTGTGGTCAAGATTGTTTAATTTCCCCAGTAATAGGTACAGAGAAGTTAAGTGACTTGTGTAAAATCACACAGATAGTTATTACTGGAGCCAGGAATTAAAAAACAATAAAGGCATTGTGATGGTTATTTTAGGTGTCAACTTGGCTAGGATAGAGTTGCCTTGAAGGTATTTATAGATACAGTTAATATGTACAGTCAGTTAATTTTAAGAATTCATTTCAGAAGTAAATTTTCTGTCACTTCATATTTTAGAAATCCAGCTGCTTCATATTGGTTTCAGTAAAGAATTTTCAAAAGTCAAAGTAAAATTGCTTGATTATCAGCAATTTCATATGGTTTACCCTATTATCAGCTTTGAAATGACCTCAGAACCTTCACAGACGGCTGTGTTCCCATGGGTGTTTCTTAACGGCTACTGGTATTCCTGTATGCCTCTTTCACTACTTTCCTCTGCAATTAGAATTGAAGCTTGTAGGTATTAGAAGAAATAATGCTTGTGCAGGTAAAAGTAAAGAATTGAAATAATTTTTGAAAAAAAAAAGAATTGAATTAAAATGAGTAACATCAAAGACAATATATATCTAAGCTTTTTTCTCTCCAATTTTAAAATCCAGAATTCTTTCTTTTCAATAGCTTTGATAGAATATCTGATTTCTTCTGAAATATTAAGATATAAGATTCAGTTATTGAGGCTTTCTCTTACTGGATTTCTTGACTCTAATATTTTTAGTGCCATAAATAAAATTTTCTGTTTTATCGCGATTAACAATTATGATTTTTGACTCAAAATCACACACACACACACACACACACACACACACACACACACACACACACACACAGAGCTAACCTGTCAAACTATAATGGAAAATCATATCAACTTGGATTAATATCCTAGATTCATCACTTACTACCTGTGTAATCTAAAATCTCTTGATGTCTCCTTCTGTTTGCTCTATTGCAATGTGGGAACAATAACAGTATATGATTATGAATTAATTTTAAAACTTTAAAGTTACTTCTCTGGACTTAAGTGGAGTAAAAAAGCATTCCCAATAGGGAATATGCATTTATGAAAGTCACTGACAGTAGCCCTACAAGAATACTGGGAAACTACTGGGCTCAGAACAGGCCAGGAGGGTTTACAAGCTCAAGAAATGAAGACTATGGTTTAAACACTGTGATTGACTCATTTCTCACTTGCTGAGGAATTCAGAAGCCCAGTGTGATCTAAAATGCAAGTGCCTGAATTGGATGGGTGCTGTGGCTCCTTGAAACCTTTTCCAACCTATATAATTCTAAGATAAATATGTGTGGTGGTGGGAGAGCATTAGATAGATGCATTGGCAGAGCGACTTCCCTTGGCAGAATTCATAAGAAGTTGTTTGCAGCAAGAAAACCCCAATGAACAAACTGATCTGGACCTCAAAGTGATTATTCTTGAAGGAAAGAAGATTGAGACTTTGTAAAACATGTGCCCCTTTGAAACAACTCTTGGGTTCTTTTTTTTTTTTTT
>CM053611.1:45357907-45381516 GCA_028646535.1 Procyon lotor
GGTCTATGTGTCTGTTTTTGTGCCAGTATCATGCTGTCTTGGTGATCACCGCTTTGTAGTAAAGCTTGAAACCAGGCAGTGTGATGCCCCCAGCTTTGTTTTTCTTTTTCAACATTTCCTTAGCAATTCAGGGTCTTTTCTGGTTCCATACAAATTTTAGGATTGTTTGTTCCAGCCCTTTGAAGAAAACCAGTGGAATTTTGATCAGGATGGCATTGAAAGTATAGATTGCTCTGGGCAGTAGAGACATTTTAACAATGTTTATTCTTCCGATCCAGGAACATGGAATGCTTTTCCACCTTTTTCTGTCTTCTTCAATTTCTTTCATGAGCATTCTGTAGTTCCTCGAGTACAGACCCTTTACCTTTTTGGTTAGGTTTATTCCTAGGTATCTTATGGTTCTTGGTGCTACAGTAAATGGAATCAATTCTCTAATTTTCCTTTCTATATTTTCATTGTTGGTGCATAGGAAAGCAACTGATTTCTGTGCATTGATTTTGTATCCTGACACATTATTGAATTGCTATATGAGTTCTAGTAGTATAGAGGTGGAGTCTTTTGGGTTTTCCATATAAAATATCATGTCATCTGCGTGAAACAACTCTTGGGTTCTTACGTTCTGAAGCTGCAATATTAAGAAACATCCCAGTGGTGTGAGCACTGCATAACATCACAACATCAGGCCATATCCTGTTTAAGTAAAATGTACTTTGTACTTATTAACTTTCATTCATAATATTCTCTAACCTGTCCATGCCAATTTAAACATGATTTTAGATATCTGTGGTAAGCAGAACAATGGCTCCTCCCGAAGATGTTGACTGTAATCCCTGGAACCTATCAATATGTCACCTTACATGGTAAAAAGGAACTTTGCAGGAGCCCTTAATTTAAGGACTTCAAAATCAGGAGACATAGGTCTTCAGAAGAGGCATCCCTGCTGGTATCCCAGCTGACAATGGAATAATGGAAAAAGAGTAATGTTACTGACTTTGAAGATGGAGGAAGGGGTCCATGAGTCAAGGAATGTGGGTTGCCTCTAGAAACTGGAAAACATAAGGAAATAGACTCTCTCCTGGGGCCTCCAGACAGAAAGACAGCTCTGCTTGAACCTGGATTTCAGCCCAGTGAGACCTATGTCAGACTTGTGACTTATAAACCTAAAAGATGATAAATTCATGTTGTTTTAAGTCACAAAGTTTGTAAACATTTGCTATAGGAGCAATAAAAACTAATATAACCTCTTGGCCTGATTTCCTGACCACAACTTTAACAGTGAGGTGTGCGGTCTGAGGAGATATCTTTCTAAAATTTTGTCTTATATTCTGTTATATATTGCCTTTTCCCCCTCCTTCTACAGTGAATGCCTCCCATAACTCCAAATGGTAAGATACCCTTCAAAACAAAGATAATTGTGTGTATATACATATACATATATATGTATATAGAATGGGGTGATACATAACACATATATATGTATATGTGTATATATATATTATATGTATATATAATATACATATTATATATAAAATAGTGAATGATGACACTTAGAAAAATCTTGTTGAGTCATTAAAGGGGCAGGGAAAGTTGTGGACAGAACATAAGTGGTATTTGGAGAGATAGATAGGAACTAGATGATATGGGCCTTGCAGGGCATGGTAAGAGTTTAAGTTAAATTTTAAGAGAAACAGAAAATCTTTGAAATGTTTTGAGCTGGGATGTCATTGTCATCTGTGAAGTATTTAAGACTTTATCCTACTTGTTAACAGCCAACCATAGTTTTGAGGTTGTTAGCAGAAGACATGACACTTGTGGTTCAGAGATAAATGACTTTACTACTCATGGAAGTTGGAAGTGCTATTTACTCAGATATAGGACAATGGAGGAGCAGAGAGGGTGGGACTTGAAATCAAACATGGAATCAGACTCTAATATGAGTCTGTATTTTATTTAATCATGTTTAAATTGGCATGGACAATCTGTCTCCTGAATTGTATAAGCTTAATGTTAAAACCTTTTTGCCTTTAAGATAATAAATCTGAGACTGTACTATGAAGAAGAAAATGTCATAACATAAAATGGTAGCCCCTAGAAAAAACCTGGAGCACTTGATTGGTAGCAATTATGGCAGAGGGCTTGGTGATTCAGAGAAGAGATAAAACTTGAATATAAAAATCTTTCCTATATTAAGATTTTTTATATTATTATATATTTATCTCTTAATTTTACTACTTCACTATTTTAAAATATGTACTATTATTTAAATTAAGGTGCTTCTTCATATGTTACAAATTTCCTATGACTTTGTTTACTAATTAATTACTCATTGCAGGTTTTCTAATAGATCATTTACTATCCACATGGTTGGACTTCTCACAAAAAGTGCTTTTGCTAAAGCTATCACAGAGAAAAGAAGCTAAAACTTTGAATTGAAAGGTCTCATTTGTAATTTAAATCTGTGACTAAATTAAGGTAGGAGAAATAATGTGATTAGAATAGATAACGGGAAGCTAAAAAAACAAATGATAACTGAGAACATTTAAAAATATTTAATATATTTTTGATTGGTTTTAAAATATGTCTGTCAATGGAATTTTAGATAATAGAGATGTTGTGTTTTATGGCAGGTGACAAGAAACTATAGTCTGAAGGTCAAATCCAGCTTATTGCTTATTTTTGTGGAGCTCATGAGCTAGAATAGCTCTTACAGTTTTAAATGATTATATTTTAAAGGTTATATAAGCATTTATATAATATCCTTGATTTTGCTTCTTGTCTTACAAAGCATATAGTATTCACTATCTGTTTCTTTACAGAAATACAATTTGCAACCCCAGTTTAAGGAATAAATTCAATTCAGAGCTCATATTGGCCTGGAATTTTTGAGAAATAAGCAAAATAGTTAGAATTTGGGGAATAAAATAATAAAGGAAAATCTGCCAGGGTGGTATGTTTAGAACCTTGCCTTGTAATAATATATGGAACATTATTTTCTTATCTTTCAGAGGTTTACAGGGAACCATGCAGAGAAAATGCAGTTGACTTTTAACTATCATGGCTAGGGCAAGCCTAGGTCCATGAAGTCTTCATAATTTGGTACCTTTATAAATAATTGATTATTTCCGTAGAAGCAAGTCCTCACAAAGAAGGTCTGAATCAAAGAAGCAAGGACCTCAGCAAAGTTATGGAAGTATTAGTCCTCACTAAGGGCAGGCGAACAACACCAGTAGCCTGAGCCAAAGAGTAGTTTGGTTTCACAGGTGAAGGTATCATGCATCCTGCTGTCGCTTGAGCAGCTGTCCTTGGTCCATAATATGCCGGTCTGTGGAAAAGATGCTGGTAGGCCTCAGAGGTGTGTTTAAGAAGGAGAAGCTGAAACAAGGATGTGATTATGTGAAAAAGAGAAACTTTATTTAAGCTTGGTATTTGAGGGCAGAGAAACATTTTTTTTTCAAATGCAACATAACTGAGTTTTGCATATACCATACAACAAAGCATACTAAGTAGCTGCTGCCAATCCTGGGTAGGCAGCATTTAATCTGCTGCCCCAAATTCCATTCTGTTTCAGCACCAAGGAGGACCTGTGGAGGTGCTGCCTGGTTTCATGTACTTGTCCATGGGCCCAAAAACACAGCCAGCAGACAATTCATATTGGGTCTACTTGAAGAATTCTTTCCAGGGAGGCAAGTTTCTTAGATATAAATAGTTCTTTAGCAAGGCATAATTATATTTATTTTATTATTTTTAAAATTGAAGATGAATTGACATACAATGTTATATTAGTTTCAGGTATACAACACAACTACTCAACAATTCTATACATTATGCAACACTCAACACATTTAACAATTACCATTTGTCACCATATGTTATTGCAATATTATTGACTGTATTCCCTATGCTACACTTTTCATCCCCATTACTTATTTCTAACTGGAAATTTGCACCTCTTAGTTCTCTTAACCTATTTCTCCTATCTCCCACCATCCCTCCCCTTTGGCAATCATTAGTTTGTTTTCTGTATTCATGAGTCTATTTCTGGTTTGATATGTTTGTCTTGTTTTTTAGATTCTCCATGTAAGTGCAATCAGTGGTATTTGTCTTTCTCTGTCTGACTTCATTTAGCTCAATACCCTCTAGGTTGATCTATGTTGTTACAAATAGCAAGAGCTCATTCTTTGTTATGGTTATGTAATATTCTTCTGTGTATGTATATACCACATCTTCTTTATCCATTTATCTATTGATAGACACTTGGTTGCTGCCATATCTTGGCTATTGTAAATAATGCTGCAATAAATATAGGGGTGCATATATTTTTTTTAAATCAGTGGGGGGTTTTTTGGCTAAATAGTCAGAAGTGGGTTTACTGGATCATATGGTACTTCTGTTTTTAATTTTTTGAGGACTCTCCAAACTGTTTTCCACAGTGGCTGCAGCAGTTTACATTTCCACCAACAATGCAAAGGGTTCCCTCATCTCCATATCCTCACCAATACTTGTTATTTCTTACTTTTTTGAGTCTAGCGATTTTTATAGGTGTAAAGTTGTAAAGTGATATCTCATTGTAGCTTTGACTTGCATTTCCCTAGTTATTAGGGCTGTTGAGTATCTTTTCATGTGTCTGTTGGCCACCTTTAAGTCTTCTTTGGAAAATATTCAGTTCCTCTGCCCATTTTTTGGTTGCATTATTTGTCTTTTTGGTGTTGAGTTGTATAAATTCTTTATATATTTTGGATACTAACCCTTTATTGGATATATTTTTTGCAAATATGTTCTACCATTCAGTAGACTGCCTTTTCATTTTGTTGATGGTTTCCTTTACTGTATGAAAACTTTAGTTTGATGTAGCTTCAATTGTTTAATTTTGCTTTTATTTCTGTTGCCTGGGGAGACAGATCCAGAAAAATATTGCTACAGCAAATGTCCACGAGTTTACTGATTGTGTTTCTTTTAAGATTTTATGGCTTCAGATCTTTTGAGTTTATTTTTGCATGTGGTGTAAGAAAGTGGTCTGGTTTCATTCATTTGGATGTAGCTGTTCAGTTTTCCAATGCCAAGTGACTATGTTTTCTCCATTGTATATTCTTGCCTCCTTTGTTGTAGATTAATCAATCATATACAGGTGGGTTTATTTCTGGGCACTCCATCCTGTTCTATTGATCTATGTGTCTATTTTTTGTGCCAGTATTATAGTGTTTTGATTAGTATAGCTTTGTGGTATATATTGAAATCGGATTGTGATAACAATATACAATTTTTTAGCAATATAAAAACAGTCAATATGACACCAGGCTGAACATTTCTTCTCACATGTTCCACTTAATCTAGTACTGGAGTGCCAAAGGGAAAGAAAATAAAGATCTTTAGATGGATATAAAAGAAAAGTACCCCAAATATATATAAAATAAATATATTATTTTCATCATATCTCATATGCAACCCTCTGATCTTTGGGGGTCACAGAAAATATAAATCCCTCAGCTGCTTTCCACTGTTGTATGCTTCTTTTTCTAAGCCTTTCTACCAGTTCTGCCCACACTCCTGAAACTTCTTGCTCAGTTCTTCGGGATACCTACAGCAAAATAAATTCCCTAGACCCTTTTAGTGATGAAATGCTCTCTTTTCCTTCAGAAACCTGATTTTCTTCACAGATGCTTCTTTGTAGTCCTTGAGCTGAGGCAGCATGTTCTCCAAATTCTCTTTGCTTCAGAGTTGAGGGCAGAGCTAGTATTCCCCTCCCTTGGCAATTCCAATCCTAATTCATGACTTCTATACTTTATGTAAAACTTCCTCCTGATTTGGAGGCTTATGTTATCTGCCTCTACCCCCTATGTCTTCCATAGCTGCCCTCAGTAACTTTTTACTGACCTCTTGAATATCTGGACATTCCTTACATTCTCCCCATAATTCATAGTCTTCCCTTTCTTACTGCATATTTTGTCAATGATTAGACAATTTCTGTGTAATATCCATCAACTATCCAACATACTGATGCCAAATATTTGGCCTGCTGGAGTTCGTTGTCCTTTCCATAATCACTCCCTGGCAGACCCATTTTCACCCTGACAGATAGGCCTCTGCCACCTGTATCCACTTAAATTACATTAATCCCTATCTATGATTACCATTTGCTATTTTTTTTTTTAGCTCCCTCACTTTCTAATCTTGACTTTCCAGGCTTTTTATGATCCAGCACATTGATGTTTTAATTTCTCACTATCTTTAGATTATTTATTTCATTTTATTAATTAAACCTTTTTTTTTCAGGTAATTGTAGGCTCATATACTATTGTAAAAAATAGTGCAAAGAGATCCCATGTATCTTTTACCCATTTTCTCCTAATGTAACATCTTGCAAAATTATCATATCATACCAAAATTGGGATATAAACATCAATAGAGTCAAGGTGCAGAAGAGTTCCATCACCCTGAAGAATCCTTCATGATACTCTTATAACCACACTCCCCTCCATCCACACTCACTCCCTCATCTCTGAACTTTGGCAACCACTAATGTTTTTTCTTCATTTTGATGTTTCAAAAGAATATTATGTAAATGAAATCATATAGTATGTGATCGTCTTTGTTTTTTTCTTTCATTCATTATAATTCTGTGGAGATTCATCCAAGTTGTTGCATGTATCAGTACTTGTTCCTTTCTATTGCTGAGTAGTGCTCTATGTAATGGATGTGCCACAATTTATTTACCCATTCATCTGTTCAAGGGCATTTGATATTGTTTCTAGTTTTTAGCTATTATGAGTAAAGCTACTGTGAATATTCATGTACAGGTTTTTATGTGAACGTACATTTTTATTTCTCTGGAATAAATACCCCAGAGTGTGACTGCTAAGTATGGTATCTTTAGTTTTATAAGAAACTGCCCAACTTTTTTTTTCAGAGTGACTGTACCATTTATATTCCCATCAGCAAAGTATGATCCAGTTCCTCTGCATCCTTGCCAGTATGGTATTGTCACTATTTTTTAATTTTATTTATTCTCGTAGGTATATTGGGCTGTGTCATTGTGAGTTTAATTTGCATTTTCCCAATGAGTAGTAAAGTTAAACATCTTTTCATGTGCTTATTTCCTTCTGTATCCTCTTCAGTGGAATGTTTGTTCATATCTTTTGGTCTATTTCTTTTTTTAACTGTTGAACTTTCAATGTTCTTTATATATTCTGTATACTAGTCTTTTATGGGATATGCAGTTTGAAAATATAAGGAAATTGGAAGACTATAAGCATATTAAAGATGCTCAGAATCACTGCTAATCAAATAATTAAAAAATAAAATAAGAATTACCATTATATAACCATTAGACATGCAAAATTTAGAAAAGTTTGGTTAGTGCCAAATACTGGCAGAGATGTACAGACATAAGAACTCTCATGCACTGCAGGAGGTAGTGTAGAGGACCAAATCAGAGAGTAATCTGGTAATACATAATCAAAATGAATACAGTATAGATATACACATTAAATTAACATACTGGTTTTGCATATAAACCCAAGAAAATTCCCACACAGTTCGATATGGAGACAAATACAAAAATATTTATTGCTTTTGGTGATGGTTATTTGGAGGGTACCTAGATACGTGTGGAGGTGCTGAAACAAGAAACAAGGAACAAGTAGTTTTCCGAAAGGAGGAAATAGCTTGGGAAACTAGTTTTAGTCCCCATGAAAAGAGCAATAAGTATAGGTTGCGGACTTCTTTTTCCATATGAAACCCTGAAAGTTATGAGAAACACATAAAAAGGCAGATCAACACAGGGTCACACTAAAAACTGCTATAAAATTGTAGATATCCCAAGGGGTGACATTTAATAAACTCCAGGAAATAAAAATGAGCTCATAGTAAAAAATCATGAGATCTCTAAAAGTACTATTAGAAAAACACAATAAAGAAATAACATGCCATGACCATTATAATGTGTAATGTTAAGTGAAAAAGTTTATGTAATAAGATACTAATTACGTAAAAACAAAAATATATGGGTGTGGGAGAAAAGGCCATAAATAAACAAGCACACTTTGGCTATGGTAATTTCTAGGTGTGGAGAATCATCTTTCTTAATTTTTCAATGAATAAGCATCCTCTTTAAAAAAAAAAAAAAAAAAGAAATAACATGCCAAAGGAAGCACTCCTAATGGAACAGACACAATGAAGGAGACTAAAACAATAATATATCATCTGAGAAATAAGGGTAACTACAACAAATAAAAAATAAGGACAGGTAGTTAATAAAGAAAAATTAACTGGAAATATTAGACATGAAAAATATGCTTGTCAAAATAAAAACACTAATTGGGAGGACAGGTAATATTTGAATAATAATGTTAAAGCATTTTTTAGAACTAAAGAAAGACATCAGAGTATGAAGCAGAGTAGAATTAAAAAAAAACTTCAAAATTGGGCACATTAAAAATGACAAGAAAATTTTTTAAAAATTAAAAGAATATCATTTTCACAGAAATGAAATTAGGCACTTATTTAGCAAAGGTTTATACGTGTGTTTTAGGGACTAGGAATTTTCTAGGTTTTTAGGATAATATGTGCTTAAACACACAGAGATACCTGCCCTTGTAGAACTTACATTGGGGTAAATGGGGTGAGTTCACATATCCGAAACAGAGAAAAGAGATTAGAAAAGCCATTAAGAATGGGATTAGGGATGAGAAGATTGCAGTTTTAAAATATGCTCAGCAAAAGTGTCCTCTTTCTCCCCTAGTCATTATCTTCTTAAAGGTAACCATTACCCTGACTTATAAGAACATAAATATATTTTTCCAGTTTGTGTAATTTATTTATATGTGGTAATGAGATGCATATTTAATTTATTAACTCAGCATATCCAGTAGATTATTTTAAGTTTAGTAACTGAGAACTCCATTGGCAGCTGCCGTTCCCAATAATGGTCTTATTACTGGAGAAAATAAGCATCGATTCTGGTACCTGATAGGCAGCTGTTAAAATATGTTATTTTGCTCTCTACCAATAAATTGAGAATTTCAGAGCAGCATGCTTTTCACCAGGCAGGAACAGCAATATACTTTTACCATCTTGGTTCAGATTTACATCAAATCTGGCTCAATGCTATAGTTCGGTCATGAGGAAACTCAATCATCTTAGTCTAGGGCATCACTCTACTTCACTGTACTGATGGCATCATGCTTGTAGGAATTAATTAATAGGACAAATGCAGTACTTAAATGCTTGTTAAGATACTGATATGGCAGAGGATAAGAGATATACCCCGTAAAAATTCATCTCAATCTCTTTGCTCTGAGAGGCCAGCATATCGAATGGTATTCAAAGTGTCTGTGACTAATTGGAATGCTATATGGAGCTCCTACTACACTTCTGTGGAGAATCAGTGAACAATCTTTTAAGATTTTGAGGAAAGCTGTGATTTCTTTGGCAAACAACTATTTTGCTTTTGTGAGTCAGATTGGCTTACTTTGAATATCTGGTAGAGAATACCAAAAGACCATCTGACTTGAGTTTCCTGAAATGAACTAAATTTTATATAGTTTATCTGGCTACAGACTTGGAGATACCAACAAATTTCCCTCATCAAGTGGTAGCAGTACAAATGAGATTGGGCTCTGCATAGTCCTAAAAGTACAAATAAGTTGCATGATAAACTCGTTCACTTTTTCAAGACACCCATTTCTTTTATACTGTCCCCTCTCCTCAATAGACAGTCCAAGGAAAATTCCCTATGAGCATGTGATAGAGGAAGATGAGTCATGATATGGATTCGCTTTTCCTGCCTGCGATGTTTCTTCTAGCAACATCATTGTTGAACTTAATGAATGCTTTATTCACCATTATGATATCCCACACAGTCTCACCTGTGTTTTAAGGACATCATTGCACAAGAAAAAATAAAAGAAAGATAATGGGCTGATTTCCATAATATGAATTCATCTTACTATGTACCAATCATGATCTTAAAAAGTGGTGGATTAGCCTATTGAAGACAGTAAGGTCTATTGAAAAAATGCTTTGCAAAGTTAAAGTCTTCCAGAAATATGATATATTCTGTGACCTATGAAAAATATACAGTACTTATTCTAAAACCATAATACATGGATCTGGGAATCAAGAGATGGAAGTGAAAGTGACACCTTTCATTATTACATCAAATTACTTACATGAAAAATACTTGCTCCCCACTTTTTTTGTTTTAGAGGTCTCAGTTCCTAAGGGAAGAATACTTTCATCAGAGGGAGCAACAGAGACTTTGCTGAACTGGGAATTTGAGGTTCCACTTTTTTGTTTTGGTCTCCTTTCAAATTCAGTATTAAAATAATATGTTGATACTCTACTGGTAGGGTGATTAATCCTGATTATCAAGGGTACAGAGGATGGCTATTACATAAAGAACGTAGAAGTGTATGTCTAAAATCCAGGCAGTCCTCTTAGAACCTGCAAGTAGAGTAGTGGTAAAATGTAATGAAAGCGTAGCAACCTCATGGGAGTAAGACCTTTAAGAGTTGAATACCTCAAGAATGAAGGATGGGATCATATATCAAGTAACAAACCTTGATCAGCCAGTGTGCTGACTGAGGTTAAAGGGAGTATCAAGTAAGGAGCAGAATAATGAAGTTATAAATACTCATTACAGTCTCTGTCTAGTTGTAGAAACACAGACTTTATAAGATACCTATTTTTCCTTGATTTATTATGTTTTTATTAGTATTAACCAGTTTCCCTTTATTCATTATCTTTTTCCATATTTTATACAATGTACATTGGTGGTAATCAAATTTGTTATTTAGTTAATAAACTCAAAATGTATCATGGTAATATTGTGACTGAAGTAGAGGAGGTAAATACATAGAGGAGCAAAGAACAGTTCTCAGAGAAGAATGTAGTGATTCACAAGATACTACACTTTCTCGAAAGAAAGGATATTTCCGTTTTTTTACACAAGGGATAGTTGATACATTATGTTATGTGGGAGCAAATGATTGTTTATTCCTTTATTTGCTAATTTGTTAATTTTTTACTGACCACTTACTATGTGGCAGATACAGGTGTAGGGACTGTAGATATCAAAGTTAACTAATATAATTTCTGCACTCATGGCTCTATATTTTAGTAGGGAGAGAAGATAATAACCACCATAAGTATGGGACATGTATAGTGTCCTAGAAAAGGCTTAGAAATTCTAAAAAGAGGAAGGTGAGGGAGATGCAACTTAAATAAGTTGATCAGGAAAGAGCTCACTGATTTGGTGGCATCTGAAGTGCCATATGCTGAAAGGCATCAGGAAAAGAGGCATGCAAACATCAGGAGAAGACATTCCAGGCAGGGAGAACAAGACCCGGAGGTGGGAGTATGCCTGACTAGGAACTACTAGTTCCTACTGGGAACTACTAGGAGGCTAGCATGGCTGGAAATAAAAAATGGAGCAGTAGTGGGGAGTGGTGATGCAATAAAACTAGTTCAAAGAATTAAAAGGGAGCCAGATTGCCACTTGTTAGTCTCTGATGAATTTGTATTTGAATTGGAAAGAGAGTAAGAGAGGTTGTTTTTTTTTTTTATAATTTTTATTAACATATAATGTATTATTTGCCCCAGGGTACATGTCTGTGAATCGTCAGGCTTACACATTTCACAGCACTTACCATAGCACATACCCTCCCCAATGTCCACAACCCAGCCACCCCATCCCTACCCCCTGCCTCCCAGCCACCCTTAGTTCGTTTCGTGAGCCTAGGAGTCTCTTATGGTTTGTCTCCCTCCCCATCCCTTCCTGTTTCATTGTAAGAGAGGTTTTTAAGCAGAGAATCTATTGCTGTTGTTCAAAGTTATTGGGAAGAATGATACCTATTGATGTTGCCAGAATGGACCATGGTGGATACCACAGAGTGACTCACTCAACAACTTTCCTATTACATCCTGTTGCACTTTTTGAATGTTAAAAGGCTGAAGTGTATACTTTCCTGCTCTGTTTTTGGATGTGGTTTAGTTTGTGCCAATCAGATACATTTGTGTGAAGACTGAATTTGGAGCAGTGTACCGTATTAGGTAGGGGGGCTGTGTCACCACAGATGTCCACTTCAGATTGAGCAGGTGTTGTACTGTTCTGGAGACATCATCTGTGGCAATGGCTTTTTGATTCCCAGATTGCAACTAAGGCAGCTTATTATAGGAGCCAACAGTTCTGCTGATACCTTCCTGATCCCTTTTTTCTGGTTCAGGCCATTTCTCCCGTGAGAAAACAGCCCTAGCTGCGGCTTCCTGCTCTCTAGGTCACAGCTAGAGTAGTGTGATTGTGAAAGCAACTATTGGGATTCACAATTTCCCCTTTCCCTAGCTCCCTACTCTTCTTGAAGAGCAGTTCCCTGGACAGAGCTGTTTTGTCTTGTGATTCTAGTAGTTATTATCGGAAACCCATCCTAGAATCTGTTCTTCCACCTATTAAGAGAATTTTAGAAGCATATAGTTTGTTTGTTTGTTTCTTTGTTTCTTTCTTAGAAGCAAAAGGCCTTCTATTTTTTGAAATGGAACTCTGGATGACCTAGGGAAATTGAGAGTTTCTTTCCCTCTTAGTGATAGATACCAATATAGGTGTGATCTGGATCTGTGCACTTGGAAATCAGTCCAAAGACCTTCAAGGAAGAGGAAAATAGAAACTTCCAAGGAGGTGGAGGCAGGCATAATATAATTTGAACACATGCTATGTCATCATAATATATAGCATCAAAACAAGTGGAAAGAGAAAAAAATTAAATTAACAAACTCTCATTTCAGAGCAAGGTGTAAAAATTATTTTACAAGTATGAATTCATGAGATTTTGCTAAAGAAGTTGAGCCTGCCTTCCTCCCTTCCTTCCTTCCTTCCTTCCTTCCTTCCTTCCTTCCTTCCTTCCTTCCTTCCTTCCTTCTTTCCTTCCTCTCTCTTTTTTGCGCTATGCACTATCATCATACCTACTTTGTCATATAGATTTTGCTCTTCAGTACTCTTCTTTAAATAGAATCAGAGCTTTTTAGAGAATAGATGATTCTATAGCTAAGAAAGGAATATTCAACATAGGCTAACAACATCTTATCATTGTCAAAAATAAGGATGCTTTCATAATTGTTTGAAGGGATAAAAATACAAGTCTGAGGAGAGACTGCTAAAAGATAGGTAGTGACAGATTGAACATCAAAAAGAAAACAATGATTAAATTAAAACTTGTTTTGCCTGTAAAATGTCCATGATGATACTTAAAGAAGAGAAATATTAATTGTTTTAGAGAAAAGCCTGTCAGGAACTGTGAAGGCTCTGAGTTTTTATTCCTTCTTCAGGCTAACAAGTTAGCCTGCCACAGTTTCACACAAGGTGGCAGAGGACAGAGACTCCTGGGCCAGAGACAAAGGACTTCCTTACCAATGGCACAGCAGGCACTGTGGTTTTCATATTTGAATTTATTAGCCTTGTTCTCCAAACCATGGGAGCAAATGCAGATGCAGGCCCAGGTGAATGCTGCACCCACAAGGTATTTGTGCATAAGTAAGGAAAATGAGAGTAGGAAACCCTGATTCTTAAAGGGCCTACTAACAAACCATGCAGCTTTCCCTCAGAAGGAGACATTATCTTAATTATCTTGATCAGGAAACAAATCTGTCCTCTGCCCCAGAGGCAGTATTATTACAGGAGACTTCTGATTACAAGCTCATACAAGACATGCAAAAATGTCATGGAGAATTGTCCCCTAACAAAACCAAAACTGAAAATGTCAGTACATTAATTGCTGAGTGATTCTCCACAAGGTTAAAAAAGCCAAATTATTCAGTTATTGAAGGTGATACACTTTACTTTATTGGGCAGATATAATCCTTTTCTCTCTTTGGTTAGTGCAGTATTTGTTTAAGTTTATCTGATATGTAAATTATGAGCCATGGGCTGAGTTGTTACTGTAAGAGTATGGAATTTAGTATTAGAGAAGGATTAGGAATAGATCAGTAAAATCTGAATTCTGGATTGCTGAAGGGTATTTGCCCATAAATTGACCTTGACTTCACTCACAGTAACAATTCAGGAAAGTCATGGACTTACTTCTCGCCAAAAACTATACCTGGTAGTGGGGGGACATGGTTCTGGAATCTTGGAGAAGCTGGGGAGTTGTGTGGAACATTTTGGAATGGGGGCAGTTTGGAAGACCCAAGAGAATGGAACGGTGAGTTCCTGTACTGGGCAGAATTAGCCCTCATCACTTTACACAGGTGTGAACATTTAAAGCTCTTTTGCCCTGTGAGTACCTAAGGCCTGGGAAGTGTGTGCCATCTGAGGATCCTTTCTTTTGTTTTCAGCTTTATTTAATCATCACTTCCATAATCTTTGCTATCAGTGCAAATTTCTGTGTCATGATTGTATTTATTGTGTCTTATCTATATTCACAGAATAATCCTGCTGTGTTATGCTATGCTTTCTCTCAATTTCTTTCATTCATTCATTCATCCATTCATTCATTCATTCATTCACTTGTTTTCTCTCTCCCCATTTTAAACTATTTGTAATTCTTTGGATATTCCTTGTTATCTTATACCTCCGTGCCATTTCAAAATAAGAGAATATTAATGTAGTGATATTGTAATAAATTCCTCCCCTGTTTTTTCTATCCTATCTTTTAATGTTTAGGAAAGCATAGTAACTTCTCTGATTATAGATGAAAACATTGTTTGCTACTCTTTGCTTTCTTTTTAAAATTAATTTAATTTAAATTCAATTAGCTAAGATATAGTACATCATTGGTTTTTTATATAATGTTCAGTGATTCATTAGTTCAGTATAACACCCAGTGCTCTTTGTTTTCTAGTGAGATTCTTTTTTTCTTCCTTTTTTTATTTTTATTTAAATTCTAGTTAGTTAACATATAGTGCATAGTGAGATTAATGTTTGCATTTAGGAGCAAGCACACCTCCATAGGGTTGGGATAAAAGCACAATTGAAAACTAACAGAGAAAGAAGCTCAGTTCTGATATTACATTCTCTCTCTAAGATAAGTCATAAAATATAACTTTACAAAAGACTTAATGTCAAACATCACACACAAAAGGCTTTTTTTTTTTTTTTTTGCATTCTTAACTTACCTTTGTAGACACAGAACAGGTTCCGAAAAACATATGCAAGTATTCTCATGCAAATGTGCAAGATTAATTTGGTTACTCATCTGTTGTGCTTGTTGAACATAAAATGAAGAAAGGTGTGTAATGGTATCCAACATGAAATGACAAGGGCTACAGAGAGGTGGTAGAGCTTTGTGGTTAAGTGCATGTTATCTGGAACTGGATTTCTGTGATGTAATTATGGCTCCACTGTTTATAAAACATAGGACCATGAATGAGTTTCTTAATTTTATGCACCTCAATTTCCTTGTCTGAAAATGTGTATGATTCTTTTTTTAAAAAGAATATATACTTATTGGTCTCTATGAGGATTAAATGCATAAATCTATGTCAAACTATGTCAGATAATCAGGACAGTACTGGGCATGTTTATTTGCACAAAATATATCTATATGTTCACATAAGAAATTTGGTAATAGTTACTGACTCTAGGAGGTGGGAATGCGAGTGGATATCTGTGTTGAGAAAAAGATATGGTTTTCAGAGTATGCCTTTATACTGTTTACATTTCCTACCAAAGTAATTTTTCTTTTTCTTAAATTTTATTTATTTATTTGTAATTTCTTTTTAAAGATTTTATTTACTTATTTGGCAGAGAGAAAGATCACAAGTAGGCAGAGAGCAGGCAGAGGGAGAGGGGGGAAGCAGGCACCCTGCTGAGCAGAGAGCCCAATGTGGGGCTCCATCCCAGGACCCTGAGATCATGACCTGAGCCAAAGGCAGAGGCTTTAACCCACTGAGCCACCCAGGTGCCCCAACGTCATTTTTCTATCAATTAAGTAACCTAATTAATTTGAAAGGACTCAAAATAAGTGAGATTATGATGGTTTAGAATTTCATAGCCAAATTGCTTTTATCAATACAATCACAGAAAAGTAGATAGCAGATTTTTATAATTTTATTTTAAACATATCATATTGTTTTACAGTACTGAAAACTGAGAAAATTGTTAATATCAAAAGCACTGTCCCATCCTTTAGTATCCTATAAAATTCTCATAATATTTTCTTCTTTGAAATAGTTTAAGTATTTTTAGATGAAGCATATTTAAGATTTTTCCTGTACCTAACTACATATTCAATTATTAGTTTGATTCATTTTGGATAGCCTCCTCTTTTAGAAAATGGAAAATTATTGTCAACAGTATTTCTACAATCTGAATACTAAAAATGAGCTCAAAAAAGAAAAACATAAAAAGGTTTGAATGTGTAAGTAAAGACAATATAGTACCGGACAGCTCTGTCTGTGACATTATGAGATTCAGAAGGGCTCTAGTCTATTCGGACTAGGTCCTTGTGCCCAGATGAGGATAGAATGTCAGGTCTGGCACACTTTTACGGTACCTTTGAGTTGGGAATAAAATGTGGTAGATCCAGTTCTCAGGATTGGCATTAGCCACACTTTTCCAGTCAGCAGAAAGCTGAGCCATGGGAGAGTCAGTCATTGTATTTATCAATTTTGAAAGGTAGGAAGAGTTAGGTTGGAAGGAATGAGGGATACAGCAAGCTGGAGAGGCACCATAGTATGGGTCTTTACTCAACAAGACTGCCACTGGTTTCAGGGGATAGAGTAAAGCACAGAATTAGCATAGTGGAAAGCTAAAAGGAAGGACATTTTCATTCTTGCCTAGAGGTTTATTATCTTGCTGTCCTTGATTTAAGTCATCCATTAAATTATCATTATCTCTCCCTTTGGTACTACAAAGGCTTAAGAACATCTCATCCTTATTTACTTTTCAGACTCCTTTATTCCCACCTTGGCACTAAGCATAAAATATTAGATAGAGTAATGAGACTCTATCTTGTAAATATCTCAGTGCTTTTTCTTTATTCTCAGGCACCTGACATTTATCAAATGGTGTAAAGGAAATATCTTTCTCTGTCATCACAGAAAGTCAGATGCCAAATGTTCACATTTCTTTCAGGTGGTAACATCCAAGAGATCTACACACTTGGTACTTGAACAGTAGTCTATAGACTCCTGTGTGTCTTTGTACTAAGCTCCAGGAGGGTCAGCCTGGTGGGATGCAACTTGATTCCTCCCAGCCATCTCTGAGATTACAGTCAGCAAGAGCACAGTAGGGTTTAAATCTTATAGAATATGATTTCATGACTTCTTCATTTGGTTATTGCTACAAAATAGGCATCCAAAGTAAAGGCATGGGGTGCATATGAAGGCTGGGTTTCAGTCACCCTCCAAGGACTGCTAAAATTCTTATTTTTACAAATAACACATGTGAGTTGAGTTAATATTTCATGTAATCTATAATCTAAAAATTGGTTGGTTGCCTTCCAGGTTTCAGGCCTCTCTTAGCACTTCCCCCAGCTGAGGCTTCAGACTTTGAAATTCTGTGCCTGTTCCAGCAGTCAGGCAAAGCGAATGAAGCAAGATGCCGTGACAGAGTACTTGCACTGTCATGACAGCAGGTGATGAATACTTTTTCCATAGGGACCATTGATTATGAAAAGGCAATAATGTGAAGCATTCTGGAATACTGATAGCATAGTCTGCTATGTAACTGAGTCGGCAAAGGTGGTCCTATGATCTAGGATTTGGAAAATGTATCAGATAATCAGCTTTTCCAATTCACTTTTTTAGGTGACTGTCCAAAGTCATATTATTTGAGAACTTAGTATATGCATATTTTAAGGTGAGTTTCCACAGTGTAGTATATATATATTTTATGTTCCAGCATACCTTAATATTATGCAAACTAGAATTCTGCCTGCTACAGAGACTTTCTCAGCTTCCGATGAAAACAAGAGAAGGGAAAAGAGAATGAGATAATGGTATAGGCACCAAATAAATGGACATAAGATGAAAAATACATCAGCTGGAGGTGCTGTGGGGCTCTAATGTGGTGAGTCCAGAATTCTTTTTCTATAGCCAACTACCTCACTCCTCTTACACTGGGAATAATATGGATTCTACAACACTGTTAACAACAGCTCAGGGATTTTCTTTTAAATCATTTCTAAACCACAAGGATTTAATAACCCAACACTATACTAGGTTCTTTTATTTTTTTCTTTTGGAGACAAAAAGGGAGGTTGTGTTGACATGCTACAGATGTGATTCTGATATTCATCTAGTGAAATGTATAATCAGGAAAACACTTGTATGTATATAGAGAAGAAAGACAACAGAGTTTCCTGTGTAAAAGAGGTCTCTTGGTAAATTAAGTTATGGTTTATCATAAAGGGGATAGCTATATCTGGTCTTGTTTCAAGGAAGGGGAAAAGAAAGAAATGTGCTGGTAACCTCTACCTAAATACATGCCTGGAATTCTTTTGTGACTGTCAGAAAGAAAAGGCAAGATCTTAAAAAAAAAAGACTGACAGGAAGCCGAAACATGCTGCCATTTCTTTTGAGTTTGAGTTGCTCACCCAAGTGGCCAATTCCATTCGTCTGTAGATGTCAGGAATTGGTTCCTGATAGTCTTTAGCTAGAGGGCATTGACATGAGCTAATATATAGGAAGTACTTGGAGTAGTGGTGCACTTTTATCACATGGTTGGCACTCAATACAGGGCTGGGAACATTGTTGATAATTAGTACGTATTTGTTAAGTTAATACTTCAAAAACTGCTTGGTTCATGTAGTACAGATGTTCAAAATATGTGAGTCCTGGGCTGCAGATGTATAATCATGGAGATGAACTAAGGAATGGAATGGGTCAAATCTGTAACTATTAACATATAGAGTCTGCAAAGAGGAAGGAAAGGGTAAAATTTAGAGTCTTTCTGGATTGGGAAACTTGGCTCTATTTTGGAATAACAGATGAAAATGACAGTAAGAAACCTCTGAAACATAGCATTTACAATATATTTTAAAGAATAGACTACTAAGTATGTTTAATTTTATAAATGAATTGTCTAGCTGAGAGACATAAGAAATAGGGCAGTAAGATCAAGATACATACGTGAATGTACATTGTGGTATGCACTCTGGAAATAGTAAAATCATTAATTATACAGAGTATATAGAAGATTAGAAAATTCTTGTGGGAACAGGAAAAATGAAATATAGGTCAATTTAATTACAAGAAGGAAGTCTTATTTTCTTTTCAAGAGGTCAGAAAGTGACTTAAAGAAGGAGACCTTAAAAATAGCAAATGAAGAAAGTTCTCAAGAAAAGGGCAAAATGTGAGGTTTTGAAGAGCAAAAATTAAGATTCTTCTCTATAAGTTCAATTAAATTATGGACTGAAAAACTAACAGTGAAGAGATTGAGACAAAAATAGCAAAGTCAAAGAACAACAGAGTAATTTTGTAGATAGATTTAAAGTTATGAAAATAGACCGCAGGTCAAGAAAGACTCAATACACTTTCCCCATAGATGCAATATTTGATCATTGCATAAGACCACTTCTGGGGGGCAATTAAAATGTAGTAAAAATATGAAACTCTAAAAATGTTGACATGGGAACAAAAATAAAACAAGAATAACAGCAATGATACCTTAGAAAAGGGAAAGAGAGGATATAAAAATATTAGTATAATAAGATTTTACCCAAGAATGTTTTTGTAGAGGTAGACAAAACTAGCTCAAATCATGAGCAACCAAGATGCAACAATATAAAATAGATCAAAACCAAATTATTCCATGGGAATGTAAGGAAGGATTTTAGGAGGAGATAAGGGGAATATTTATTTAGATTACTAAAATGCTTTCATTTCAATAAGTTTTGATTTTCTAGTAACATCATAGTATGTCATGTTACATTGGAACATTGTTTACATTGGTTACATTGGAACATGGAACATGTTACATGGAACATGTTACATGGAACATTAGAAGATTTTATATAATTTATTAATCACTATATAATAGCATATATTAGGTAAGATAATATAATGGAATAGTTTTTGTGCTTTGACATGGCTGGCTTCAACTCCCACTTCTGCCATATTTTAGGTATATATGAGTGTCTCATGTGACTATGGGCTAGTTTAATTGTTTTGAAGTTGTACTTTTTTCACCTCAATAAAGAGAAAAATAAAAATTACAATCTTTAATTTAATGAAGAATAGAGATAAAATGCTTAAAATAAGTAGTCCAGAGATACCGTTTACCCACGGTGCCTGGCAGAAGAATGAGGCACAAACAAGTCAGCTTCAAGAGAAAGGGAGGAAGGGTTAGCAGTTGAGAAGACTGCCGCCCAGAACAACTCCTCAGTCTCTTATCTATTAGACACAAGATAACAATAAACAAAGGAGTCGAAGGAGATTATAGATAAGCAAGATATGCTTGATCAAGCAGCATAGGATTTGTGGTTGAGTAAACACATTTAAAGGGATCATGTAATTAACTACAGGTGATCTCTGGAGAAGGTGCCGATAACAGAAAAAAGCAGGCGGGCCTTCCACCCTGCGGGGGGCCAGCGTTCCCAGCTGCTTGGCTTCAAAGACGCGTATCACCCTCTCCTCGGGAGACCAGTCACTAGTACATGTTTAAGCCTGTTTGGTCAGTACATTGTTCCTAGGGACAGTTATACAGTCTGTACAAGGCATTCAATAATTCATTCTTTCCTCGCTTCCAAATTGGACATTTTTCTCTACCTTCTTTCTGAAATTGGAATGTATCTTAGAAATGTTAAAGAAACTTGCTGTCCATCAGGGCATGGAGTAAATTTTCATTGCCTTTGGTTGTGAGAACTTTGCTTTTTACAGATGTTCTTTTGATTGTCACCTCGATAGAGATACTTACATTGCTAACTCCATGGGCAATTGAATTTTAAGTTAATTCTGGATTCCTAATTTTTCTTAAAATGTCTTTGAAAAGGTTGCATTGTGATGCAGCATTGAAATGTAAAGTTACATTGTGTATAGAAGATTACCTGTCACAAGCCAAGTAATTTAAAGACAGAAGAAATTGCCAAATCTCTCAGAATAGAACTTAGAATTTTTCAAAGCTAGGAGAGGTTGGAGTGACTGATTAGTGTGTCATAAAAAACTGTATCACTCAGGTGCCAATCAACGATCTGTCAAAAACTTCCAGGTGACTAACAAGAAAAATGTTTAACTTCCATTGATATAAGCTTCAATTGAAGAAAAAATTGATATAATCTAATAGACATTGCCGGGGGAAAAAAACCCCAGAATTCTTTAAAATGTCTTATTGTCAAGCCAAAAGGGCATAAAGAGGTAAAGAATAGGAGCTACATTAATTATGAAAATCTATAATATCCATGAGGCCTTACTTACTTGATGCTTTTAAATTTATTTAAAATTAGATTTATAATACTGTGATCTAGGCACCCCCAAAATACTGACTCATTTAATTATAAACTAATTTATTTGATCATGAATCAGCTCATTTAAGCCACAAATATTAACTCAATTCTTCTAACAAACTTAAGAGCTAAGAACTCCTATTATATCCATTTTACAAATGAGGATATTGAAGGATGGAAAAATTAAATGAAAGATTACGGGGTAAGTAAGTGGTAGATCTGGGATTCAAACCTCATTTATCTATGTTCTTAATCTTTAAGATCTCAAGTCTTTGAGACTTTTTGTGTATAGAAAAACCTTTGTTTCAGGCTATCATAACAGGCTCTATTCTAAGCATTTTTTATGTATAAATGGGTGTAAAACTTACAGCAAGCTCAGGAGGTAGATGCAACTTCTCAGAGCCATCGAAGTGAGAAAAATTATCTGACAGGACAGGATTTCTACCGACCCGGCCTGGCTTCAAAGCACACTAGCTTCCTTTAATCAGTAGGTACATGCCTCTAAGTTGTAGAATAATTTCAAGAAAAATTTAAGTAATTTGTGATGCCTGGGTGGCTCAGTCATTTAACCGTTTGATTTCAGCTCAGGTCATGATCTCAGGGTCATGAGATACGGATATGCTCTGGACATGAAGCCTGTTTCAGATTCTCTTTCTCCCTCTTGCTCTGCCATCCCCTTCTCTAAATAAATAAATAAGAATTATTTCAGTAATTTAAGATGTAATACTGCTCTAGTTCTCCAATTACTTCCTTGTTTTTTCATCTACAGTTAACAATTTCTTGCTATTCTATTCACTATGGACCACTTATATAAAAAAATTCTCTGAAGATGGAGGTAGAGAGGAGAAGCAGATATGAGAATTTTAGCAACATGTCGGAAGATAACCCTGACACACTTATTTGTTAGAGACCCTCAGATACGGTCTATTCCCTTCTAAGCTGTATTGCTGGGTTTTTTCATTATATTGGTTAGATTACACTATGCTATTTTGCATTAATGATTAAAAGCCCGAATTTCAGGGCTTTTAATCATTAATGGCAAATATTTATTTCTGGCTTATATCACAGTTCAACGAAGGCTGAACTTCACCTCTAGACCAAATTTTCCTGGAAGTATTTGGTTTTGATCTTTGCCTGGAAGCCACTTTTAAACTTTATCATCATTTGCCACCTGGAAAGGCTGGGAAATTTTATAACCAGCAAGCCCTTGCTTCTTTGTGTTTAACCTTCTTTTATTGCTCTCCTCTCACATCTTACTATAAGCAGCAAGAAACCAGGTGACACCTTCAGTACTCTACCTGGATATCTTCTTATCTGGATCATCCCACTTATTTGGGCACATTTCTACTACAGAACGTGATGGTGTTCCTAAACTTCTTACCATAGCAAAAATATTTCCTCCAATATTCAGTAAAATTTCCTCACATTGCTTTAAGCCCCTACCCATAGCCTCCTTAAAGTCTGTCAAATATGTCGTAATAATTTCTTCAAATTTCTTCCACTCTTCCACTTCCAAAGTCACTCCCACATTTTAAGTTTTTCTTGTAGCAGGACCCTTTGTCTAGGTACCAAAATCTGTACTAATCTTCCATTGTTGCATAGCAAATTACCTGAAAAACATAACAACAGTGGGTACTTCTTATGGGTTAGGAATTTGGGAGTGGCTGTTCTAGCTTGGGGTTTCTCATGAGGCTGCAGTCAACACATTGGTCAGTGCTACAGTCATCTGAAGGTTTGACTAAGGGTGCAGAATACACTTCCATCCAAGTAGGTCCACTCATACAGCTGGCAAATCACATTAATTGCTAGCAGAGGACCTTAGTTTATTGCCACATGGTCTTCTCTGTACAACTGACTGTCTTCATAAAATGGAAGTTGGCTTCCCACGGAGCAAGTCATGGAGAAGAGTAAGGTGGAAGCTATAATGTCTTTTATAACCTAGTCCCAAAGCCTTCTATTATTTTCGCAGTATTCCATTGGTCACACTGGAATATTGGTCACTTCTACTCAGTGTGGGAGAGGACTACACAGAGACCTGATAATAGGAGGCAAGAATTCACATGGTCATTTTGGAGAATGGCTGCTATGGAAAAGATAAACATAATCATATTTAGTGATAATGTAATTTATAAATGCTACAGAAGAGGTTTGTTCAAAGACCTGTAGTGCTATTGAAGATAGAGTACTTAATTACTGTGACATAAGTGAAAGGAAGTTCTCAGAGAAGGTGACATTTGAGAT
>CM053611.1:45387152-45398203 GCA_028646535.1 Procyon lotor
AATAATAATAATATGAAAAAAAAAAGAGATGCTTGGAGCTTGTCTTAGAGAAGCAGAGTAATTGTAGGCTTTAAATTACTTAATTCAAACCACTCAGCTGAATTTAACTGAGATAGTATATTCCCCATGTACTCAGGAGTAATTTAATTAAATCCCAAAATAGGTTTAAATAGCCTATCAATTAAAATTTATGCCATTGTCCTTCAGAACACCTCAGTCAGCAGACTACCTTAGTCTGGTTTTATCAATTTTTTTTTATTGGTTTCTTAGCTCTGTAACAACTCTGATAATGTAGAAATGCTGTCTACACATTTGGAAGTAACTTGCCTTAGCTTTCTTTACTTTTTAAAATTTTTGACTAGATAATAAATAAGAACAGGTAAAAATGCTCAATATCATCAACCAATTTCCATAAATTTTCTGGCAAATGCCAAGCTGGGGGAAGTAGCTTGCTTATTTGTTTGTTTATTCATTTATTCACTGATTTATTCTCTCATATAGTCATTCATTTATTCCCTGCTTTGCTACACAAAGGATTTGAAGTGATTCTTAAGACTATCAATCAAGGGGCGCCTGGGTGGCTCAGTCGTTGAGCGTCTGCCTTCGGCTCAGGTCATGATCCCAGGGTCCTGGGATCGAGCCCCGCATCAGGCTCCCTGCTACGCAGGAAGCCTGCTTCTCCCACTGCCATTCCTTCTGCTTGTGTTCCCTCTCTCGCTGTGTTTCTCTCTGTCAAATAAAATCTTTAAAAGAAAAAAAAAAAAAAGACTATCAATCAAAAATAGAATTACTATAAAAATAAGAAAATTCAGAAACTAGAATCAGAGAGTAAAGATGAGATATGACAGGGTTGGGGTAAGCAAGAATAATTATTAAGGTATATCTCAAATATTATAGGTATATCTCTCACCTTTCTAGTTGCCAAAGCAAGAAAACCCAAAACCCCAAAACCAAAAAACAAGTCCAGAATCAATTATATGGTTTGCATTGTCTTCAAAAGGAGAATGCTGCTATTTCAGGAAAAGCAGAATGTTTTCCTCTCTGAAAATAAATTCTCTTTGGGAGTACTTACATGAGAGGGACCAAATGATGTAATTCATTGCAAAGTTAAATACAATTAAGCAATAGGTAGTAAAATTATCTGTTTTACACAACAAGTTCTAACACTATCTCTCAAGTTAAGCTAAGGGCATAACAAAGAATAAGTATAAGAAAAAAAATCTGAGAATGGCCAGGAATATGTGGTTTTAGGTCACAGCTTTCTGGTATTTTGAGTGTATTAGTTAGGACACATTGGTTTAAATAATTGGAAACCAAGACAATGTAGAGTGACCAACTAAAAATATATAACAAACTGGAAGGAGGGAGTGATGCTGGACTTCTTGGCATTCCCTGGCCAAGCCAGGACTTTTCTATACTCTGAGACCTGACACATGTTTTTCTATTTGTCAATTAACTTGGCAAATTCCTAACTGTGTTGTTGTACAGTATAATGGTTTAGAGTGCTGGATTTCCAGACAAATAAACCTGGGCTTGAGTCCTGACCCTGTAGTTTATTAGCTTGTGACCTCTTGTAAGTAACTTCCCTGAGCCTCTGTTTTCTCATCTGACAAATGAATATAATAATAGCGCCCCCATCCCTAAACACTTTACAAAGTGCTTGGCATATAGTAAGGCTCAATAAATTGTGGTTAATAATAATATATGAGAAAGTTTATGACAAATTTCTATGAAATATTTGGAGAATAAAATAGATCCTAACAGAAAAATGGGAGTAAACTCATTCTATCAAAAGTATATCTTAGTAAAACTTAGTCTTTTAAAAATTTTTGTATTTTTCTGGATGACATGTTATTGCTCACCTTGTTTTGTCAGTTTTTGATTGACTCAATTTGAATAAATTTGTGTGATACCTTATTTTAGAAATATGTCAGCAAAGTAATTAAAAGACGTAGGTTCTTTTGTTTCATAAAAGATGTTCTTAAAATGTAAAGATCTTGAGTTTGAAATACTTAAAAACTTTCTTAAGGCAACTTTGCTGTGAGTAGAGTTGAGAAAGAGGAATGTGATAATTAATTTTCTGTATCAGCTTGATTGGACCACAGGACAAGCAGACATCTGGCCATACATTTTAAGTCTTTTTGTGAAGGTATTTTTGGATAAAATTACCATTTGCATTGGTAGACTGAGTAGAGCAGATTGCCCTTCCTAATGTAGATTGGCCTCACCTCGTTAGCTGAAGGCCTGTACAGAAAAAAAATGTTGAGCCTCCCTTGAGTCAAAGAGAATTTTTTTCCCTGATGGCCTTTGAACTGGGATATCAACATTTTTCTTGCCTTTAGACTTGGACTGACATTGGCTCTTCCTGGGGATCTAGTGGCTCTTGGATTGGAACTATACCATCACCTCTTCTCGGTCTCCAGCTTGTCCATTTACACTGTAGACCTTGGGACTTGCCAGCCTCCATAATTGCATGAGTCATTTACTTATAATAATTCTCTTTATATATTGTTCTTGGTTCTCTTTCTCTGGAGAACGCTGACTAATACAGGGCACTTCATCCTTTTTCATGTTTGGTTTCAGGATTGTTCTTGGTCACAGGTGATCTGCATGTATGTGAACTGAAGCAGTCATCATGTACCCTGACTACATTCAATCAGTTTGAACAAATGTGAAAAGTTACAGCTCCTTTAGGCACAATCTTTTCCCCCAGTATTATCAGCTTCTATTCTGGGTTTAGCCTTGAAAATTTGTTCATTTATCTCCAACTTTCTGCATTTTTGTCCTGCACATACTCAGAAACCTAAGCAAGGTGGATATCTTCTGTCCTGCTGATAAGGAGACCAGAAACCTAAATGTTCTGTGGCACCACATGGGTCAAACTTCCTTTTTGTCCAATTCCACTTGTTCTGTGAACCAAATACCATATTCTTATGGTTAACCCCATTTGAATAATGGCAGGGGCAGGAGACTTTCTGGCTTTCCCTTGAAGTAGGTCGATAAGACCCTCATGTGAGGGGTGCCCTTCCTATTCCCAAAAGAGAGGAGCATCCTTATCTCTAAAGATGGAATGATGACATCAGGAGGGATCTGGACAAAAAGGCCTTGCTAAATTTTCCCCAGTTTACTGCACTTGGTTCATACCCTTTATTCTATCACATATCCCCATGACTTTCTATTCTTCATCAAGCCTAGGATAAAAACGTTCAGGTTTGACCTTTACTTCAGGTCTTCATTTCCTTATGAATGCTCCCTTGACACATAAAACTTATATTAAATAAGGTTGTATGCTTTTCTCTTATTAATCTCTCTTTTGTTACAGAGACCCGGCCAAGAATTTAGAAAGGTAGAAGGAAAATGTATTTTCTCTTCCCTGCAAAATGCATAGGTCGAGTTTTAACCTCCATAGTTTTAACCTCCACAGAAAATAAAGTATATGTTTATAAATTCTGTTAAATATTGTCTCTCATTTTTAAATTTTCTTAATAAGAATGCTTATATCAGAAATATCAAGGAAAGGAGAACTTACAGTCATAAGAAAATTTCTCTTTGATGTTAATAATAGAATAATAGTGTATAGATTATTGGTTGAAAAAATCAATCTACTAGTAAACAAAGAAATTTTCTTTTTTCTTTCTTCCTTTTTATTTTTTTTTAAGATTTTATTTATTTATTTGACAGAGAGAGAGAGAGAGAGAACACAAGCAGGGGGAGTGAGAGAGGAAGAAGCAGGCTCCCCACTGAGCAGAGAGCCCGATATGGGGCTCCATCCCAGGACTCTGGGATCTTGACCTGAGCCGAAGGCAGCTGCTTAACAGCTGAGCCACCCAGGTGGGCCACCCAACAAAGAAATTTTCTTTATTCTTTCTCATATTATGTAGGTGGAGGATAGCAGAATATGTCTCCTCCAAATATGCTTTTTGGGGATAAGGATTATTTTGAGCTGATTGTTTTGAGAAACCACAGATACTGAAGCAGTTCTGGGAACAGGGTAGAAGTTACCCTTTTATAAGGAAAATTTACGTTTATAAAGGAAAACTACATTTGTAATGGTTTCTCCTTGTCTGTTCCAGGAAGAGAAGTATAACTAAATCATAAGAGTCTTATCAATGGAGAAGGCTACAGTTTAAATCTACACAATAAATCTTACCCTTGATTACCGTGCTTTCTCTGGTTACCTCCTGGTCACTGACCACTCTCACCCCTCACACAACCTTTCTTCTTCTGTATTTAGTTGAAAATGTTATTTAAGCTGGAGTTTTAAATCACCTCTCAATTACTCATTTTCCCTGGGTATCTCCCACATATACATGGAGCATGCATGTTAGTAACTTCTGTTTGTTTTTCTCTTGTTAACCTGTCTTTTATTATAGGGGTCTCAGCCAAGCAGCTGGGAGGTTAGAGGGAAATTATTTCCCCCCTCCCACAATCTGATAGTTCTATTTTTAATTTTTTGGGTACCTCCATACTGTTTTCCATAGCAGCTGCACCATTTTTGTATTCCCACAAACAGTGTGCAAAGGTTCCAATTTCTCAACAACCCTGCTAACACTTATCTTTTTTTTTTTATAATAGCCATCCTCTAGTGTGAAGTAACATCTCATTGTGATTTCGATTTGCATTTCCCCAATGATTAGCAATGTTGAACATCTTTTCATATGCCCATTGGCCATTTGTATATTTTATTTGAAGAAATGTCTATCCCAGTCCTTTCCCATTTTTAAATCAGCTTGTCTTTTTGGTTGTTGTTTTGTTTCTGTTTTAATTTGTTTTCTTTTTGCTTTTGAATTATAGCAATTTAGTGTCACATTTTAAATAATAAGCTGTATCTTCTACAAAAACGCATATGGTGCTTTTGATTTGTTTTAAAACCAGGAAGTTAATTTTTAGTTTATGCTTTCACAATGAAGTTCATTGTCTCTATGACTTAAAATGGCAGTTCACTGTAGCAATAAACATCCAAATTGCAATTTGTTAAAAAAAATGCTTTCTTGTTTTCTCCAGCCTTATGGCACTTTTCTTGAAGATTTTGCATGACAAGGATAATGCTATACATTTATCAAATCCCATTTCATTTTCTTCTTCCTGGGCACACAGGAATACAACATTTCCTAAGCTCCCTTGCAATTAAATTGGGGTCAAATGGCTGGGTCCTAAACTAATTGCCCAAATAGGTATCTCTAAACCTGTGTCTTAAAAACAGCTCTTGCAATAATTCTTCTGCTCTCTCTTTTTCTGAGGTGGGCATTTGGGAAGCCATATGTTGCAGAGATAGCTGTAAGATGGAGAAAGGGTGGCCAATTCACATTGGCCTTGGAATGAGCAAGAAATAATCTTTATTAAATTAAGCAATTAAGACTTCCAGTTTCTTTTTTTTTTCTTTTTACAAAGAATAGCCTAGATTTCATGACTAATTCAACTCTCAGCAAACATTGTGTATTAAGCCTGTATAAAATTTGATACAGAAAGGATTTATCAAGAATTTAAAAAATGCATAGAGGCGTTTCACAACATAAATCAATATTTTCCACAATATTCTTATCAAAAAAATTGATATTTTGCCCAGATAACTGATAATGAATTAATGTCAGGAAAAAAATTGTTTTTGGGATACCAAACTGCAGACTGGAGAAGTCTAAATATATTTAGGAACATCGAATAAGGCAACATTAGCTGTAATTATTTTTAATTATATGGTAACAGTTTTTGAGTTAACAAATTTGAGAAAATAACTCTTTGGCGGTTGGAGCATTTTATTTTCTTAAAAAAAAATGTCTTTAACTGGAAGGTGGGAAGAATAATACTGTTATACTAGGCAATTAAACTCAAAGTGCCAAGAGACCAAGGCAGGAATCTGAGAATACCCATAAACCTAATAAAACTAAATGAATAGATCTTCAGTAAAATTCATGGTAAGTAAATCGATGACATTTAGTAATTTTCTTTTTTATAAAAGTTGTCTGCAGAGCCTGCAGACTGAAAAAAATTGAAGTACAAGCAATAAGGTAGCCATCAACTTCAGTATAGGATCCCTCTGACATCATACAGTAAAAGGAGCAGTCATAAGTTAGAATGTGCAGTTTCAAAGATCAGTGAGGAGATACCGGAACTTGTCACCGCAAAGTAGGTTTCTTTAGCATATTGGTTATTTTGAGTTAAAGGCCATTGAGACCCATTGAATGCATGAAAAGCTCTAAAAACAGGGTACAAATTTTCCCTTTGTAAAGGAAATTTATAAAGAAAATTTGTATTTGAAGAGTTGTCTCCTTCTCGTGTGCCAGGAAAACGAGGAGTCTAAACTCTATCGGTGGAAAAGGCACTAACTTAATTCTGCATCATAGTCTTTACCAAAACAATCCATATTTACCAAACTTTTCCTGATCACATTCCCATAATTTGTCTCTTTCACACAAAAGCCCCCAAACCCTTTTGTTTTAGCCTAAGATGGCATGTAAGTCCAAGTTCTAACCACCCTTTGGAGTCAGTCATCTCTGGGTGCTTCCTTCTGTAAGTGCAATGCACACGCTAATATAAATTTTTTTTGTTAGTCTGTTTTTTTGTAACAGGGGCCCCAGGCAAGAACTTAGAAGAGTAGATAGAAAAAAATTATCTTTTCTCCCCTACCCTGTCAAATTCAGAATTTGTAAGGATTGTATACTATATGTATGTAAATACCCATGTATACCCACGACATCAATTTTCAATGAACCAGGTCAAATTTTGGTTACATTTTGATTCTGCTATCACTGTTTACACATAGCCAGCCTCGATTTTTAGCAATTTTCTTAGAATAATGTGTACTTTACCATAATTAAATAAAGATTTCTTAGTTATATGATGCATCTTCCCATTAGAATGACATTTATAGTTTTTTGAGTTAAAAATTTATGAAGAGAAGACTGACACAATCATAGACAAAATATTTAACAATCAGTATAATGTAAGCATTTTTCTCTAAGTTTCCATTAAAAAAAATCACGGAGAATCAATTCATTCTATCCTGGGAAATTTATTCCACAGATGAATACATGAGTGATACATAGAAAATGCTTGGTGAAGTAAATTTTGACTATGTAACATGGGTAGAAGGAGTTGTCAGTATCTTAAGTAATAAGTCACAAATTACAAATTATTAGAATTCAATTACTATATTTTATTCTTAAGTAAATTCTATTAACAGAACACTAATATTACAACAAATATGAGCGAAGAGTTTTAAAAATATACCTCCTCTCTGCTCTTTGAACTTCTCATCCTTAGTTACTAAGGTATATATTTTTAATTGTTTCATATTGGGTAACAAGCTAAAGAAGAAACAAGTATGACCAATTAAAGCCAAATGTTTAGACATTTGCCATGAATCTTTCCCCTATGCAAGACAAAAAATATAGAATAATTAATGTTTTAGACCTAGAAAATATATTTTTATTTAGAAAGAGAGAGAGAGGGAAAGCGTCGGGGAAGGGCTGAGGGGGAGAGAAAGAGAGAGAGTGAGAGAATCTTAAGCAGGCTCTGGGCAGAGCCTGATGTGGGACTTGATCTCACAACCCTGAAATCATGACCTGAGCCAAAATTAAGGGTCTGGATGCTTAACCATCTGAGCCACCCAGGTGCCTCAGAACTGGAAAATATTTTTTTTTAAGATTTTATTTATTTATTTGAGAGAGAGAGAAAATGAGAGAGAATATGAGAGGAGAGAAGGTCAGAGGGAAAAGCAGACTCCCTGTGGAGCTGGGAGCCCGATGCGGAACTCGATCCTGGAACTCCAGGATCATGACCTGATCTGAAGGCAGTTGCTTAGCCAACTGAGCCACCCAGGCACCCTGGAAAATATTTTGAGGTCACAATTTTTTTTGCTTGGCTATCCCTTATTAATAATCTGATTCCCATCTTTCTCAGATTAATAAATTGAGAGAATCAACAATGTACCAGGTGATGGCTGTTACCCATACAACCTATGCAACTGAATTACCAAAAGATGCAGAGGTACTGCAGCCCAGAAAGGCTCTGCCAAACCAGTTTGGTAGTCAGAATTATAAACTTCTGCTTTTGCTTGATCTGTACCAGTAAGGCTCTAGGTAACTGTCAAACGTACCTTAATTTCCCCCCAAGAATTAATGTCCCCTTTCTTTAAATGAGCTAGTCAATACCCCAGAGTCATGTAGAGAGACTGGCAAATAATGGATAATAAAAAGCTTTTATAATGTTTGTACCTGAGATGATTGCACTTTGTACTTCTAACAGACATTCTACCTAGTATCTGGTAGATACCTAATATACTGGTAGAATATTCATCTCTGCCAGGAAATTATAAACTCTTTGGGTGAGACTTCATTTTGTTATGTGCCTTATATAGTCTGTCTTGCGTGATTTGTTTATGTTTTTCTCCTTCACGAGATTATGAGTTTCTGGAGGACTAAGTTCTATCACTTTCCTCTTTGCACCTAACACTACTTGGTACATAATAAGCGCTCAAAAATTGTTTATTGAATTTGAACGCTATTTCCCCTGGGTAAATTTATCTATAAAATATTCACATTTGGATGGGACTTTTTTTTTTTATCAAAATGATTTATTTTTAAGATTAAGGTGATGGTGAATTAAGAAGACACGGAACACTTTAAAATAATGCCTCAAACTTCATTAGGGGATTTAACAGGATCAGCACATTATGGCAACAAGTACTGATGCTGTGTGGTACCTAGTCTTCAGATTGTGTTTGCTTTGAGAGAGTAAAGTACCACCTCTTGTGGGCTTTTTAAAGAAATGGGGTAAAGAGGTCCTAAAGACTCTATATATGTCTTTAAAAGGCTTGTGTTCTTTGTATGCAAATTTTGGCAGTGATCACCTTAGATTTATACATTCAAAGGAAAGAATAGCTAAGAAGCTAAACTATGCATTCCAGTCAGTCACATAAGTAAGTTTTTTGGATTCTCAAAGAGAAATGTTTACTCATTCAATTGATTGCCTAAAGTTGATGTCTGAGGCAGGAAACTTGTCAACCAAAGATGGAAGGATAATGAAGGAAGATCTAAAAATCACTTTATTTTGATTCTATTTATTCTCCATTTCTAAAAGCTACCAATATTCGGTTCTATAAAATTTTTTTAAATGCCCACCTGTTAGATTAAATGGGTTAGAATACTTTTTTTTTTTTTCTGATTTAGAACCTTTATTTTCAAAAGAGTTGATCTGTACCAATCTCTAGATATCTGTGAAGTCTTTCTTAATTTCCTTTAAGAATTGACCATTGATTTGTTTCACCATTCTATTAAGATAACAATTTTACATCATTGTAATTATCAAAATTAGAGAGGATCAGGACTGAAATCTTGCCATTCATTGTCTGTCATCCAGTTTCCTAATGGTCAGGAAAGGCCCGGCATGGAATAGTCTCTGCGACTGATTGGCCTAAAATTCAGAGCAATGGAGGATTTTGGAGTTTGAGCAGGTTAGGGTATCTGCAGTTTTCTTGGGAGCCCTAATAATTACAATTTAAAGGAACCACCATTCTAATAGCATTAAATATGAGTTCCTATGGGTAGAGGCCAACTCTGTCTTTGAAAAGGAACTTTTCTCATATTAAAGTTAGACCTCATCCCTCTCTGCTCATAGGTGTGGCAAACACACTTTTACATCCAAACAGACAATTGAAGAATAAAGAGCACACTATTAATAAACACACAGGGATTGCAATCATAAACCAGTTCTGTTTCAGGGAATCTATGGTCCCACACCAAGAGAAATTCTTATATCATACTTGGTTCTGTTATCATATGACTCAGATTATTATTTTGCTAGTTTTCTTGTCTAGAGTGTAGACTGGATATCAGATTGGGAGTTTCTTGGGGAAATAAACTATTTCATTTTGAAGAAATAGCAGAATAGTCTTTTATTTATTCCATATACATCTGTTAGGAATAATGGAGAAATATAATTGTAAGTCTATTTCCTTTTTGCTTCTTTTTTTAAAAAGATTTTATTTGAGAGAGAGAGAGTGCACGCTCGCGTGCACAAGGTGGGGTGTGGGGGGCAATGGCCAGAGGGAGAGGGAGAAGCAGACTCCCTGCTGAGCAGGGTGCCTATCGCGGGACTCAATCCCAGGACCCCGGGATTGTGACCTGAGCCGAAGGCAGAGGTTTAACTGACTGAGCCATCCAGGTGCCCCTCCTTTTCACTTCTGTCTCCTCCTCAAACTCCTTCTTCCCTGTGCTCTAGGTTTTGAGGAGAAAGAATGCCTTGTAGCTTGGTCAGCTGCAAGTCTCTGGCATTCCTACAGAACCTAAAATTGCTCGGGTTAAAGAGTAGGTGCTGGAAGAAATTGAGACGGTCTGATAATCCCTGATATCGGAAATGGCAGAAAAAAAGTCAGAGAAAAGCTTGGCCAAGCAAAAAGAAAGTCAGGGGCTTTGTTAAATTTTTCAAATAGGAATTGATGAGGGAAGGGAAGGCAAGCTGAGGACACAGCAGAAGCTGACCACCCCCCACCACCACCACCACCACCACCACGACCCTCCCTTCCCCTACCCCCTTGGGATGTATGTGACCTTCCTTGTGCACTGCTGGCTACCCTAAAGCTAAGGAAAGGAAAAACAAATAGTTAAACTTATAGAGATCACGATCCTGCAAGACCTGAGTCTCCCTCAGTTTACAAATGTCTTAGCCATCTACAAGAACAAAGCATTTCTATCAATAACCTAGCTTCCAGAAGGAAATGTAGATAAAATTAAATGTCTTTATAATCTGCAGCCCATTCACAGATATTTGAAGTGGACAGAGTGTGATGTTCCTCCAGGAAGTTCCCAACTATCTTCATGTTAATACCTTGCTAGAGGGAAAAACAAACTTAACTTGACAATGGCAAGGCCTCTGGTATCCTGTGAGTCTTTTTAACATATGTAAATCCTTTTGAAACCTCTCTTTTTCCTTAATTCTCCCAATCTCATAGTATATATCAGCCACCCTTCACAGTCCTGGGCGGCAGTTCTTTCCACCCATGGAGATCCTGTCCCTGTGCTTTAATAAACCACAATTTTGCACCAGAGATGTCT
>CM053611.1:45398303-45420060 GCA_028646535.1 Procyon lotor
CCCCCCCCCCCCCCCCCCCCCCCCCCCCCCCCCGCTTCCTGCCTCTCTGACTGCTTGTGATCTCTCTCTCTCTGTCAAATAAATAAACTATTAAAAAAAAAAAAAGAAATGACTTAAGAGATGTGAGTAACTACTATTTAAAGTAAAATTTAGGGGGAGTTTGGGAAGTTTTACTCTCTAATGTGGAAAGTAATTTCAATACATTTTCAAGTGAACTGCAATAAAGGCCTGCGATATTCTTAATATTTCATGGACCTGAGCTTCTATATCTTGTGAATGTAATAAGATACCCTAGTTTTACGTGTGCTGTACCTATTAAGCACATATCAAATAGCAGACACTTTGGAGAGGTAATGTGAATAACGCATGCGTAACAGATGGTGCTGTTGAGTGAATGAACAATGAATGCAAGAATAAATGACCACATTTGGAAGACAAGAACGTTTTTCTCTTCTGAGCATTATAAGGGCAAGTTGCATACATCATGGCCCTTTACTCCAAAGTATTTTAATGTCTGTTCTGTTAAAATAGAAAATCAAAACATTTTATTTACTCTCTAATTGTCTGTGTTTTTAGAAAGGGTGTGGAGAGATTCAGAATCAGGCTGTTGCTATTGTTTTCCTGAGAACTGTTTATTAATCATGTCTTTTCTCACACTGATATGACCCCTGATGATTACTGCAAAACTCACACACCTGTGAACTCCCTCCTTACTGCTCCCACAGTCACATTGTCATGTCCATCATATCCTTTTAGATGTGCGATTTGCAAGAGAGGACTATGAAGATAGTTCACAAACATTTTTCTAGAACTGCATCAACAGTAACAATGCTTCCCTTCCAGTCTCAAGTCCTTCTAGCAGATATGTAGTCTCATTTAGCTGTTCACATCAAGCGATTACCATTGTATTCACTCTCTCACTCCTGCCACTTCCTCCCATTGGCACCCCTATTGTATTCTGCTTTTCAGTTTCACAGGTAAAATCATTGAATCAATGGGAGTTCTCTTTTCAATTCCTTCTCCTCCTACATGGGTCATTAGGATCTTATATGAGTTCTGTCCACCCTACATTTCTCATGACTTAATTTCAATCTTATTCTTTATTTATGTTATGGTTATGTTACATTATGTTTTTATTTATTTCTACTTCCCAGATCTTTTTGCTTACTCCCTTCACTTTATTTTTCATTTCAGTCCTAATTTTGAGTCTCTCTCACTCTCTTTAATTTTCCTTTTTTATGCTTACTGCAGTCTTCAAGAAAAATGCTTACTATTAATATTCCTGGGTCCACCAATATGTGGTTTGCTGGAGCTTCGGAGAACTAAATTTTAGTAGACTCTGTTCGTGGTGCAGGAAACAATAGGAAGTCTGGACAGATTAAAACTGGTTTGAGCTTCCAAAGTAACTAAAGGGAGAAATTGCATGCTCATTACTGACAGGTCATATGTAAGTGGCAAGACTGCAATTTCTTTTTTCTTTTTTAAAAAATAGTGATTAAAATACTTTTTAATTAGTTACCAGCATTTTACATAGAAATTTTGGCTTCTCTGATTCTCTTTAAAAGATATGTTTAGGGGCACCTGGGTGGCTCAGTCGTTAAGCGTCTGCCTTCGGCTCAGGTCATGATCCCAGGGTCCTGGGATCGAGCCCCGCATTGGGCTCCCTGCTCGGCGGGAAGCCTGCTTCTCCTGCTACCATTCCCTCTGCTTATGTTCCCTCTCTCGCTGTGTTTCTCGCTGTCAAATAAATAAAATCTTAAAAAAAAAAAAAAAGATAGGTTTATAAGGCAACAATGTGCTGTAGCTAAATAGCTGCTGATCTCATCAGATGGGCATCTGGAGTTTACCAAGTCCCTGCCACACCCATTTCAATCATTTATATTTCCTACCCAACTCATGTAGGCATTTGAGTTTCTGGCATCCATCTGAAAGGCGTGGAAGCAGACTATTTCAGGTGATGGAGAACGGAGCCATGTCAAGGGGATAATTGGCCTCAGAGGATACATAGAACCCAGAGTGGCTCTTTCACTTTGTTCCCTGCTGTGTGGGGAACTTTTGCTGAGAAATGACCGACTGACTGACTGAATTTCTCAAGAATCATTGTGATACCTTAATTTTATAAGCCTCTGAAAACTCAGCAGTGCTAGTGTGAAATTTGTAATCCTTTCAGCCGTGGGGACTAATGTTTGTGGCAGAGGAGGCAGTGCTCTCTTTAGGCATGGTTTACACAAGAGGGCAGGGCCAGAGGTACACTCTGGACCGGACCTACAGTGTTTAAGCAACCGGTAGTGCTTCCATATTCTCAGTGCTATTGGGTTGGCCATTTCCAAAGAGTGGGGCCACTAGAGGTAAGGAAGAAACATAGAGGCCATTGTGACTTATCAAAAATATAGATGGCTTCATGTAGTGATCTTGATTAATACCATTATTTGGATTTCTATTGCACTTGAGTAATATCTAAACTCCTTATTCCGTGTTCTCACTGCTCCCTGCCCTCCCTCATTGTAGCTCTAGTATAATCTTACATTACTCTATCATGTTCGCTTCACTTCACACACACCAGTGGGTCTCCTTCAGGTTTTGGACATTTATATGAAGACTTGGAATATTAAGGCAGCCCATTTCAGATCATTTCAAGGTAATAGTTTGCCCTAAAAGGACATCGAACCCAGATTATGTCCTTCAGTTTCTCTCTGAATATCAGTCTCTTTTTTGCCCAGGAGATTGGCATTTACTGACTCTGCTTTGTCTTAGCTCATCTCTTGACTTATTCTTTTCTCATTTTTAGGCCTCAGCTTATATGTGCCATCTTCTAAAAGGTCTTCTTTGATTATCTTGTTCAAAGTAGGCTCACTCATGTACTTTTCATTATGTTACCTTATTTACTTTTATGTTAGCCTTTATTATAATCTAGCAGTATCTTTTTATTTATTTATTTGTATTGCCCGTCTCCCTACCTCAGACATGTATATGAACTCTGTGACCACAGCAACCTTGTGTGTCTTTTTACTGATATATTCTTAGCAACAAGCAGTATCTGACTCAAAGATAATAGAATAAATAAATGTGTACCATATGTTGATTCTCTTTTGTCATTTTGTTATTTCTGCCTTCAGTTCAAATTCAAATTACACTACTGAAGCATACTATATTAATTATTAATTTTTATTAATACTATATTGAGTGTTCACTAATACTATATTAATTATTTTCATTATATATGTAAACTAAATGGAGAGTACCAAAGTGTTGAAGAAGAGTACAATTTACTCTAATTAAGTTATTTATTTTTCTTTAAATATGAATTATCAGTGAAATATACTCTTATTTCATGGTCTTCTTCCATGATTCCTTTTGAAGGTGGTAAGTTTGATAACATGAGGGCAGACTTTGTGGAAAATGTGTCAAAGGGGCATATTTATTTGAGAAATGTGATTATTGATTTACTGAACTATGTGATTATCAAATAGGTTTAATGGATAATAAATTATTTCTCAAAGGACCCTTTGAGATTATAATAGCCAGAGAAATGTATTCACTGGCATTTTTATCAAATTTCTTTTTTTTTTTTTAAATTTATTTTCTTAAAAGAACGTAGCCAATTTGGCTTGCAGAGAATTTAATAGCTTTTGGAACTCTCATCTTTATATTTCTCTAAGCACTGAATCTGAGATTATTCGACCTTTTCTGTGAGTGTAGGCATACTCCATATTTAAGTGTACTCAGAGCCAAAGGAAAGAGAAACTTAGAAATCTATGCCAGCGCATATCCACTCAGTACTGAGTCAGCTGTTGGTACTTTTAATATAACCTGAGAGCCCCAACTGTAGTGGTGAGATTTGCTGCCTCAAGATCAGAGAACCTGACATACACAGTCAGGCAGGCCCCTTCTTGGCTGTTTTCTGTCTTTTTAGACCCTTCATCAGTTGCCTTCCCCATCCCTGTTCTAGATCTTTGTTTCCATTCCAGTTTAAATTAATCTGCAACTTGTTTTATCCCCATTTGGACATGTAGCCAGGTTATAAGAAAGATTGGTTTTCTACATTAGTCCGCTTTTATTGTGCTTCACATGTGTTTAGTCACTATGTCATGCACTGAATTTCTCTTACAAAATGAAAAATACTAGATGTAATTACATTTGTATAATTCACTTTGAACCTCATTTAGAAATAGAGTATTGAAGTCTGCAAGTGTCCTTATTTTGATTAAGGTTCTCTTGGTGACTTACAGACATAGACATCTCACCTCTTACTGACTTAGCTAGTCCTTACGGTCTGAATTTTCTTAGGTCTGCAGAAATGTCAGTACTGTCCTTATTTATACTCACAGCACTGTCCAATACAAGTTCCATAGGGGATCTCATCTAAAATCAGATCAAACACCAGTAGTATCTTATTTCAAACTATCTACTTTCATTTCATTACCAGTTACTTTTGATTTCTAGTTTTAGTAAATCTCTATTCCCTATGATAGTGCTGACTCTCAAGCTGAGAGGGTTATTTCTGTGATTAAAATTTCATGGTTTCTTACATTTGAATTCTTTGCTAGAGAGAACATTGAATATTCTCTGGAGGAAACAAAAATACAGCGTAACGTTTTTTTTTTGTTGCAGAAATTTACCATTACAAATTCAAGGGAATGCCCTTTCATTAGCTCTCTCCAGGAGAGATAGAGTAATGGTAATAAGATACAGAGCAAGAAATCCAGTTTGACAGTTTATATTTATAATAATAAAATAATATTTGATATATACAGGATACTCTTTTCATCTGGAAGTTTATTTTCAAGACCAAAGGAAAAAAATGCAACAACTCAGACAATTAAAACAAGAATATACTATATGGTATATTGATTGTGTTAATACAGCCATGTTCCTCAATGTTTTTTAAAAAAAAAATTTTTAATAAGCCTGGGATTCTTTGTGTAATTAAGAATTTTGGGGGGTGGTATTTTTAATTGAATCATGAACTGACCACATCAAATCAAAGCAATAAACATTTCCAGAAATCCCATTATGTGCCTAGTTCTATGTTATGTACTGTAAAGGAATACATGGCTTTTGTTGCTGCAAATTTTATAATTTTAATGAGGAAACAAGTAGAAATAAATGCAATACATGGATTATCAAATTCTGGTTTATAGCATAAAAGATGAGAGAGTAAAACAAATCCTCATGTTGGAATCTTAAGAGGACACTAATTGAGGGGTATGGAATTTTGATTGCCCTTAAACAGACTGTAGGAATTAAATTCATGGATGGTGAGGAGGAAAGATGTCGGTTTCTACAAAAGGATGTGTAATTTTCCTGTAGGGCAGTAAACTTTTGTCTGACCCCCAATTTCATTGGACCAACTCTCCACAATATGTATAGTATTTTCTTTAGAACTGTAGGATTTCCAGGTTTCTAGCTATTCACATAGATACATGGGCTTGTTGAGGTGGTTTATACCAAGTGAATTAGAACAAATTCAGTGTTGCTCATTTTTGCCACATGTGTTTAGAGACAGCTATCACTCTGGAAATTATTTATATTTTATTTTAATAACAAGAGGTTAACTGGTAAGGTCACTTTGTGATTCAGAATACAAAGACAAAATGTTCTGAGCCAGATAATAAAGTGCAGTTGGACATGTGACTGAGATTGTTCTCAGTTATTTGAATCTGAAATGTATTTTTATGTTGGAGAAAAACAAAATAATTTGGTGGAATATGTCACAGACAAGAATTAACATTGATACTGGTGTTATCTGCATATAGTAGCAATAGATTTCAAGTAGCTGCAAAGAGGAGAGGAATTTTAGTAATGAGTGGAAATACTAAAAATTCTGTAACTTCAGGGCAGTTAGGAAAAATGGTTTCAGATGTTATTCAACTTGGAATTTGTTCACTTTTTACCAAAATTCAGGAGCTGTCAATCCTTTTAAGTGTTAGTGTGCAAATGCAAAATAAATGGAAAAACAGAAATAGAGAAGTACAGAGAGAATGGTGCTGTAGAGAGAAAGAGAAGTAGAAACAGAAACTGAGAGAGAATAAGGCCAAGGCACAGAGACTAGATAATGAATAGAACATGGGTTATCAGCTCTCTCCTTCAACCTAATACTTGGTTATAAACTGAATAATACAGTGTTATAAACTGAATTATGTCCCCCTAAAATTCTTAACGTTGAAGCCCTAATTCCCAATATGCTTGCAGTTTGGGCCTTTAAGAAGGTAATTAAGGTTAAAGTGAGGTCAAAGCATGGGGCCCTAATCCAAGAGGACTTATCCTTCTAAGGAAGAGACACCAGAAATCTCTGTCTCTCGATGCATGCACAGAGGCCACACAGGGATGCCCTGAGAAAGTGGCCATCCATTTTTGAGCTGGGAAAAGAGACCTAACTGGAAACCAACCCTGCTGGTGCCTTAAACCTAGACTCCCAGCCTCCAAAGCTATGAGAAAAATAAATGTTTGTTGTTTAAGCCGCCCAGTCCACTATGTTTTATTATGGCAACCACAGCAGACAAATACACTCAGTATGCCAGCAGAGAAGCAGTGTGCTTGGCAGAACTGGGAGCAGTGTCCATAATGGGGAACAATACCCATGAGAGGCGCAAAGGGGACAAATGATAGTTAGGAAGAGAGGATGGGGGTGTAGCCTGGAGATCAGCAGTTGCACCTCTTTTTTGTTCTCTGTATGATACAGAGAGGTGCACCTCAGTGTTTCAGTCTGGGACGCAAAGCACAGAAGCAGTTGCAGGTGCCTCCTCTATTACATTTGTATAGTTTTGCTTATGCCTGCTGGATGAGCATAAAATTTGAATACAAAACATTACCATTTGCCTCTCTTCCCAAAACAAAACCCCAAACCAAAAACTGTGCATGAACATGCACACATAATTTGGAATCCCGGGTTACCTGAGTCTTCCTGTTCTGAGTTATGGGGCTGGAAGACACAGAGAACAAAGTACTAATCTGAGAGTTGGACAGCACTAGCTGGGGTGGGGCACTAGCAGGATTGGGAACCAGCAGCCAGACTTGCTAACTTGCAAGTGTTGATATACCTACAAAAATCTTGTTTGTTTTCCTTAATGTGATATCATCATTGCATTATAAAGGTCAATATGACTAAGCCTTAGAAGAATTTTAGAATTTCAAACATATTATTAGTAAAAAGTTACCCCAAGATATAGTAAGTTATTAATGTAAGTTAAAGTAGAAGGAAGCTCTGCCTCAGTTTGACTAAGTCTTCTCTTTGCCCCAGTCTTTTTCTGTAATCCAGAGCCCAATGTAATGCCAACAAGTTGCTTTCAGGATTTCTTTATGTGGTTACTGGTCAGTGGCTCATTCAGCATACTCCCCATGTGTTCTTTTTCTTTTTTCTTTTTTTTTTTTTAAAGATTTTATTTATTTATTTAATAGAGAGAGAGAGATCACAAGTAGGCAGAGAGAGAGGGGGAAGCAGGCTCCCTGCTGAGCAGAGAGCTTGATGCGGGGCTCCATCCTAGGACCCTGAGATCACGACCTGAGCCGAAGGCAGAGGCTTCAACTCACTGAGCCACCCAGGCGCCCCACTCCCTGAGTGTTCTAGCATGCGGACTTTGAGGGCCCTGCAAGGTACCCATACTAATGTGTCCAGGGTGGGTCTCTATTGGCAAAGTTACACCAAAACAAGTTCCATCTGGAGCCAGAGTCACAGCAGCCACTTCTAATCTTGCTTTTTACAATGTCAAAAAAAATTCTTAAAAGGTGAAGACTGGGAAACAGGAGAAACATGGGAACAGGGAAGGTGAAGGGAAGTGAAGGGCAATCTGGACTAAGTGGGACAAATAGCCCTAAGTGGACCAACAGCCCTATCTACCCATACCCAAAATATTTTCCTTCAAAAGACAGTGGGCCAGTGGTCAACAGGAGCTCAATTTTGTTGCAGGCTTCAACATTCAGGGAGGTCTCCACATATCACTCATAGCTATAGAAATGAGCTGAGTCATCTGCTGTCAATATTGGTGTGCACCCTAAGCCAAACTAGACAACAGATAGAAAGTTAAAACAAAAAGCCAATCTTCTTCCTATACCCTTTACCTTCTCATATCCATTGCACAAACAAACTCTTGTCCTTAAATAGCCAAACCATTTTCTCTACAATAAGGAGAAATGAGGTGAGCATATTTGTTTTTATCTAAGTTTGAAGTGACATCACACTTGAGTTGGCTCCAATTTTGGTAACATAATGGATATGTATTAGGCCAAACATCAGCTCAAGAAGATCTTGAGATGCAACTCCACCCAGAAACAATTACAGTGACTTTCCCTAAATTCAATTCTGTAACAAATCTAATCTCCACCCCTTCTTCTGTCCTGAGACATTGCAAGAGATCCAAGTGAGTCAGTGGTAGTTAGAATAATCAGAAAGTGTCCAAGCAGCATTATAGCATAGGCAGACATCACTTCCTACTGAGTGGCATTCAGTTTAGAGTTGGCTATGCTCCAAGGGATGCCCTCTCACTAGTAGTGAGCTTAACCATGGGGAATGGGTGATGGACAGTGCTCCCTCTAGTGGAACGGGGTAAGCTTAGCTTTTCCCCAGCTCCCAGATCCTTGAATAAAATGCTCCCTCAGACTGATCCTTTGCTTTAAAATTCTTAGTTCCTGTTCCTATGATTTACTCATGTTGGGCCTTTTCATCTTGGCTCAGTTCCTCACCACCCAGTCCGTAGAAACCTGTTCTGTTCTCATATGGGTTGAAGTGGAAGAAAGTTCTGCCTCAGTTTGACTAAGCCTTTTGTGTGCTCCAGGGAGCAGAGGGTTTTGAAAAAAAAAAAAAAAAAAAAAAAGCCAGGAAAGAACTCTTTTTTTTTTTTTCCCACTTCTGTCATATTTCTCCCCTAAGAAGCTGATCATGGAAAATCTAGCTTCTTTCACTGTGGAAAGCAGAAGAAAGACATGGAAAAAAGCTCCAAGGAGGAAAAAAATTAAAAAAAAATTGGTAAATATCTACAAATATTTTCCTGCTGTGCTTGTTATGTCATTAGCTACATGAATGTATGCATATAAACTGCTGTAAGCCTCCCACTTTCTCATGCTTTAAGAAGAAATTCAGGGAGCCAGTGACCAATAAGAACGAGTTGAGAAATGTCACACAAACATAAGCCATGGAGAAAGAAGTATTATCATCAAATCAGTAGCTATTAATAGGAATGACACTGCTCTCAGGGGGGTGTTTCTGGGTGTCACAATTCTGTTTCACTTAATGAGAAAGGACCAGAGATGCAAGATGTCCTGCAGTATTCAGGGCAACCTTCCAAAAGAAAGATTGTCTAGCATCATGCATAACTTTTAATTGATCCACACAGAACATTCAAGTAGATGAGAATCTACTCATAATCATCTAAACCTAAACTTACCTCTATTTTACAAATGTAAAAGCAAAGTATTTTTGCATAGTGTTGAAATATATTTAATTTTTCAGGGATAGTGCTATTGAGGGAAGATTATATTTTACTCTGGAAATTTACCAAGTGTTATTAACTATTTGGAAAAATTGTGCCTATGGTGATACATGTACAAGTTGGCTTTAGACCTAAGTCCAAGCATCTAACTACATTACACATTATAGTCATGCTCAAACAATTTCATATTTAAGTATCTATTGTTTTACTATAAATAATTTTCCTTCCATGTATTCTTTTATATTATAGTAAATGTCTTGTATGCGTAAGGCAGCACTGGGAGAGATTAAGCACAAGCTGTCAGTTGTCTTCTCCCAGGGGAGTCACATGGACAGTGCTTCATTCTCCCAGCAACAATATGTGACAACATGTATAAAGTATTGCCATCCAGGGAAGTTTACTTCATGTTGTCCCGGGTTTTAACTAGGGGGGCAGTCATGTAATTATGGAGTGCCTACATGGCTGTCCTTACTTAGTCTCCAGTTCCTCCAAGATCAGGTTGATCTGGGGGCCAAAACTACTTGTTATGGCCCCAAACCCCAGGTAAACAAAGACACTCTTTTCATGCAGGATATTTCTAGAGCTTAGAGATTACCTTTTAGGAGCTGGCCAAGGGCCAAACTTTGGAATGGGCAGGGTTTGGACAACACAGGTCTGTTGAATTAATCCTCCATAGCATGTTATGAATTTTATTTCAGAACATGAAAGGAAGTATTACAAAACTTTTGTTTAAAAAGGCATTGGATCTGCTAGGGTTTAGAATCACTGTACTGAACATAGAGATTGAGAGACAACAGAATAAAATCTTACACTCTAGATGGAAAGGTAGCTGACTGCCATTTCCATTCGCCTCCCTTTCAGTCTTCTTAAGGTGGTAGAGTGCAATTTTCAAGATACAAGTTTTTGAGTTAGGCTTCCTGAATAAAAACTGGCCCTACCATTTACAAATTGTGTAATTCAGAAGAGGCTGTTGAAAGTTCCATGCCTCAGTTTCTCATCTCTCGGTAAACTAGCATTGTAAATGCACCTACCAGGAACATAGCCAGTTACTGATAAATGGTTCTGAATAAGCACTCAATGTCTGTTAGAATTACTAATAGTAAAACTTTCCTAAGAGCAGAAATGGGGTTACCAAATTCCTTCCAAAGCAAAGAAAGGTCACGGTCATTTAAAATTTTAGATGTGCCTTTTCAGGTTGGGGTTTTGGTGGGGTCTTCCTCTCACTCTTTTTCCCAATTAATGAAAGGAATACCTGCTGTTCGAGATGAGTTTTGAGTTCTAGGGAATGAGAAACAATGATAGAGAAGTGTCATTGCCTTCCAAAGACTTGCTCATCAATTTTGGTTCAAAATGAGAGCTTAAAGCAAACCTCTTTTTTATTCCCAAATTGTTCCAAACTATTCACTAAGGTACTAATGAGACGGAGATTCAGGGCAGCAGTTTATGTGATAAACATTTGGTTGAAACTTTCTTTTGGTGCTATTTCCATTGACAGAGTCAGGATAGAGCCTGTGTATGGCACACTCTACACACATGGCACTTAGTGAACAGCCAGAATTCTTTTCTTACCCAGAGTGAACAAATCACATTATGTAAAGAGATTTTGAAGTGCTTTAGTCATTGCTTTCATGATATAGATACAATTTATTAAATTATGTGAATGATTCATTTAGCCAAAATGGGTTGCATAAGTTGGCTTTTGTCAAAAACAACTTATAATAAGAGAATCAGTTAATTGAAGACTATGTGATACCTCAGCTGAAGAGTCTCCACTTATGGTAGAAGTACAGACCGCTTCATTGAAAGTGAGGTGCCATCAAGCAGCAGAAAATGAGAATACATACTTTACATTTGAGAGCTTGCTTTCTAGATCATCCGACGGGGCATGGGGTGGCCCTTGGGGATGAAGTGACTCATGCTCCCAACTCTCACTAAAAGCTATTAATCTTTCTTCTTTTTGGAAAAACTGTTAACGTTTTCAGAGAATTGAAGTAAAAGTGAGGTCTTGCATAATGCAGTTTAATAGAAGAAACATTCTCTAGGAGCTATCACCCAAAAAAGTCAAGAGAGCTTACCCTCCACCCCATCACAAGACAAAGGGAATCTTTTCCAGACTTCAGCAACCCTGGGAAGCTGAGAGCCTACCACTCTCCAAGGACTGCTGAAGTGAAATCTGTTTGATATTCCTGTTGTCTTCAGACACTCTGGTCATCCTACCACATTCAAGTTCACATTCTAATGCTTCTGGGGCTCCTCTCCACTGATCTGATCTCTTATCCCTTTAGACTCGCCTAAATCCTCTTACTGTGCCATTCGCTATTCCTTACTATGATCAGCAAACTCTTATAAAGCCTCAGCGTCTAATACATGTTTGCTTTAACATAACATCCTTCTGTAGAATTTCTCAAGCTCATACCCACTCATCTCTGGGTTAGATCATATGAAACACTTAGGCTACTAATACCTTGGTCACCTGCCTGAAATGATGCTCTCCCAGCCATCCAAAATTCTCATTTCCTTGTGTGCATCCTATACCTTTGGCTACTCCAGACTGCTCCAACTTAAAGTCACCAATTCAGACATCCTACTGTAAGGCCACAACCTCTTATACTTCGTGTCAGTTTGGCTTAATTAGTTTCTTCTTGCTTAATTGAGATATAATTGACATGTAACATTGTATAAATTTAAGGTGTAAATATGATAATTTATGCATACACACACACACACACACACACACATATACAGTAAAATGTTTACCACAATAAGATTAGTTAACACATCTTTCACCTCACTTAGTTATCATTTTGTTGTTGTTATGGTGAGACCATTAAAGTTCTACTCTCATGACAAATTTCCAGTATACAACGCAGTATTGTTAACTATAGTCACTATGCTGCACATTAGCTCCCAGGAACTCATTCATCTCAGTTTGTACATTTTAACCAACATCTCCTCGTCTTCCCCAGCCCTCTGCCCCTGGCAGCCACCAATCTACTATCTGTTCTGTGAGTTCACTGTTTTTAGATTCCACATATAAGTGAGATCATATGGTATTTGTCTTTTTCTGTCTGACTTAGTTCACTTAGCATAATGCCCTCAAGGTATGTTGTGGCATAATTGTTTTATTTTTATGCTTCAGCCCTTCAGCATCAACATTAACTTCTGTAGCTTTCTCTTGCTTTTCATTAACTATTTCAGAATTTTCCTCTCTGTCCTTAAAGACCTTGCTTCCTTCTTACCATTAGCAAATGTTTGCGATTACTTGACATAGACATTTAGACATTGCAGTTAATTCAAATTCAGTATGTGGAAAAATATTTTTGAATCCTCCTCCTCCATCAGAAATGTCCTGCCTTTAGTGTTCTTTATCTTTGTTTCACTCTCACACACCTCCAATTTATTCCCTCAATATTAAAGAAAAGTAAACCTGAAACTTTATTGTCTGTGGGCAACCATTCTACTATTAGAGTACAGGGACATCTGGGATGGCTCAGTGGGTTAAGCATCGGCCTTTGGCTCAGGTCATGATCCCAGGGTTCTGGGATTGAACCTCACATTGGGCTCGATGCTGCACAGTGAGCCTGTTTCTCCCCCTCCCTCTGCCTGCCACTCCCTCTGCTTGTGCTCTCTCTCTCTCTCTCCCCGTCAAATAAATAAATCTTAAAAAAAAAAATAAATAACAAATGACTAGTAGTCATACTACTTCATGGGCTGGCTCCTACCTAGCTTCACCTTGTACTGCTCCTCACTCTGCTAACCTTTCTGTTCTACCCATTATAGCATCTTTCTTTTCTTCTAATATGCTCAGGGTCCTGGCATAGGCAGTTTTCTCTGTTTTCCACCACACTCACCTTACAACTTCCCGTTTTTCATGTCACAACTAAAGTATCCCTTCCTCCAGTGAAGTTGCCATCAACTAAGCTCTCCAACAGAGTAATTTAGGTCTTCCTGCTCCACAGTATAAAAAAGTTGCATGTCTCAATTAGAATTATCGATTAATGGGTCTTTCCTGCCTTCAAATTAAGCTCCATAATGATAGGGGCTAGGTCCATTTTTCTTCACTCATAGAGATTCTCAATAACATCACAGAACAAAATGAATGAATTACTTTATATCAATCTGTTTACTAGTGCTCACTTCAGCAGCACATATACTAAAATCAATCTGTTTACTATATTTTACAAACTGTATTTATTGTGACTTACAGTGGTATGATTTTCTTTCCTCGGAGAAGACAAATACTGCGATCTTTCTACTATCTCACTTCTATGCACTCTGCTTGGATCACTCTTTCCTATCTTTCCTGCTCATCCCCTCAGTTACTCCTATTCTATCAAAATTTTATGCTTATACTCCTGAAGCTGAGCATGGCTGGAGAAAAACATGCAACCACATTGACTGCTCCTACTTCAAATTGAGGGCCAAGAATCTGAAAGTACACCCTGAATTCTGCTGTGTGATCATAAAACATTTCCCTGGGCTGCTTATCCTCCATTCGTCTGTAAGACTTTCTCATCGCTTCCTCTCTCAGTTTTTGAATGCTTTCCCTGTGGCCTTCCCTTTCAGCTGACACCCTTGCTTCCCTCTCTACTGAGAATCCTGAAGTGTTCTTAGGAGAACTTCCTCAGATTCCAGCGCTGTATTGACCAACCTACCAATACCTGTAGCTAAAAGCTCTGGCAGCAATTGATAAATGAATTCCTGTGCCCCTGATTCAAGCCAATCCTTCCCCAGTGCATTAGAACTTGGTTCCTCTCATATAAAGACATCGCTCCACAGATTCTGCCTCTCTTGTATTATTATGTTTTGTTTATACCATTATTCCCAACAGTACATGAGTATGATGTTATTGCCTCATCTTAAAAAAAAATTAGAACTTTTCTTGACCCTACTGTCCCCGCCAAATACAGTACTATTCTTCTGTTCCTCTTTGCAGTTGTCCTGTTCACTGTCTCAAATTCCTCACTTCTAATTTTCTCTTAACCCCTCACTCTCCCCCTTCTAGACAGGCTTTGGCTTCATCCTTCCATTGGAACTGTGTGTATTAAGGTCACAAGTCACTTAATCTGTTGGCTAATTGTCAGTCCTCATCTTGCTTCATCTTTTTGAAACATTTGACTCAATTGATTATATCCTTCTTAATACACATTCCTCACCTCATGTGTGGAAATCCTGCACCCTCCTGATTTTCCTCCACCACTTCTGCTGTGCTTTCTTAGTCTGCTTTACTGCTCCCTCTACAGGATCCATGCCTCAATGTGGGACTCAATGCCCTGGGGCTCAGTCTCTCTGTGCTTATATTCACTCCCTTTGTGATACCGTGGCTTTAAATTCCAATTATATACAGTTTACTTTTTTTTTTTTTAGATTTATTTATTTATTTTGAGAGAGAGAGAGCCAGGGGGGAGGGAGGAAGGGAGAGGAAGAGTCTTTGAGTAGACTCCATACTGAGCAAGGAGCCTAACAGGGGGTCGATTTCACCAACCTGAGATCCTGACCTGAGCCGAAACCAAGAGTCAGCCCCTCTCCAGGCACCCTTAATTATAGGCAGTTTATTTTCAAATTCATGTTATCAGTCTGGACTTCTCTCATATATACAACTGCCCACTCCAGGCCTACTTGTATTTCAAGCTTAAACTTATCCCCAACTAAACTTCTGTCCTTCTGCTTCCAAATCTACCTCTATGTGTTCCCATTTCAGGTGAGGGCAGCTTAGTCCTTCCAGCTGTTTAAGCCAACAGACTTTTAGCCATTTTTGAATCTGTCAGGAAATTTTGGTTCAAACTTTAAAATGTCTTAAAAACCATCAATTCCCTCCATCTCTAACTGCTATTACCCTGGTGAGTGATCATTCATCCTTCACCTAGTTTTCACTATTCTCTCTCTGCCTTCCTATGATATAGTCTATATCTGACACATTAGCCGGGCTGATTTTTGGTCAAACAGTTGGATTTTGTCACTCGTATTCTGAAACCTTCATAATGGCTTCCTAAGTGGGAAGGAAGTCAAATTCATTACAATAACCCCAAAAGTCCTGCATGACCTGCATGCCTTGTGCTTTGATTGTTCACCTCTGGCTACTCTCTTCCTCACTCACTCCATTGCAGCCCACTGGCCAGCTTGCTCTTTGAACATTTAAGTATTACTGTATTTTAAGTCTTTCACTGGTTATTCTCTTTGCCTAGGACATTCTTCTTTCTAGATGGCTTTGTGTTTAACTCTTTCCTTGTTTATAGTCTTTAGTGACCTCCCAAAGGCTTACCTTATTTATTTTTTTATTCTACCACCCTATTTAAAATGACAACCTACCCTCCCTAGCACCAGTGTTTCCTCTTAATTTATTCTCTTTATTTGATACCATTATTCGATTCTGCCATACATATTTACATACATACATATTTACTATTTACTATGTATAGTTCATGGCCTGACTCTCAGTAAAATTTAATCACCATAAGATAATGAATTTTGATTATTTTTGTATTTTTGATCACTGATGAATTTTAAGTCTTCATGGCTGACATAGAGTAGCTGCTCAGTAGATATTGACTGAATGAACTAATTACTAAAGAGTTTTTTTCCTTGTTATGAAATCATTGGCATTTATAGTAAAATGTGTTCCCTATATTTAAAATATGACGATATATATAAAGAAAAAAACCAATCACAGCAAAATGCATTGCCCTGAAACAGTGACAGTTTCATCTACTTTTAATTTTTTTCCATGCATCAGTATGTAACTGAGATGGCAACTGAGAGCACCCCAGCCGTACTCTCCTGAGCTGCTGTGTGCTTTCTTTCCTCCTGCCCCCAGCATCACCCTGGCATGGAACTCAGCACGTGTACAAGTCCCCTTACATATCTGCTCACACAGATGTCAGTGTGAACAATGAGGGCTTTACAGAAGGAAGAATGTTAAGGGGGTTATAGCAGAATCTTGAAATCTCATCAGACAAGTCTGTTCTCTGATGCTCCTTAAAGCTTTGTGGTCACCAGAAGTTTCTTTTTGACACTTTCCTCCATAGTTACCAGTCTCATTGGCTCCAATCTCTTGCTTGCCTCTAGTTAAGTTCAAATTCTTCTTTCCTTAATTTTGCAAAACAATTTAGGTCTCTTTCTTTATGTTAAAACTGATATATCAAAATCCAAGGAAAAGATTAGCAAGAGACACTTTTGTCAAAGGAAAAAAAAAACAATCTCAGCAAAAAGCATTGTCCTGAAGCAGTCCCAGTTTATGTACTTTTAAATCTATGCATCTACAGGTAACTGAGATGGTGGCCCAAACTACCTCATCTCTCCTCTCCTGCACTGCTCTGTGTTCATGCTCTTCAGAAGGCAGCTGGTGGTTTGTTTGTTTTTTATGATTTTATTTATTTGAGATGGAGAGATAGAGAGAGTACAAATAGGGGGTTGGGACAGAGTGAGAAGGAGAAGCAGACTCCCTGCTGAGGAAGGAGCCCAGATGGACACAGCTCCATCCCAGGGCCCTGAGGTCATAACCTGAACTGAAGGCAGATGCTTAAGAGACTGAGCCACCCAGGTGCCCAGGCTGCTGGTTTTAAATATGACATCTTTTGCTTGGGATTTCTCTTTAAAATTTATAAAAATAATTTTAAGATACCACGTATTCTTCTGAAGTGTGATTTTTAAAATACAGTAGGTGGCATAATTTATTTTACTGAAGTCCTACTGTTGGACATGTATCTTTTTACTTAATTTGACAGTGTTTGATATAAACAGGTGAAGGCTCCTATTTGCTTTATTTCATCTAATATCTGATCTTTTATTATCTTCTTATGTAATTTATTGTTTTCAATGGTTTATTATTTTTCTTCTTTTTTTGGTCTTTTGCTATATTGACTATGTTTTTTTCTCTCAATTTAGAAGGCCTATACTTTGTTTTTATTTTAGTAATATTTATTTTTAGTATTATCTATTTTATTACTATAATATAACTTATTTTCCTTGAATATTTGTGTCTAAGCATGTATTGACAACATCCATATATTATAATAAATTCAACTGGCCTTTCTTCTTCCATTTTTTCTTAATTTCATTTCCAGTTATTTTGTATTGTAACTTCTCTGTATTAAGTTCTTTGTTTTTTGTTCGTTTCTCATTTTGTTGAATTACTTCTTCAAATATTTTGTACTAAGTGTATGTGCATACTATATTTTCTGGTTGCTTATACATCTAAAAATATCTTTTTGTTCTTATAATTGAATGCAAATTTAATCTTGTGCAGATTATTTTATGACATCATTTTCTCTGTCAAACTCAGAGAATATTGTACTACTTTCTGATCTTAAGAATAAGTTCAGTGAAGTTTAGGAATGCATATGTCATGTGTAATACCCACAATTTGAAGGAAGAGGAATGTGCCGCTGTTAAAATGTGGTAAAATTTTCAAAAGTACGGGTAAAAAGGTGATGTAAGAGAGAAATCATGTTTTTGTCCTCTATGTGGCAAAGTGAACCTGGAATATTTTCAGCCAGAAAGAAATTGAAAATAACACAACTGATTCTGGTACTTCTATCTCATCTTCTCTGTTCTGCTTATGTTCTGCCTATATGCCTGTTTAAGCATACTTGCTTGTTTATGATGACACTGTACAATGTTAGCATGTAAAACGTAAAATATCCTAAATCTCAGCTGTGGTCAGGTGAAATTTATTTCTTGATACTTGTGAGGACTTTAAAACCATGTGAAGGCCTGTATTAACATTTTCCTAACAATTTCTATGCACTTAACTACTAAGACAAGAATGTTTTAAAGCAAATATTATAAAGAAATTTACATGGGGTGGCTCGGTTAGTTAAGCATTTGCCTTAGGCTCAAGTCATCATCCTGGGATCCTGGAATTGAGCTCTGGGTTACTACCCTGCTCAGCTGGGAGTCTGCTTCTCCCTCTCACCCTTCCCTCCGCTCATGCTTTCATTTGCTCACTCTCTCAAATGAATACATTAAAAATCTTAAAAAAGAAGTTTCCATATGGTGCCAATATAATGAGAATATATATTAAGGTTTAATATAAAGTTGAAAACAATGGAGAAAGAGTATCACCAAATTATCTTTAAAGCAGAAAACTTTAAATAAAGACTTCAAATTTTAAAATTTCTTGGTTTGGATTTTTCCCATCTTTTTTATATGTAGGAGATAGAATTCCCTTGATTGCGTCATTTGTTTTAATAATAGAACTTTACCTGCAGCACCCAGGTGGTACAGTTGGTTGAGTATCTTACTCTATTTTTTTTTTTTTAGGATTATTTATTTATTTATTTATTTGACAGCGAGAAAGAGATCACAAGTAGGCAGAGAGGCAGGCAGAGAGAGGGAGGGAAGCAGGCTCCCCGCTGAGCAGAGAGCCTGATGCTGCACTCCCAGGACCCTGAGATCATGACCTGAGCCGAAGGCAGAGCCTTTAACCCACTGAGCCACCCAGGCGCCCCAAGTATCTTACTCTTGGATTTGGCTTGGGTCATGATCTCTAAGTCATGAGATTGAGCCCTATGACAAGTTCCTTGCTTTGCATGGAGTCTGGCTTGAGATTAGCTCTCTTCCTCTCCCTCTGCTCCTCCTGCTTGTGCTTTCTCTCTTTGTCAAATAAATAAATCTTAAAGAAAACTTACCCATGAAAAATAGCTATTTGTGATACAGAATATTCTAATTTAACAACACAATGATGAAGACAACAACATTGAACAATGAAAAATATCAGAAAATATAAAAAAATATCAAAAAAATCAGGAAATCAATGTAGTCAGAGGACTGAATGGCAATTTCATGATAAAACTATTGCTAAGATTTACAATAGTCATAATTAAATTACCTAACCCTCATAATAGGTTAAACAACTAGAGAGCACAACTAGCTATTATATTTACTTAGATAGTCATGCCTATACTTAAGAAGACTAATCTAGTTCATTGTGGATATGGTCCATAAAAAGAGAATTATTTCAATGTTTAGTTCATAAGATAATATTCTTAGAAAATTGTACAAATTTTAAATAGAATCATTAGGACTGGAATGCTGTATGACATTGGTAGCTAGATTCTTTTGGGCTTATTTAGTTGTTTCTTGTGGAAATGTTGATGTATAAATAAATGACAGCTGTCAGTTCATGCAAGATAGCTGGATTAAATGCCAAAATTTGTTTAAAAAGAGATTCTTCAATTTTATTGTTATTGAAGAGACAGATGGAAAAACTGAAAGAAGTTATTATAATGAATATTAAATAAATCAAAGTTGATTTAAATAAGATCAGTGCTAATATTTATAGTATCTACATAAATTTGAATTTTAGTGATGATTTAGAAAATCCACCTTTTGGATTAAACAATGATAAGGCTTTGTAAGGAATAAGAATTCCAAAATGCTCTGAATTAAAAAAAATTATATGGCACTAGGGGAGGGGGGTGGGAGTTGGATGACCCTGGTGGTGGGTATTGAGGAGGGCACATACTGCATGGAGCACTGGGTGTAGTGCAAAACAATGAATCCTGTAACACTGAAAAAAATAAATAAGTAAAATTAAAATAAAAAAAATAAATAAATTTCCCATTTGAACTTCAGCTACTCTAAATACTAAAAAAAAAAAAAAAAAAAAAAAATTATATGGCACTATGCATCTGAAATTTGGGCATTTTGTTTTCCAAAATTTGTGTGAAGAAGGCAAAGGTGTAGGGCACCTGAGTGGCTCAGTTTGTTGCGACTGCCTTTGGCTCGGGTCATGATCCTGGAGTCCTGGGATCGAGTCCCGCATCAGGCTCCTGGCTCAGCGGGTAGCCTGCTTCTCCCCCTCCTCCCTGGTCCTGTCCTTTCTCATTATCTCCATGTCTCTCTCTCTTTCTCTCTCTCTCTAATAAATAAATTTTAAAAAATCTTTTTTTAAAAAAGAAGGCAAAGGGATAGCATGTAAAAAATGATATTGTTTGTTGAAAACTCATTGAATTGTATATCATCATGGGTTATATGAAACTGTTTCAAAAATGTAACTTGGCTAATAATTGTAGTGATTTGCTGATTCACATGTTATCTTTTCCTTGAAACTTCTCTATCATATGTTAAGAACTGGCGCTTTTGCTCTAAAGGTGCCAAAGTAGGAGTATAGCCATCCTCTACTTCCTGTTCAAAAGTAGAACATTGAAGAGAAACTAAATTATGGAGGAGGGTGAAGAGGAATTATGTAAAAGCAAAAATCCCAAGACCAAACAAAAAAGCAGATATCACAACTGATATTTCAGATCCCTTGCCCATTTTTAAATTGCGTTTTTTGTCTTTTTATTGCCAACTTTTAAGTTATTTATGTATCTAGACACAAGTCTTTTATAAGATATATAAGTTGCATATATTTTCTCCTATTCAGTAGTTTGTCTTTTTACTTTCTTGATGGTATCCTTTGAAACATGAAAGTTTTTAATTTTGATGAAATTCAGTTTATTTATTTCTCTGATTGCTGGTGCTTTTGTATTCACACTTAAAAAGTCGTTGCCAAGTCCAGAGTCATGGAAATTTAGGCCTATGTTTTCCTCTCAGAATTTTATCATTTTGCTCTTACATGTAGGTATTTGATCCACTTTGAGTTAGTTTTTGTATATTGGGTGAGGTAGTGGTCCCACTTCATTCATTTGGATTTGGATATCCAATTGTCCCAGCACTAATTTGTTGAAAAGACTATTGTTTCCTCATTGAATTATTTTTGTATAATTGTCAAAAATTGATTGATCATAAATATGAAGGTTTATTTCTGGAATCTAAATTTCATGTCACTGATCTATAGTATGTTCTTACACAGTTTTTATCCCATTGCTCTCTTAAGTTAGTTTGTGAGTAGTTTTTGTTTGCAATGATACAATATTCTTTAGAGATTAAAAAAATTATATAAACATATATACATAAACTCTTCAGAGTTTATGATTTCAGTCAAATTTTGTTACTAAAATTTATCCATGTCATAGAAATAATTTAGTAATTTCACTGTTCTGTAATATCTTGTTGAATATACCATACTTTATCCAGCACCCTTTCTATAGGCACATGGGTCACTTCCTTGCTTTTTTTTTAAAGATTTCATTTATTTATTTGATACATAGAGAGAGAGAGAGATCACAGGTAGGTAGAGAGGCAGGCAGAGAGAGAGGGGGAAGCAGGCTCCCTGCTGAGCAGAGAGAGCCCAATGCAGGGCTCCATCCCAGGACCCTGAGATTATGACCTAAGCCAAAGGCAGAGGCTTTAACCCACTGAGCCACTCAGGCACCCCACTTCCTTGCTTTTATGCCTTCTATTTGTACAGTGTTTCTATGAAAATTCTTGTACCTATCTACTAAATC
>CM053611.1:45420560-45468406 GCA_028646535.1 Procyon lotor
TAAAGTATTTACATCTTAATTAACAGTAATGCCATCATATGAGAGATGCCACAAACAAAATTTCACAGCTCTTAAAATTTTTTTAATATTTAGAAATAACATATTTTACTAAAATCAAAATTTTATAACTGCTGATAAAATTTTCTCATTCTGAAGAATATGTTTTTATAGTCTAAGTACAGATTTTCTTGTTCTTTTTTTGGTTCTTTTAACCTCTTATCTTGGGATAATCTTGAAATATGCACTATCCATAGTATATATCTCAAAGATAAGATGGGGTCATTCAATATGGATATCTTCTGATACAGCCCAGAAATGAGACAATAAAAAGTTGACCTGAAAGTCCTATCCTGTAAAAACATTTGCATAGTTTTTACGACTCCTGGCCTGATCCTTCATCCTTTCATGAAAGGACTATGGGTCTGGGCCTTTAGAATTATCTTTATTTTTATTAAATTTGGAAGTTATGTTATTTATGGTATATTTATATAATTTTCTGAAAAATAAGTCATCCCTTCTTTAGGAAATACCCAATTCTAGTGACTAATTTCTGATTGGGTTTTAAAGTCACCATTACTATTTACAATCTAATTGACAATGAGCACAGACATTTATTGTACCTTTGGTGTCTGTTAGTATGTTCTATCAGAAATATAGGATCTACATGATAGTTTCATGTCACAAAATATATATGTCACAGGTACTTGAGAACCTTACAAACACTTAAAAAATGAACAATTTCTGATTCTATTCATTAGGAATACTAATGCTACATAAGTATCAGTTCAACAGTTCAACAGATGTTTGAACTCATGTAACATTAAGACAGTATAAAATGGTAGCCCAAATGGTTCAACCTCCATTTTCCAGCTACTAAATATTACTTCTTAAATTTAATTCAAAATGTTCTTTAAATTCTAGCATTGTCTGTATGTTTTAAAGAATGAGCTTGAGAGACAGTTTTGAGTTTAGCAGAGCCAAACCTCACTAAGGACGTGTTAAGAGTATGTTATCAGATAAGTAACATTAATTTGATTGCGCGAGGATTTAATGTGTAAGTGAAGTTCAAAATTTCCATTAAAGTTTATATGGAACCATCTGTCTGCACAACTAGAGATTAACATTGTTGTAACAAAATCCAAAACCCTACTTACATGACAAGTGCTACTTTATACAATAGCAGCATAAACTATATTTAAATTTAGATAAGTACAGATTCTTTTAAAATAACATATTTCTTTACTTACCCAAAGAATTACAACTTATGAAAACACTCTTTGTGCTAATAGGCATATAACATGAAGAATAAAATGCCTTATGCAAATAAGGAGTATTTGTATTCAAGTAAAATATATCAAGATTTCCAAAGTTAATGAACAGACCAAAAAAGTAAATGAAAAATTTTATGTCAAGTTTGCTCATTATCAAGATCTATTTTAAGTGAGGAAATCAAACCTTCCACTCTTTTTCTGATCTGATGAGCACAGGGTCCTTGTTCCTTATTATAATGGTCTTTTTTCTGGAAGCATTATGGTGTGGAAGGTGGTTTAGGAGATGGACAGGATCCTTGACTATCAAAACTGGTTGCTCGGCCAGGTAACTGAAAGACAATAATTTCATAATGGATAATCTAGTACAAGAAATAATAAAGGAAGTAGTTGCTGCTACCTTTAATAGTGCATATTCACCCATGAGATGCTAGTCTCTGAAAAGAAGACATACATAATTCCCCTTGCCCCCTAGAATTCACCTTCTTGGGCAACATGATGGGGCACAGACATCTCATGGAGATGTAGGCAGAGCATGATACAAAATGGCATGCAGAGCAACACTGTACACACAACTATTCATGACTGCAGACTCATTTCACCTTTATAATGGGCTTTTAGTTATTGCTGTCAAATAAAATGGTTTGTGGTAGTGGGGGGTGACTGCTAGGTAAGAGCAAGAAGGCTCAAGGCACAAGAGACCATATTGCACTTGCTCTAAGGCAGGTGATTTTTAGAGGGGCAACTAATGAGACAAGAGGAACTGTGGCTAATGAGAGCCATGAGTGTTGAAGAATATCTTATGGTCCCTAAATATTATGTGTATTTAAAAAGTTCAATTACAGCAGGATAAACTTTTGACGTAGGTAGAAGTAAGAGATTTTGTAAATGATGCTTTAGTCTCTGTCCCACCAACTTACCTAGTTTTCAAATAATTGTTCCTTTCTCATTTTAATCCCTTCTCTGGCAATAAAACATATAATTATACACTCACCACTTTCCCAAAATGCAAAATCCAGCCAGTTCTTAGGTCTCTAGTCCATATGTTCTGTTTGACCAATGAATGTAGGTGCAGGAGTTGGAAAAAAGGAGCTACTTGCTGGAGAAAGTACATTTACATAGTCTTTTAGTCCCATTTGTCCTCTGATAATCAGCTGCTAGAAAAATATCTGGGATCTTCTTCTGATGCCCATATTGTAGCGTGTTCTTCCTGTTTGTCCTACAATGACTGAAAAGTGTTCACATGTCCTGAGACACAAACATATGCCTGTTCCAGAGCTCCCCTTTACCAGATAAATGTATAGCTGCTTATAAAACAGTCTTAAGTAATTATAATATACTGTGGGTCATACCAGCCCTGTCTCTTCATTAGTGAAAAGTTCTTTCTCACATTGTCTCTTTTCTCCTTACATAATTCTAAAGTCTGTAGGGGCATGCCTTTCTGTTTTCATTAAATATGGAGAAATGCAGCTGTAGACAGAACAAGTGATCTGCTCGGGATAAGACAACCAGAGGAGCGAGGATTAGATCCCACATCACTTATCTGTGTGGTTCTCCGCCTGACACACTTTGTCATGTGTCAAATCATGTCTAGATTCTTAGAATTAATATTTGCTTTTCAAACTTTAAGTGAAAATAAGATGAGAAGCAGGAGAAGGATAGCGATTGTATAATGAGAAGTAGCGTATACTTTATACTATACTTTAGACAATACACACTGTTGACATGAAACCCAACTTCCCAAGACTTGCGGAATACACTCGTTTGTACTTCTGATGCACTCTAGGGGAAAGTGCTGTGTGAATGTGAATTTATGTCGGTGTATGTGTGTCTTTTTTGATTTACATTAAATGAAATGCGACAAAGATTCAGGACCTTAATATATAGGAGCAGATCTCTTATCCATAGAACAGCTCACCTCTGTTGCCTGAGCATGCAGTGTTCATACAGTGTTCATCAAAATTTCCCTATAATGTCCTGGGTAACACAGCCAAGGTCACATTTTTGCGACTAAGCTGAAGAGAACCTGGGCCCACTGACATTTAGTTAATTACACTGTGCTGCTTCTCCCATTTAAGCCAGTGCTTAATGCCAGAACAAGAAGCAGAACACGAACACAGTAGTATCTTTTTCACTTCCTATGTGGCTATCATATTCCTTTAATTGCATTGCATGAATTCCATCATCTACCCCACATCCTTTTGTCAACCTGCATTACCTCTCAATCAGTCAGGTCACATAAAAGACTTACTTTGTGACTCTTCAAGAGAATCCAGCAATCGTCTTTGGGAAAGGAAGTCACTCCACCTAGCGACATTTGGTGTATCAAGTAGACTGACAACTAACTTAAAGGTTAAAAATCCTGACAAATTGGTGTTGATACTTCTGGTTAATATAACTATTAATGGTAGTTGTAATCAGAGCTAACATTATGTCAAACTCTGTGCTAAGCACTTAAAATTTGGCATTTTATTTAGTTTTATTCTTTGAGTTTGCTACTATTACACACTAACAGCAGACGTATAGAGAGGTTACAGAATTTGCCCAAAGTTCTCCATTACGTACGTAGTCACACAGCAGAGCCCGGCTTTGAACTCAGGCAAGCTGATGCCTCAATAGTTTAAAAATCTGTGAGCACTTTTACTTTCTGCCCAGGGTACTGGGAGAGATACCTCTCCCTTTAGAGAGAAGAGTTGTATTAGAAGATAGCATTTCTATTTAGGGATTCTAGGGAAGATTAGGTAAGGTGGCTGTTTTCATAAAAGAGAAGCAGCAAAATTCAGTTTCCAGGTAGTAATAAATTTATTTGATTGCTCTATCACTCACTGATAGAAGTTTTTAGGCTATGTAAAGAAAATGACAGACTTGCAATTTTTATGAGCTTACTGTCCAAAGGAATATCAAACCCAAAAGTTTAGTAGTTTCTCAAATCCTACAAGACACACAGAACTCTGAATACTGGATGAAAGATTATGTGGGATGGAAGTAAGAACAATGCTTAAAAAAAATAGGTGAATAAATAAAATGACGGATGGATGTTAGCAGATAAATAATACTTAAGCAGAAGAGATAAAAAAAGAGAGTAGGTGCCAGGCAGCCACAGCATACCTCCAGCAAGGGGTGCCAGTGTGTTATTGGTTTTCGGTGATAGGCCAGCATTTCATTCCAGTGGTCTCGCCCAAGACCTTCAGCATCCAGTCCTGTTCTACACACTCCTATGACTTCATTGTGTCCTACCCTACGATTCGGGAAATATCACACTTTCATTCCAACATTCAAAGATAAATGGAGTTTTGCACATCTTAGCAGAATTTGAAACATATGATTTAAACACTCAATTTTATGATAGGTTCTAAATGATTCCGCAGATTAAACTACATTAGGTCAAATTGAAAATCTTAAGTAAACAAAAGTTCCTACACAGGATCTGCATTCAAATATGAATTTGTAAAAGGAGCACACACAAACCATTTTAGTTCTCTGTAATTGAGCACATTTTACAATAAAATAGAATGAGAAATGCCAGCTGTTCATTACCTTCATTGTTGAATTTCCTTTTTAGAAGCAGTACTATTAACATTAAGTGCTATAAATCAGATCTTGTTTTTTTCCACAAGGCTTCATGTTTTATAACGATGCTTAGATTTCTTACCAAGAGCTTAATACCCACTTTCTTATATAAATGGCCATATTTAATTGACTACGTGATAGGTCAACATGTGTCACTGCTTGTACTACAATTAAACAGGGCAGGGCTATCATCAGTACGATAGATTTGATTGAGCACCAGAGCATAGTGCACAACATTCCTATTTTCTACTCCTGTTCTTTTTTCACAGCAACAAATCAAAATAACAATGATACTTAATATTTTTGAGAGCTTATTATGAGCCAGACACTGTTATAAGTAATGTAAATGTTCTGAATGGCTTAGTTCGCACACCATGACCATCAGTATCATTATCATCAGGTCATTTTATGGAAAAATAAACTAAACACCCAGAAGTTAAGGGGCCCACCTGTACACAGTAAGAGGCAGAGGCAGGATCTGAATTAAGACGGCTGACTCAAGTGTGCATGTGCTAAGTTGCTTCTTAAGAATGGAACGTAACTTAAAGGCATTTCTATAGGGTTCTTTTGATAGACATCTCTTAAGGAGACTATTGAGATGATCTTAGGACCTTTCATTATTTTCTTCCTGTCACCGATGTAGATATGAATGTTTGCTATTATGTTTCTTCCATATGACGTTTCCCAAACAAGCATATTTTTAGGAATAATTTTTTAAATCTTTCTGTTCTATATATTGTCAAGATCCATTTCCCTGAAATTGTCTGCATGACAAATGCTCTGTTGTATCTACCTGCAATCACTGTGAAAAACAATAGGAATTATTTTTTGGAAAGTAGAACAAGGGCTTCTGATGAAAACACTGCAACATTTTTAGAGTTTGAAATTTTAACTAATTCAAAACTTTTCTCTCTCTAAATAGTGACAGTTTTTTTTCTCCAAACTGTGATATAAACTAATTGTAAATAGATGGTATAAATCATTTTACTTTTTAATGCTTCATTTTCTAGCTCTGAGCCAGAGGATAGAATATTCATTTCTCTGGGTTATAGATTCCTGGTTACTACTATTTTCATGATACTATGAAATGGAGCAATCCTTTTTAATACATTAGAACAAAATAAACATAGCAGGACACTGTCTATATGCTAATTTTGTAGGTTAAACATGCAGTATCCCTTTCCAAAAGGTTTATAAATATAAAAAGCAAAACAATACAAAGAAGTATATAGCAAGGGCCAAATAAGAGATATGAACCTTTAGTGGGACAAGAGCTCAGAGGGAAGAGGTTGGGATGCTGAAAAAGACACAGAAGGGGTGACTTGAGCAGAGCTCTGAAGCCTGGGTGGGATGAGATACACAGAGCAGGGTGACATTTCAGACAAGGCAGGAGTGGGAGAGCAAAGCTGGAGCGGAAGCAGGAAGAAACGGCAGAGCTGTACTTGGGAGTCTGGAATTTTTTTATGAAAGAATTGACTCAAAGGGTGTGAGCTCACAGAATTACCCACAAAGCACATTTAAGACTGATGCGAAGGCATCAAGGCTGGATTCCTATGGTCATTATTCACCTTCTACTCATAATACTCACTGTTAATGGTTCTGTGTTATGCTAATGTCTTGCAAATGGGAAAAGTGAATCCCAAAGAGATTACAAAACTTGCCCTTTCACACAGCCAGTTAATGATAGAGCTTGGCTAAGAATTAGGATATTCATATTCCAGCCCAGTTTGGAAAACAAACTCCATTGATTGTAATTTCTGCTGTTACTGTAAAAAGACGTCCCCAGAGTGCTTTCTGTAATGGGTTCCATATTACTTCTGCACCACTCTTTCACCAGCCCCAGGGGTCCTGTCCTTCGACTTAAGAATGACTTCTTTTGGAAAAGCAAAAGAGAAATTTTATAACAAGGGAAAAATGAATTTTGAATGAATCATTTTTTCCTCTTTCATTTTAAATTAAAACTGTTGGAGCAGTAAATAACCTGAAAAGTTGAATTTGCTCTGCATATGACTAAACATGGCTGTGGTTCAATGAGTGAGAAATACATATACGTACCTATCGTAATCCATGACTGCGATGGAGAGGCTGACCTGGTCCACATTCTCTGGAGGGATATCGAAAATAATGGCCTCATTGTACACAGGGTTTAGAGTATTTTTCTTTGTAGTTGTTTTCCTCTTTTTTAGTCTTCGACCCTCACACATCAGAGACACTTTGACATAAGGATCTAGGGATGGTAAGGTAATTTCATTAAAATGAAAGTAGTAGTGCAGTTAACTGTTACTAAATAAGAAAATGGTATATTAAGCCTTTTAGTATTATCAGTTTTAAATTCAAATGACTTATTTAGAGGCAATAGACTAACACTTTCTTTTAAATGTAAGAATTTATCTTAAATGAACCAAAAAATCATTAACTCTGTTTTTATTTTATTTTAAAGATTTATTTATTTATTTGACAGAGAGAGAGAGAGACATCGACAGAGGGAACACAAGCAGGGGTATCGAGAGAAGGAGAAGCAGGCTTCCCACTGAGCAGGGAGCCCTATTCCAGGCTTGATCTCAGGACCCTGGGATCATGACCTGAGCCCAAGGCAGATGCCTAACAACTGAGCCACTGAGGCGCCCCCTCAGTCTGTTTTTAAATAAAACAGAGGAAACTTACTAATCTATCAAGAGTCTATCACGAACCAGTCCAGAACTATAATATGTCTTCTCGTCACAGCTGTTTGAGGACACATTTTGCTAAAAGTGATTTCTAGGGCACCTGGGTGGCTCAGTCATTAAGTCTGCCTTTGGCTCAGTTCATGATCCCAGGGTCCTGGAAACCAGCCAGCATCCAGCTCCCTGCTCAGCGGGAGCCTGCTTCTCTCTCTCCTACTCCCCTGTTTGTGTTCCCTCTCTGGATGTCTCTCTCTCTCTGTCAAAGAAATAAAATCTTTAAAAAAAAAGTGATTACTAGGGAATGTAATCCTAAGAAGTAAGTATAATTGCCTTAAAGTTAATTTCCTTCAAAATGATTTAGGATAAGAAGACTAAAATTTGTAAAAGAGTAACATTGTATCTAGTGCATATATGTGTGTGTGTGTGTGTGTGTGTGTGTGTGTGTGTGTGTGTGTAACCACAATGAGTAGAAGTTAGAATTTTCCTCAGTTGTTGGAAAGGTACTAAAATAAGAAGTTTCATTTTACAGTCATAGTGTTGGTACTTGATAAGGGGCTCAGGCTGAAGAAATAAATGATCACTACAAATATATTAAACACATTGTATTTAATTGTATACAATAGTATAGTATAAAAGTAATATCTGGCTTAAAGATGTTCTCAAGGAAGGTTCTTGATATGACATTGTCTATATGTTGCCAACTTGAAAGGGAAAAATTATTGGGGGTATATTTTTATGGGCCAAAGGGGTCAAATAAATGTTAACAAGTTCTCCCCCAGTTGACTGATCTCTGTTTTACTTCTCTTACCTTGAGTAGGAAAATTGTTAGGGTATTACAGAAAATTACACAGTATTATATGAAAGTTTCTATAAAAGCCTTACTTTTGTATCTTTTCACAAGAAGGAGGCATGGCTTTGAAAGAGGGTGTTGACATTGGGGTGAGAATGCTAGAGGGTTAAAACAATCAGTATCTGCTCTACGTTCATTTATTTTTTCCCCTTTATTCTGGTGGCCCTCCAACAGTAGCACCAACCACCACATCTTTCTCTCTCTTTCCACCAATGTCGTATTAAGTCTCATTTCCTTGGAAGAAGCCAAGATCATGGCAGTATAAATTTACTTGAATGTATGCCTTTTAGGCTCTAGAAAAATGTATCTGTATATTTCATAAGCGTTTCATCAAGGAGCAAAAATATATTTTCTGCCTAGAAATAGGTTATGTAAAGTAAGACAAAATAAAATGGCAGTGTTCAATGGCTGTTTCCCATTTACTTCTCAATTTTATAATGATAGGAAGTATGTTCTAAGGAAGAAACTCACTTCTGTGATACTCTTTTGTGTATGAGGCCCCAGGCCTAGACCTCTCATTAACAATGGGCACAAGGCATGCTTTATCCTCTGCCACCTCCATCATGTCTCCGACGACATTTCTTCACTAGTGACAAGGATAATTTACTGGTTTCTTAGTTGATTCACAAACCTCTTGTGAGAATTAATGAGGTGGTGTTCTCAGAGCATGCACTCATCTGATGAAAAGCTTCATATAAACAAAAAGTAATCTTGCACTTAATTATAACTTTGATGCTGTCTGTTTGTCTCAGAATTTGATCTCTTTTGATATATGGTGGGAAGAGCAGGAGAAACAGTAATTTGCAGAGTACACTGCTTAAATTCTTCAACATTTACTGACCCAAGACTTTTTCACCAAAATAAATGTGGAATTTACTTTCTGCCTTTATATATCAGCGATGTATTGCAAATTTTGAAAAATGAAAAAATTATTCACAGAATAGTTCAAAAGTGAAGATAATCAAGAAAAACCTATAATGAGAAGGCTCCCTCCCATCTGTTCCCACACCTCTCCACCCCTTAGTTTTCCTGTGTCATTCTGGTATTTCTTTTTGCAAATATTAACAACATAAATATATATTGTAACACTCCTCATTCTTACACAGAAAGGAGCATGATACCCATACTTATTTTTGCACCTCACTTATTTTTTATTTACTTAGTATATCCTGGAGCTCTTTCTACACTAGAACACAGAGTTCCCTCATGCTCTTTGTAACGCAAATTTAGTTTTTCTTTGTTCTGAAGAACCACAAAGTTAGATTCCTTTCCCCCTGTCATCCTTTCCTGTATCTCCACTACCATTTCTTATTTGTTTAATTCGACAAATGCTCACTGACTTCTGTCCTCTGTCCTGATCATTTTTTCTTCTACAGAGTTGGCCAGAGTTCCCATATGAAGCTAATACATAAGCCTCCAGATTGTAGTGATATAAATGAAGGGGTAAAGGATCATGATGTGGCTTTACCTTTTTATCAAAATTAGCACAGAAAGAGAAATTTCCTCCATGAACATCTTTAAGAAACTTCAAGAAGCATTGCTTTATTTTATTATTTCTTTCAGTCCCTACACGTGCCCAAATTTTTATTTTGAAACGTGGTAAGAATGCAGATGCAGATGATGGTCTTGGAAACTTGTTATTTCTTTGCAGATCAGGTGAGGGAGATAAATTCAGTCTACATGTGTTTTCATACTTATAGGGTAATGCAAGCTTGAGGTCAAGAATCTTCTTTTATAAGCAACTGATTAGTTAGAAGTAGGGAAGGGATTGGTAAATTACGAATTTTTAAGAACTAAATTGGTAGAGAAAGAAATAAAAATAAAAACCCAAGTTCACGGTCAATCTATTTGATAGCCTCTTTTAAAAATGTGTAACAATAATGTAAATACAGGAGGTGGTTTGGAGTATTTTGGTAATCTCTTTTTCCACTTTTATAATAACCCACTATAGATAAATGAACTCAATAATTCAGTAGCCATACATAATTTTGGATACAAGAAATATTTTTATTTGGAATGTACCCTTAACCCACTAGCCAATTGTGTATACATACCTGATGAGCCAGTGATATCCATAGCCTTCAGATTTCTGCACTTGATGACAGTCAATGTCATACGTCCAGCAGTTGGCAAGTAACAAAGGGAGAACATGATTTCACCCAGATCTATACTTTCCTAGAAAGGCAATTGGTAATGTTACCGATTTCAAACACCAGATACTGAAAACAAAATACAATTGAAGAGGTTAAGTATTTGAATGTCATTCTAAATTGTTTTATTAAGGATGCAGATAATATTGCAAGGAAATTGTTCTAAACAGAATGAGAAAAGAGAGTATATTCCAGCTGTTCATTTGACATCTCCACTTGTGTTTTTAACAGGAATCTCAAGCTCAATATAGTCAAAACCAGACTGCTGATTCCGCTCATTCCCATTCACCTTCTGAAACCAATTCCTCTGTCAGTCTTTCCAAAACCCAGCAAAGGATATGTCATCATTCACCCAGAGGCTGGAGCCAGAGCCCAGCAGTCGCTTTTATTCTCTTTCCGTCACCCCTACACATTATTATTTAAATAATAATGCTATTATTTTATTATTTATAATAAATATTATTTTATAATTATATTATATATTATATCGTATATATAATTATGTATTATATATTATATAAATAGATAATATTTAAAAAATATAAAATATATATATAATTATATATATATATTTTTATATAATTATATAATATATAATATATATAATAATTATATTATATAATATTATAAATAAATATTATTTATAATAAAATTTTATTATTTATAATAAAATAATAGCATTATTATTTAAATAATTAGTTAATATCATTTAAATAATAATATTTAAATAATAATTATTAAATAATAATGTATTATTGTCATGAATGTGTATTATTATTATTTAATACACATTTAATACATTTAATGTTTATAATAAATAATAATTAATAATAATATTTAATAATAAATAACATTATTATTTCTATTTTCTAGTCTTGTCTACTCTGTCTGCAAAATAGATCCCAAATTAGTGACTTCCTTTTCAGGTCTATTCATACCATTCAAGCCAATATCACTTCTTCTCAGGATTATATTATGAATCTCTAAAATTGATCTATCTCTGAAGCAAAGTGATCACTTATGAAATGCAAATCAAGTTATTTCGCTCTCCTGCTTAAGCTCATCTAAGGGCTCACAATTATACTGGAATATAATTCTAGTATATCAAACTCCTGGCATATTAGTGGGGTAACTATAAATCTTGGTATATCTGAGAAATTATCGGTTTACACCTATTGTCTTGGTGAAATTAGTAAGAACCTCTCCTTCAATTCTTAAATTTTTTGATTTGGACTGTGCATCACAAGGTCACACATATAAGGCTCCATGTGATTGGGATCCTACCTGTCTTTCTAACCTTATTTCTTGCCTCTCTTCTCAGCTTACTGATACAGACTCAAAAGCCTTTTTTTTCCCTTTTTCTGTTACTCAAACAAATGCAGTTTGTTCCTGCTTTTTCCTGGTGCATTTTATTTTTCTCTCTTCTATCTTTCCATGGATGACTCCTTCTCACTATTCAGGACTCAGCTCAAGCAGCATCCCCTCAGTGAGACCTCTCAGTGTATCTCCCCCCACTGCCTCCTTTTATTTATTTATTTGGAATAGTTTCAGAAGAATAGGGATTTTTATTTTTATTTATTTATTTTTTTAAAGATTTTATTTATTTGACAGAGAGAAACACAGCGAGAGAGGGAACACAAGCAGAGGGACTGGTAGCGGGAGAAGCAGGCTTCCCGCAGAGCAAGGAGCCCGATGCGGGGCTCGATCCCAGGCCCCCGGGATCTGACCTGGGCCGAAGGCAGACGCCCAACAACTGAGCCACCCAGGCACCCCTATTTGATTATCATATAATGTATTATTTGCCCCAGGGTACATGTCTGTGAGTCGTCAGGCTTACACATTTCACAGCACTTACCATATCTTTTTGAAGGAATGAAAGATTATTAGTTCAGGTGGACAAAAACTGACCCGCTTTGTATCAAATATGAATTTGAACTGTCCACAGTACCCTTCTATAGATATATTTCCTCTCCATAGCTGCACAGATGCTGGACAAATGAAAACGAGTGTGAACAATGCATATTTAGGATGCTTCTCAAAGAGCTGTTCACAGGATTTAATCAAATCATTTTTGGTAAGATAATATGTTGGAGATTTAATTTGGCAGGAATTAAGTTGCTATGCGCCTAGGCCTGTAGAATTAGGTATTCCTGAAAATTCTTCATGACAAACTATTAACATTTTTGGACTTATCCTTACAGCTTAGGTTCTGATTTATGCAATTCCTATTTCTTTATTTATGGTCTAGAAGTAGTAGAACCTGCTAATTAAGAACATAAACTTTAGAGCGAGTTAAACCTGTGTTTGACTCCTGCTTTCTACTTCCTAGCTGTGAGTTCCTAGGAAATTTAATTAAGCTTTGAAACTCTGAAAATTCATTTTCAAATTGAGGAAAATACCCACTCAACCATGGTTTTAGTCATTAAATGAGATAATATAAATAAAGTCCAAGGCATTTAACACGGTGTCTGGCATATAATAAAGGATGCTGTTTTATTCATGGCTGTATTGCTATCACATGGAGCAGTACCTTACACAGATCGGGTGCTCAGTAAGTACTAGATAAATGAAAAAAATTAATGAAGCAATTATTACTTTTAAGAACTTTAGTAAAAAATATTTTAAAATAAAGATATATCCAACTGGGTCTCTTCTGGGCTGTTGGATTGCTGCAAACCCAAAATAGTGAGCAAGATCCAACAGGAGAGGCTTGAGAAAAAACAGAAAGAGTACAACCTCTTACTAATGAGTCATTTTTTTCACCACCAAGCAATTATTGAGTATTATTTGCTAGGTGTGCTGCTAGGAGCCACACATACCAAGATAGATGTGGCATGACTTTGTCCTTGAAAATCTCCATTGAGAAGGAAAAGAGTAGGCTATAAAAGGCTAATTAAATTAGTCTGGATCCTACTTTATCTGATGACTTTATCTGATGATGCTCTTCTGTTTCTCTTTCTACCTCTTTCCCAGTGTTTCTTCAGGCTGAGTCAATAGAGTTTTCTCTGAAGTTTTCTATCTGGCAGCCACCCCCAGTCCCTTTCTCTCACTGTATATTTCTCCTTCCAGGAACAATCAATAAAAGTAGGCATATTTTGTCACCAGCTTAATTTTTGTCAGAAAATTAAGGGATCCTTTTATGAATGTAGAGAGCATTTATTAGGTTCTACCAAGAAACATGGTGGGGATGGCAATGGAGAAGCTAGGGAGGAAATAAGGGACATGATCTCAGAGATGAAATGCCTAGAGTCCAAGAAGGAATGTACCACGTACAAACAGACAAAGGTACATAGAGATATCTAAAGGGATTAGTAAGCAAAACATTTTACTTACTAATTTATTTATTTTTATGTGTGTGATTGATATGGTTTTACTTTTACACATGGAACAATCTGTGGAAGTAATTTTTCTACTTCTTTAGATATAACACATGCTTACTGGTTGAAACAAAGTTAGTTTACCATATTTGGTCCCATCTTTCTATCTGGCTGCAACATAATTTTGACTATTTGTTATTAACAGGTATTGGTAAACATCAAGAGGTTAAACTGAGGAGCTGACCAAAGCACTAGCCTAAATAAATTGAAAGCAAAGAGCATGATTAAAGAACATTTCCAGGCAGCTCTGTATGACAGACTAGGTGGCTTTTTGCCTATTATAGTAGTAAGAAGTCTCCTTAAATATTTCAACTCCATGAGGTCAGGAGTTTTAATGATACTGGAATGAACTGGGTGGTAAAGATTAATGTATACTATACGTGCATAATAACTGCATAAAAGTTGGATTCTTCATTAGACTAGATTTTTTCCTTCAGGAAACGTCAATGTGAAAGAACTGAAATTGCATACACTCTGTAAAGGGCAGAATACTCTCTAAGGTAAATACCAATATTCTATAACTTTTTAAATCTGAAGCAATCTAAAAGATAATTATGAGAAATGAACTTAATGAAGGTAAATGGCTGTATAACCTTTAAAAAGGTCCTGTTACAAATGTAACAGCAGAACTTCAGATTTTGGCTACAGTTCTGTGAGCTAGTGTGTACTAATTTTTGGTAACCCCACTGAATCTGTTCCTGTGCTGATGGTGCAGCACCAGGGATTGGGTTGAATTTTAATTGCCACTTCTTCTCTGCCCAAGATCACTGCATTTTATAAGGCCATACTCAGTCCCAACAGTCTGAACTCCCTCCTGTACAGCAAAGAAGCAGAAGATAAGTTGAAAGGTCTTTGCACATATAGCATAAATTAACAAAGTTATATGGTGAAATTCTCTTAAATAAGGAGACTGCCTCATTTCTTATTCATTTACTATTTACTTATTCACTTACCCATTTTCTATTATTTTAGACAAAATTCTTTTTTTTTTTTTTAAAGATTTTATTTATTTACTTGACAGAGAGGAGAGAGATCACAAGTAGGTAGAGAGGCAGGCAGAAAGAGAGGGGGAAGCAGGCTCCCTGCTGAGCAGAAAGCCCAATGTGGGGCTCGATCCCAGGACCCCGAGATCATGACCTGAGCGGAAGGCAGAGGCTTGAACCCACTGAGCCACCCAGGTGCCCCTATTTTACACAAAATTCTAACAAGAATGTTTACTTGATATATCAATCTCCAGCAGGTCAAAACTCACATGTGGAATGTGGAGATGGGGAAACTAACCAGTAGTCTGTCTGGTGAAGGCAGCAATAAATGATAGCTAGAAAGACACTACTCATACAAGAAAAAAGCAAATATTTAAAAAAGGATAACAATCTGGAATCCTTTTGTATCAAGGGGAACTGATACTAATAATGCCTCACTGACTTAAAAACAGCATTTTACTATAGATTTCAACAGTAATTAATGTTCAAAATGATAGCTTTTGAGTGATTAAGCTTAGAAAAAATATTCTATATGTTCTGTTTAAGAAAATAGAGTATACACTATTTTTTTGGAGTTATTTTATATCCAAAATCCTTAAAATGTTTGAATTGGTAGTTTTGGGTTTTAGTTTCTTAAAATGAGAAAGGCCTTGCATTTCTGAAAAGTTTAATTATGGATAAACTCATTTATTTCAATTCTACATGAACATGAACTCCCCATATTAACCTTGGAAAAACCATTGTATGTTTGGGCAAATAATCATTTGAGACACTGCTGTAAGTCTAGCATATAGTGTTCTATAAGATTTCTTTCAAGTACAAAGACTCTTCTCATACACACTAATGTATTTGGTGGAACATTCTCAGTGACAGTCTTCTAACTGTACACTCGGAAGAAGGGCTTCTGAAAAAGGCTAACTAACACTGAGGCTGGCTCAGGGACTGCACATTCGATTTCTTTATCCTGGGTCCACAGATACAGAGCTGGGTAGATAAAGATCACTTTCTAATAATTGGCAATAGTTAACATCATAAATCTAGTCAAAGTTATAAAGATTTTTCCATGTGCCATCTCTCCGAGATAGAAATAAAAGTCATTGGAAAGATAAGTTGATATGTAGGTAGTTGCATTTTACATCCTATTTCAGGACTGAGCTAATAGTAAGATCAAATTACAGCAACTGAGTACAGAGATGGAGAGGAAGCAGATTCAAGGCTGCATAACTACAGCATGTTCTAACCAAGGGAAGTACTCCTGGAGGGAAGTAGACATCACATTTAGGGTTTGAGAGCCTAACAACATGGGACTGGCAGAGAAGAGGAATAATACTGTACGAGTACTATGATTAATATTTACAAGTAAGAATGGCAGCTTATGTTGAGAAATAAGGAGTTTGATGATATGTTGGAGGAGATTTAAGGCTCTATGTAGTTTATTCTGTGACTCCTGTGCGTAATAGGGTCCAAAGGTATTGGTAATATAAGCATGGGAGCTTGGCAGAACGAAAAGGACGTACAGGTTCCCAGATCAGAAAAGGCAGAATTAAAATCTTACATCTCCCATGTATTAGTTGGTAATGAAAATACTATCTGGAAAATATTTCTTTGTTTTGAGTAGGCTAGATTAGGATGAAAAAAAGGAGGGGTTGGGGTGCCTAGGTGATGCAGTTGGTTTCAGCTCACGTTACAATCTCAGTGTCTTTAGATCTCAGCGCGGGCCCTGCACTCAGTGTGGAGTCTGCTTAAGACTCTCTCTCCCTCTACCCTCCCCCAACTCTTTCTCTGTCTCAAATAAATAAATAAATCTCTAAAAAATATTAGGGAGGGGGCTATTAAACAGGTATGTGAAGGTGTTGGCTGAAGAAAGGTTTGAATTCAGAGATATACTAGATAGTAAGAATCATTAAGACTTAAAAAAAAAATCTTTAAACAAGCAATTTGTTACCATGGTGACAGCAGTCATCACATCCACTTAGCACCCTAAATGCTGCCTGCCTTCCACATTTCCTGGTTGGTAAGAAAACGGATACTTTTCCTCACACTGTTAAACAATGTGTTACTGGATCAAATGAGCATCTTCATTAAATTACTAGTCTTTCATTCGCCTGCTCACAAAATGAAGCTACAGTGCAGTGGGTCTGTTGCATTCAACCTACTATAAAGTATCTATTTCTTTCTGATTCACATCATCCATCCACCTGAGAAAATCATGGAATTTAACCTTGGGCAATCCACTTAACCTCACTTGACCTCAGTTTCTTTGGTATTACATGAGGGTGTCCCAAGGGGTGAACTAATTTATTTTCCAGCTCTAAAATTTTGTAATTTTAAGCAGTGGTGAAATGAATACTAAATAGTATATATAGTTCAAGCATGTTCAGGAATGTATGGATAGGCCCTTTAGCCCTTGTTTGCTATAGACCAAGCAGAGCCTCATTAGAAAGACCACAAAGGATCGACTGGTGCTAATAGCTCAATTTCAAGTTTAAGAACAAGGTCAGGGTTGATCTGGTTGGGAATATGTGGGGAAAGACCATACTAGATAAGGAACATACCTGGTTCTTTCCATGAAATCTAGGAGGACTTCAGAGGTGGGTGACTTTTAATCTGAACTTTAAAGAATAACCAAATGTAAGGAGAATTAAAAACAGAGGGAGGAGTATATAAAGAGGCTTGAGATGCAGAATGGAGGGTCCAACCATGACCAGAAGGTAAACAGAGATCACTGGCTCTGGCAGTGATATAGGAAAATTTAAAGGGCAACACACTGGCTTTATTCTAAATGACCCCTCCTTGGAGTGCCTGGGTAGCTCAGTTGGCTCAGTGTGTCTGCCTTCTACTCAGGTCATGATCTTGGGGTCCTGGGATCGAGCCCCACATCAGGCTCCCTGCTCAGTGGGGAGTCTGCTTTTCCCTCTCCCTCTGATCCTCCATCTCTCTCAAGTTCTCTCTTTCTCTTGATCTCAAATTAAAAAAAAAAAAAATGACCCCTCCTCAGGAATACGTAGATCAACCCTGATTTTTATTGCTGTCAGAATGAGATCCATATTCATGGTTATAACAATTACCTGGAAGGGTGCATTTAAATTATAAAGGGATGATATACAAAGCTAATAGAAGTTATGGGCCCAGTTAGACACACAGTAGATGTTGAACAAAAGTAGTATTTCTTTTCTTGTTTACAACAATTTTTCTAGGGTCAGTGACTGGTATAGTGTTGATGCTCAATAAAAAAATGTGTTGAATGAATAAATCATAAAAGCATCCGCCCAGGTCATGACTTCGCTGGCAGCAGGACATCTACTGTTTGAAGGACTGAAGGCTACTCAGTAACCAGAGAACAAGTGAGCAAAGACACTGTTTATGGGTGTTGTGGGCTCTGAGTGGAGGCCCCTGGAACTGTGCAAGGCCATGACTACGTATGGTAGACCTGGGAGTATAATAGTTGTAATAGTTTTGAGTCATCTAAAGATACACTAAGGTTTTGGGGAGCTTAAGTTAGAGGATACTTATCTATTGGTTTTTACTAAACTTTATTTCTTCATAGATCCCTCTACTCCAGTGTGATCTCGAATTATGCTCTACATAACATAATGTTCATACATTATGTTATGTAGAACATAAATAGAATTATGTTCTACGGTGTATTAGAATTTAGAATTTAGAATCAAATGTATCCTTAAGGTGTAAAAATTGCATTTTTTCCTTGCACATTTGGGCATTTCCACCGAACAAGCAGTCTGGTGACTCTGAGAGGCAAAGAAGGAGGAGGAAGCTGTTTGATAGAATACAATTAGGAAATGTAATTAACATTAAAATCTTCTTCAGTTTTAGTCCACTTTCTTCCTTTTCTTTCAAAGAACCACAATTTTCACACAACACTTCCTTCCTGCCCTTCCTCCTTCTCCTAGTGATTGTGACTAAACCAGATTTCACTATGTTCAATGAGCATGGGGGAAGGAACAGGCAAAGGAGGGTTCTGTCACAACACCTAGTTAGACTCCTGGACTTTCACATACATTTTCATTATTGATTCTTTTCCACCATCTCCACTTGAAGACAGAGAAGATTACTCACTAGGTGTCCTTTAGCAGGACCTGCTTATATTTCTGCAGGAAGCAAAGAGCACATTTTTCACTAAGTGTATAATATTAAGCATTGTGCTTGGCCATGGCACAAAGTCCAGGTGAAACTTTGCTGAAGTCAGGGCAGAAAGGTGGCAGAGAGCAGAGCATTGTTGGAGATGGGATGATTACAACCCCCACTGAGCATTAAGTGATCAATAGTCACAACCCAGAGCTACCATTGCCAGTGATGCTATTTAATAGTGCCGTGTTTCTGCTCAGTGGGGGAATCATTTTCCGCTCCCAGTCCCAGTGGGAAATAACTCTGCCTGCCAGATGATTTAGCTTTTATCCTATCCAACACGGCCTCAGACTTAGACACTAGGAGGGACAAAATGCTGAGGCCATAGAAAAGAGCTGAGGCCTTGGAAGAGTCTTTTACGGACTTACCAAATCAAATTTCATAACTACTGGTGTAATGAGCAGCCTGAAGCAGAGGAAATAGCCCAATGCAGACAGTGGAATAAGAGCAACTTGGGGCTTAAGAAGCCGCTACAAATTTAATAAGAACTCTTACCTCCATAATACTGGTTAAGAGACACCTTAAACTTCTTGGTGAGAGGAACTGGAGACTTATTCTCAAATCTTAATCACTGCTAATAGATAGTAGCATAGAAACTTGCACGGTACACTATGCAGCTCTCCTCGGAGTATTTGAAGCTTTTAAATACCTTCATAAAATTCCTCATTGGAGACATCCCTCTCAGTACAGTTGTATAGAGATGAATGGACTGGATGAACCTGGCTTCTCCATTTTAGAGTCTACCTTAAATTAATTTATACAGTTTCACCCTTGTTGTGTACTGACTTGTTATGATTTCAAACCCATGTTTTGAAAGCTTGTTTTGGACAATACTGTTTGTGGTTTGGACTTGTTTTGAATAACTTATCTCAATGAAATTGTTCTGTAGTTAGATATTAAAACTTTCTTATCAAATTCTTGCACATGAAAAGGAGATCACTACATTATTGATATCAGGGTAATGGCAGGGGTGTCCATCATGTGACGGACCTTAAAACTTTAAAAACAAGATTTGACCAGTAACTTGAGCGTGTTTGGTCTGGGCAAGTCTACTCTTTGCTGATCTAGATAGCTGCCTGTAGATTTTGAGACATCTACCTCTGCCATGGCCAGGCTACTCTTGGTTGGCAGAGCTAATACCCACATTTCAGTTAGAAAGACCGACTCTACCAAAAACAAACTTGTTAAAAGGAATACCTCAACTAAATGCGGACTTTATTTCATTCATTTCCTCTTGGTCTGAAACAATAGTGTAGTTAATCTATTATTGGCTTGGTATCTCTATATTGGCATAATAAAGACATTATCCTGTATGCTATTGGTTTGTGGAATATGATTATAAGTTATAATTCCTAGAGTGAACCCACATTATATCAATTACTGACAAAGACAATCTAGTCTTTGAGCATGATTGCTGCGAACCAAACAACCTCTGCTCCTCAGTGTCTATTCTCCATATAGTAGTCAGAGATCTTATTGATGCTAAGTGACACCTTGGCTCACTTCTGATCAAAAGCCACCAATGGTCTCATAAGTCCCTTGGATTAAAACCAAAAGCTCTTTCCATGGCTTGAGGGCTCCAAAAGATCTGACCTTCAGCTGTCTTGGTCTGATCTCACCTCCTAAGAGGTCCTTTCTGAACACCCTATCTACAGCGGCCCTGCTCCACTGCCACTTTCTGTCCTTTACCCTGCCTCTGTTTCACATAGCATTTCGTTCATGAGATATACTACAGATTCCTTTCAGTATTACCTGCCTCGCTTTTCTAGAGAGAAATCCTTATGCACTGGGGACAGATCAAGCTCTGAAACATCCAGAAGAGTGCCCGGTAAATAGGAGAACTAAACAGAGTTAGTTGAATTGATGGGTTTAAGAGCCCTGTTCTGTAAATGGGCAGAGCAGGTAACTAGCCTCTGTTACAGAATGTTCTTTTTGAAAGAGATTTATGTATTTACTTAGAAAGAGAGAGAGAACGAGAGAGAGCACGTGTGTGCATGTGTGCGAGCTGGGGAATGGGCAGAAGGAGAGAATCCTTCAAGCCGGCTCCCTGCTGAGTGTGGAGCCTGTGGGGGCGGGATCTCACAACTCATGAGATCACGACCTGAGCCTAAACCAAGAGCTGGACACTCACCTGACTGAGTCACCCAGGTGCCACTACAAAATGTTCTTTTATCCATTATTTTCTCTGGATGGCCAATACATCGTACCTGCTACTCTATACATAACTAGACTGTAGGTTAAATATTTGTAGCCTGTTTGCTTTGACAAAAACCTGATTAGGCATAATTTTGTGCTTCTGGTTATTGGCTCTTTTGTAGACTGGTATTTGATAAGTGCCTGAACTTGTAAAGCATCCCTTTATTTACCACGGGGTGTGGGATTGTGCATAAAGCATTTAAAAATTTAAAAGCACTCCAAAGACATGAATAAAATTGATATCCATTCAGTAAGATCTCTGGTTTAGTGAATTAAATTTACAGAAAGACTGAATGCAGTATAAGCCATGGCCTAGTCTCATAACATTGTCATATTTTATTCAAGTTCAAGATTGAAGAAGAGAGTAAAGAAAAAGTATCTCACTCAGTTTTTTAAAAAAATGAAGGTGATTCATTTAGGAAATTTAATTATTAGGGTAAGAAATTTAAAACATGGAAGACACTGGGATATTAGTACTCAAATAGATAAAAATAGTTGTGTGCAAGAGTATAGCATGTTGGTGATAAATGACACTTGGCAACTTTTACAAGAATTTCACATTTATTATCTTATTTTATTTTCAAAATATTCCTGAGGAGTTGATACTATTATAAGCCTCTTTTTTTTTTTTTTTGTGGATGAGGAAACAAGTTCAGAAATGTGAAGCGACTTACCCAAAGTATTGGAGCCAAAAGGGAGCAGACCCAGGTTTCCAATGAAACTACACTTCAGTTCCTGTAGATTTCTGCTTCCCTCTGTGACTTTCCCCAGCAGAAACAGTGCTTCAAATTTTACAAGTCAGGACAACAAACTTTAAATTGTTTTCATGGCCTTTGATTTCAAAGCTAGTAGATGAAGTGCTAAATTTCTTTGAAAAAATTCTTTAGAAATTAGAAAATCAGTTACCTAATTTACAGGAAACTTTAATGCAGTTTCCTGTAAGAAAGGAAGGAGGAGAATATTTTGAACACTCATATTTAAAAGTCAACTACATATTCCTTTCACTATATAAGAGCATGTTAATAGTTAAACTAGCTAAGTGCAAGAAAGGAACAACTTTAACTAATGATACTTTTAGAAGTATACTGAATTCCTAAAATTTGCAACAGATGTTGCTAGTACGTCCTGGGGCTGAAGAGCTTCTGCTTATCTCCTGCCAGTTCCAAACATTAAAATACAGTGAGACACAAATGATAAAATTCAATTATACCCCAAATACAGATTTTTCACTAATTATGTCTAAGCAGAAAAACTGCCTAGAAATTTCCTGAAATAACATTGATTCCAACTGTTCTTTTAAATAAGGCCAAGGGAATCATTATTTAATTCTCCATGCATTTTGATACAAGTTATTAACAAGGTAGATTTGATAGTATTATACATTTGAAAGGCCTTAAACACATATTTTTGTCATAAGTATCATATTAAAAATTTCTTTAATTCAAATTATGTAAGTATTTTGAGATTTCAACCCAGTAAGCCAAAAGTTGAACTTCCATGTTAAAAAAAAATTCAATTCTTTTTATTTCCTTTTAGTATATTCCAAACATGGTAACACTCCAACATAATTCAAGACAAGGAACACTGAATTAAGAGTTAAAGATTTAAAATCTAGTTCGGGATCTTCTATTAATCAGCTGGGTGAGCATAAGTGATTTTTTTTTTTTAACTTGCCAAGCCTTCATTTTCTAAACTATAAAATTAAAGGATTACACTTGAACTCTCTAGTAATTCTAAAATAATATGACCATATGATCTAGACATGAGTGTTCTCAAAATCCTATTCCAAACATACTCTAGAATTTTAAAAGTAATATGAAAAGACTTCTGACCTTTGAAGTCTCATGCATTTTATTCGGAGAAAAAGATCACAGGTCAATATTTAAGATGTATTGATTTTATTTGTATACAAGTCTCCCAACTTAAGTATTTTATTAGAAACCTAAAAGCAACAAATTGGAGAGGTAAGAATGCAGGAAATATGTATACTTATAATGGAGATGAAATAGTGTAATAGAGCGATGGACAGAAATAAAAATCTGCTTTTTAAATTTATTATGATAACTAATGGTCATAATGATCACCACTGTTAAGAAAAGGTTAAATTATTCAGTACATTTCTACTTAAAAACCAGGGACATGCATAGTGTTTTATAAGTGCTTTTATTTTGAATTTTTAAAGTAAGAAATCGGGCACATAAATATGTTTTGAAAACTATAATATTAACATAGACTTTTCCAGATGACTAAATAAATGATGTATTATTCCTTTCTGAAATATTGATTTTTAAGAGGAAGAAATTCTGATTTTTTCAATTATAATGAAATGCAAAATTCCATTTTAAGGAGTTCCTTTGAAATTTTCTGTGTATAGAGATTAGAGGATTTTAGCATGGCCATGGTTCTTTCTGACTTTCTGTGGTTGAAGGCCTTGTCTTACAATCAAGCTTTTAAAGACTAAAGTAATGAACACACAGAATATTTCAGACACATGGCAAAGTCTAAGAAGGTTTTAAGAAATTAAATTGTTTGCAATCAGGAATTCTTTGTTGTTCTTTTTTTCCCCTTTATCAGTTATCAGTCAGGGATCCAGGAGGAAAGAGATGGCACACACAAACTAGACTAATTCCAGAGGGCTTAATGAATGGACTGTCTACAGAGATGTGAGCAGAGGTAGGGAAGCCATAAAAGAGGGTACAGCACCGAACACTGGTAACAGGGGAGGTAGTGATGACTCCTAGATCTGAAAGGACAAGGGTAGGGGGACAGTTACCTGTACTCAGAAGGAAAAGGTGGTGAAAAGAAAAGGCTGCTTTGAGAGGAACTGTGCCCTCAGGTGAAGGACAGAACCAGCCGGAGACAATCTCTCGGAGAAAGATGAGAGATTCCATATCCAAATGACATTCTCCTCCTGCCCTAACATCTCTTGCCAGAACTCCGAGAACAGTGTCTGCGGACCTAACTGAGGTACCAGACAGCATGGAGGATGGTAAAGTGAACCTGAAGGGACACACGGAGCACATCTAGCATCTTTAGCTCCTGGAGTTTGATAAGATTAATAAGCACACATACAGGTTGGTAAAGAAACAAAGAGGAGAAGTGCCTGGTATAAAAGGAAGAGTTAGGTTAGGCTGCAGTTGAGGGGTGTGCAATGTGACATCATGAGTATATACTTCGTAAAAAAATTATATATACCCACTGAATCACAGTATACGGTAACTAAAAAGATTTAAATAAATTCTTACACCCAACTTTCCATCCTACATAGAAAAGCGTACCACCTAAAACTATCTCCAACCATAGTAACAGGACATAACCATTTTTTAACACCAAGGCCTTTCTTCCTGTTTAATATGTGAGCCACATCAACAACGACCGGAACCATACCCTGATGACAGCATTGTAACACTTCCTGGTGGCTACACACAGTAAGCACTGACGAATGCCTGACTCTGCTAAGCATTTATCTTCTTGACTCTATTCAACAAACTACGGTTTGTCGTCTCATAATCCCCGTTTTACAGATAAGGTAATGAAGGTTCGGAGAGATTTTCTAATTTGCTCCAAGTCCTAGAGAGAAGTGACACAGCAGGGAGGCAAAGCTTGTTAGTACGTCCCAGAGCCTAAGTTCTCAGTGATTGGCCTACAGGGCTTCCAATAATAGACACGTCCGGAGAGGGTAGAGGGAGGAGCGAGGATGAGGGTAGGCAAAGGAGAAGCAGGCAGAGGGTTATAGAGAAGTTAGATGGCATTATAATCTTTACAAGTTGAGCAAGGTAGGAATTTAAATTCGAAATTATGTGGATGCAATGAATTTAGGCAAAAAAAAAAAAAAAATCTTGCTTTTTGAACCCCAAATATTATGACTAAAATATGGTCAGGTCAATTTTGGACTATTTTTCAGTGACTCAAAAGACCTTACTGTGGTTACCCAACAATCCTCTAAAAAGTGTGGCTTCAGTGTTGAATTAAGACTAAAACTGGTGGCATCAATTTAAGTTTTAGATAGGCATTAACTTTTTTTTTTGTTTTGTGAAACAAAATGCTGTAACCAATATTACAGGAATCTGCTACTTAACCTGATAATAAAGGGCTAATTTAATTGTTGCGGGCTATTTTAAAGCTAATTTGCCAGCAATCTTTCATGTGAAATGCAAAGGCAGTCAAAACAGAACCCTGAAGCCATGATCTCTAAGTGTACATAGATGAGATTTAACTTTCAAAATAATATAAAAAACTATAGTGATTTATTGAATACCAAATATTCATGAGACAAAGTTCCTTATTTTTTTTTTCCTTTTCCCCCATTTTCCCATCCCTTCACTCCCCTTCCCTCTGGGAACTACCAGTTGGTTTGGTGTTTTTATGCGTCAGTTCTTGCTTTGTTTATTTTGTGGAGACAAAGTCCCTTAAGAGTCTGCCTGAGTTGAGCTGGAGCTGAAACAAGAAAAAACCACACTTTGGGAACCTGCATAATTTTTGGATACGCTGTGATAGACTATATTATTTTGAACTTAATTTTAATTTGATTTTATATTGCTACATAGGTACATGCTATAAAATCTTGCAAAATGACTAAAAGACCTTATAGGTAGGTCATAGAATATATTTGTCTCATCTGAGTTAATAGTCAATTAATGGCCCATTATTAGCAGATTAGTGGTATCTTTGACACTCCAGAATCAGGTTTAGTGCAGAGATAAAAGAGAAAATTAGGAATGCCTAACAAGGAGCAGATATGGGTTCATTGTCCCAATCTGCAGGCCTATGACTGTAATATTGCTTGCTGCACTCCAAAGACTGAGCTAAGATGGCTCCTGACCAAAAAGTTTACTCTCTACTGCCTTGCCTTCCACCACACTTTTTTTTTTTTAAAGATTTTATTTATTTATTTGATGGAGAGAGAGAGATCACAAGTAGGCAGAGAGAGGCAGACAGAGAGAGGGGGGGAAGCAGGCTCCCCGCTGAGTAGAGAACCCGATGCGGGGCTCCATCCCAGGACCCTGAGATCATGACCTGAGCCGAAGGCAGAGGCTTTAACCCACTGAGCCACCCAGGCGCCCCTCCACCACACTTTTTCCTTTAGAATGAAGTTGGAATTTTGCCACTCTTTAACATGTTATTGGATAACAAATTATTCCAGAGTTAACACATCATAAAAGAAAATTGATAGCTAAATGCAAAAAACCAAACCAAAACAAAATAAAAAATAGTATTATTTTGATCCTGGACTAGATCCAGAATGCTCATGGGAAAAATTAAAATATATCACGAGAAACAAGAAAACAAATTAATTTTTTTTAAACATTTAAAGCTATTTTGGTACTGGGTATTAAAATACATTACTTCAAACTCATGCTCAGCTAGTACATTTAGTACTCTGGTTGGTACAATGAACACAATAGTTTCTTTGTATTTGGCATGTCAAGGTCTACTCTTTCAAACTTGACAGATCCTTAGTTAAAAGATAATAGATTCAAGTACTTTATAGCTCTAAACCAGGTCAGTGCGGTTATGTGCATATACTCTCTTTTCCTGTGAGAATTCCTAAGTGTGTAGAATATCACTGGTGCTGAAAAAATTGTTCAATGATTAGATGAGTAAATAAGTATGTAAAATATAGTTAGTTTTATTCAAAGATAGTAAAGCTTTTCTTTACCTACCTATACTTTCATGCTTCTGGAGTGTGCATGAGATCACTACATTTAAATATTCAAAATACATTAGTCTTTATAATGAGTGACTTTTTGAAAAAAGTTAATTAAAAATTTGAAAAATATACTTACATAGCTTATAAATTAATATATAAAGCAACAGGTTGCAAATTATTCCTTTCCCATGTTCATCTAGTTTCTACCATTTGTGTCAATTGATAACAACTATTAGTTTCTTGTGTGTCCTTAAATAGTCTTTACTAATATATATAACCAAATATGAATATATATTTCTTATTGTCAAAATAGTGGCGTGGGGTACACACTGTTCTTCAATGTGATTTTTCCCTATGTTGGGAGATATTTCTATATTAGTGCAATCAGTGACTGGCTTGCCAAATTTCTGGTATATAGTGGGATGATGCTTAAAGTGCAAATTAATTTTTTGTAAGGAATAAAGACATATCTTTTCATTTCCTTATTCCTCAACCTTCCTTTTTACTCCCAATATTAAATTTTAAAAACCTTGCTAATTCTTGATAAAAATATTAATCCTTCTTGTATAGAAATAATTAGTAATGAAATTATAAATACAAAATGTGTGACTTTGTTTCAACTTGATAGGATTTTTGACAATAAAATATTCCTGCTTTATTTTGTATATGAATTTATGCCACTCTGAATTTTTAATTTTTTGTTACAGAAAGTGATTGATATTAACAAACAGAACTAAGCATATATTTATAACTTTGTAAACAACAGGGTAAAAGACTGCATTGTTTTTTCCCTCTGGTAAGGGCAGATTTATACTTACATACATTCTTACACGTGACCTTCTATGAAAATTTGCTACATTAATTTTTTCAACAAGTATTTACTGATTAATTACGAAGTGCTCATATACACTGTGAAGAATACAAGAGATGTACAAGATGATTTCTGTCTTCCAGCTTAGAGAAAAGGGGATGACATAAGACATCTACTTGGAAAATGTTTAAATACATGTCACAGATGGCACTTCCATTGGCAGATGTTAGCTTCTTTCCATTTCCATTGCTACCAGCCTCAGCCAGTCTTTATTTCATCTAATCTAGACTGCCATGTTAGACTCTTACCTGGCCCCTTACATTTCATAAGCCCCCACTCCTACCCAGTATCCATATGATGCTATAGAAAGTAACAAGTCCAATAGTTTCACTCTCCTGATAAAAACGTAATAAATATAAACCTCTATAGCAATAAAAGGCTTACTGATTGTGGTTTAAATAGAACATTCTACTTTTGGTTCCCTTTAGTTCTTTCTTCATCTCATATTCCTGAACTCACAGGCCTACTATTTTCACCCTGAAAACGTTGTAGAACTTGCTTTCTTTCTTTTTCCTCATGCTGTTTTCCCTTTAAGAAACATCTCTCTCCTTTTTTCAGAATTCTGTCATCTCATATGGTGATCTTTTATACTATATTCATATTAGACATAATCTGTATGAGAGAAAGAGCACAAATGTGTCTGTGTGAACAAGACCAATTTGTGGAGGTTATCAGGAAGATATTATGTAGTATTCTTTATATATTAGCATATATACTTTACTTCTTTGTTTACTTGTTTCTTCTATCAGGCTAAAGTTCTTGACCCAAAATTTGTATTTTACCATTACCAGTCTTTATTTCTACTGTAGAACAAAGTATAAACTTTGTACATAGAAAGTTCTCTATAAGTACTTATGTAGTCAAATTGAACTTATTTGAATCCAATGATGTAGAAAAAAAGTCAATTTCATTTAATGACCTGGCTTAGGAAGATTTTTTGAATAAGGCCTTGAACAGGACTTTGGATACATGGGGAAAAAAACTGAGACAGAGACTCTATGATAAAAATTTATTGGAATGAGATACAAAATAATTAAAAACAATAATTGCAAAAAAGCAGCAACTCTGATTCCATAGAGTTCTATTTTTAAAAATTCCATTATTATTTTTATCATTTCATTATTATATCTACTTTTAATAATTATATGATTGGCCTGAAGAAATAAGAAGGGGTCCATGGCATCTATATCAATATGATAGTAAAGCAGGACTTAATGATACTAATGAGATTCATTAAACATTAAGGATATATCAACTATTTCAAGTTGACGACAAAACTATTGCACTAAATTTTAGAATTTTTAAGTTAGAGGTTTGCAGTATATAAAGGTCCTCTTTTGGAAAACTCATACATGATTATTTCAAATAAGAACCTTAATTTGTAAGAATGGCTTAAAATCTATGTTTACCTAGCTATTTTTGTGTATTTGTCATTAGTGTCTCCTGATTTAAAGAGAGCTAATATTTTAATTCAAATATATGTTTTATCTGTTACATAAATCCTTTTAAATCTGTGTTCACATACTTGAATCACCTTTGCAGGTTTCTGTAAAACTTGGATAAGTGAAGGTGTATAACTACATTTCTCTTTATTTCCTTCTTCTCTTTCTCCTTCTCTCTAGAAAACTGTATTTCTGCATGAAATTATTTAAAGTTAAAATGTGTAAGAAAAGATAGTTTCTCGAGAAAACTTCAACCTATATTTACTTTATTAATCTGAAATACAAAATTGTTTAATGATTTTTCAAAAGCTGAAGAGAAGCTTTCCTTAAACATTACACTGTCCATAGAGATGATACTGGTGTATATTGTGAGCTTTGGTGTCATAGTCAAGAAATTTAGGTTTCATTACTATCTTCCCAACAGAAAAGCCATAAGCTATATCTAGAACAATGTGTGGCTCAATATTCCAGTTACAGAGAAATGCCATTTGGCTAGAGTAATTTAATAATATATTTTATTATCTACATATTGCTTTTCGCGTCCAGAATATTGAAATGAAAATGTCTATAGATGTTGTACTCAGAATAAAGACACCCCAAAGATGGCCACATCCTAATTTCCAGAATCTGTGAATATGTTACCTACATGGCAAAAGGGACTTAGCAAATGTGATTAAGATTATTATGAACTTTGAGATGGGGAAGTTATCCTAGATTTCCCACATGGGCCCAAGAACATGTTTCAAAACAGTTTTATGCATCCTTATTACTTAGAACATGCCAAACCCATAGTAGGCACTTAGCAAATATTTGTTGGATGAATAAAAGAAGGAATAATATAAGATTGGGAAAGCAAGAAAGAAATAACCTAACAATTAATTAATAATTATCTGTATTTGTAGAATTCTAGAAGGTGTCATGCTTTTTAAAACAGTAAAAATCACTCCTCACAATTTTTTCCCTGTAAGAATATAAACAGTAAGGTGAAAAACACGATGAAATCAAAAAAGCCCCAATGTACCTTTGGAATATGACCCAGTTTGAAAATTTCTTCTTTGTTCCCTATAAATGTGGAAAACGTGGAATAAAAACCTAACAATTGAAAATGTTATGATGATGCAATGCAACAAATTGGAAGTATAAAATTTTAAGTTACTTTATCTGTATAATAATTATAGTGAAAATATAATGACCCCAAATACTGATTTTAATTAGTAAAACACTGATGGGGGAAAAATAAAAAGGAATTACTTTGAATTAAAATATAATTTTCTTATTTTTAAAATAATAATCCCTTATCTCTATTAAAAACTGCTACATTTTAAGATTATAAATTTTGGTAAAATTTGGACAAAAGATGGTAAATACATAAAGACAATTTGGTGGTAAAAAATTAAATGGTGGGCAGGGGGAATCAGAAGGGGAGATGAATCATGAGATATTATGGACTCTGGGAATCAAGCTGAGGGTTTTAGAGGGGAGGTAGATGAGGAGATGGGTGAGCCTGGTGATGGGTATGAAGGAGGGCACGTGTTGTAATGAACGTTGGGTGTTATACACAGTGAATCATGGAACACTACATCAAAAACTAATGATGTACTGTATGGTGACTAACATAACATAATAAAAAAATTAAAAAAAAAATTAAATGACTCCATTGAAAAGTCAAGAAATCAGAGGAGACTGGGTGGCTCAATTGGTTAAGCATCCAGCTCTTGATTTCTGCTCAGGTCATGATCTCAGGGTCATGAGAACAAGCCCCATGTTGGGCTCTGTGCTGAGTGTGGAGCCTGTTTAAGATTCTCTTTCTCCCTTTCCCTTTGCCTCTCCCCCCCAGCTCATGCTCTGGCTCTCTTTTAAAAACCAAACCAAACCAAACCAAAAAACAATTCTGCAATCTAACCTAAGCAGCCAGTTCTCTAGTTCCAATTCCATAATTCTGTCCTAGACAGATAATCCCAAATAAAACAGATTTATGTAACAAAGAACACAATAATTTTTAGCATAACAAAATGTATGCCTAACTCAAATGTTCAACAATAAGAGAATTGTTAGGTAGATTATATATTTAAACATCATGCACTAAAACAAATGTAGCATGAAAGAAAACCAGTGTGGAAATTTTCAAACTTAGTTTGATCTCAATAATTTTAAAACATGTATAGAAAAAATTTAGAAAGCAATATGCCATAATATTATACATAATTGGTAGCATTACAGAGTATTTTAATTTCATACTGTTCTCCAAATTTTCATTATTAAAGTTATTATTTTATATTCAGAGAAAGCATTTTATAATGTAAGTGAAAAATTCTAATATAAATGATCACTTATGATCATTCAACATTTCAAATTCTATAATCATGTCTGCTTCATGAAAGCCTCTATAGGAATGGGCTATTTAAAACTCAACCAAGGGCTTTTCAAAATGGCATCAAAGTACATTTTATTTGATGCCTCAGGTTTGATCTGAGGAACAAAATTTTCTTAAATAATGAAAGTCAATATTAACTATGAGGAGACAGGTTACAAATAAACGTTTTCTAAGAGAAAGCTACTATTTTTGGTAAGTTAAAGAGCTATTTTTTATTTACATAATTACTAATATTGTATTAGGTGCCTCAAATATTATTATGTATGTAGTCAAATCCTACCTTTGCAGGTTCTTAGCATATAAATTCTATAATTTGTAAACTTACTCCAATAAGCTGGGCGGTAATTAGTTTTATATACCACTGCAGGTCAAATAAAAACGAATATATTGGTGGAATTATTACTTACTGTGGTAGCGCAATGAATATCTTTCCACACTGTAGCTTCCCTGGAGAGATCAGAGACTTCAAACAAATTATCAAGAATCACTTCCCCAATCATGTCATGTCTAGAAAATCTGTCAAAATCATACACACTGAAATGTAGTTTTCGGTTGCTTAGTTGATCATATGCTACAGGAAATTGAAACGTTTCATCAAATAGAGGATTTAAAGTCTTTCTGTGCACACGGGTCTGAAATTTCTTTTTCCTATCTGGAAGAAGATACATCTTCACATAAGGGTCCGAAGTGCCTGTGAAGTCTTTAGCAGGGAGATCTAAGGCTTTGATAATCTTAACAACTAGAAGTTCATTTTCATAGTCATACTGGAGGGTGAAGTTAAGTTTCCCACAGGTTTTGATATCTTCTTGCCTGTTGCCCTCAGAGTCAACTGATTTCTGTTTGTAGAGCTCTGGTTTTATCCTCCCAATGCTGGTTGTTGTTTCTCCTCTTTGTAAAACAGGTTCTGTGCCCATGCTAAAATCAACACTGGAAACCTGCATTTGCCTTGGTAGGTGTCTCCTGAAGGAATTGTGGCTGTACATACACACACACACACACACAAAATAATTTAGGAAGATCATTTTGATGACAACATTATATGGTAGCATATAAACTTTCTTCCATCCCCAGCATAATGAAAGCACGGCATTTGTATCAGTAGACAGACAGACAGACAGACACACACACACACACACACACACAATCAAAGAGCTACTTTTGAAAAACCAGAAATGCAATATTCAAAGGAAAAGGCTTCTTAAATGATAGAAACATCTGAAACACTCAAATGTACATTTTTTATGAGTTTTTGGAATTTTGTACTCTCAATCACAAGCATATAATTACATACAATTGTAAAAAAATGGGATTACCAACAAAGTTTAGTATTCCACAAAACACCATGAATCATCAATCATCTGGTTATATCTAGCAGTAAGTTTTATGTAGACAAATCATTCACATGGCTGGTTTCTTTATATCTGCATATTTGTGTCTCATGAATCTCACGTTTTACGGACTACCACATTGCAATAGAAAACATAAGTCTACCTATTCTTATGCTGCATTAATTATTTCTAATACTTAAGATAACTAAATGAGTATTTACTTGTAAAAAGAAAATTTAATGGTGACAGCCAAAATTAGTACATTTTTCTTTTTTCAACATGGAGTGAGCTTCAGAAATCCTGAGGATTAAAAAATGTAGAATTTTAGAATTTGGGGCCAGCATAGTAGAGTGTTTCAAAATTCAAACTGACTTTCCTATTGTCACTGTTACCATTCATCTAGTCAACATTTCCAGAGCACTGGCTATACCAACTAACCAGTGCCTTGTAAATGTGACTTGCACTAAGATCAGCTTCTCTTCTACTACTCTGTGATTTCTGGCAGGAACCATATCAACTTATGTGACTACTCAATGCTTAGTCCCAGGTCTTTTGTTCTTTATTCTCCTTGGTCTCTCCATCACACTAATCGTTTCTTGGACTATAACTGTCATCTTAAATCTGATGGTTTCCTGCATATATCTCAGATATACAAACTTCTAGTTCCATATTTCTATATCTCTAAGGGAGATTTCTAAATGCTTATCTTAATTTTGCTCCAAACTCAAGCAAAATCATTATTTTCTGCCTTTTACTCCCAAACTGGTGCTCTGTTCCACCCTCTTAGAAAATAGCTCTAATGCAGGGCATTTCGGGGCTTCAGTCTGAAAAAAATGGGTGTAATGGTGTTGCCCACACCATACTGTGTGGTGCAAATTACATGAAATGATGCATGCCAAACATTGAGCCCTTTGCCTGGCACATAGTAAATACTCAACAAATAATAGCCATTAGTGACAATAGAAATGTTGACATAAATTTTAAAAAATAATGAAGGAATACAAGTAGTATATGTTCTGAATTATGAAAGGGGTCTAGTATAACTTAAGTCTATATTCAGTGTACCTAAGAGATTAGGATATTTTGTTAAATAATATTTCTGCCCAAACCACACTTATATAATGATTTTTTTTAAAGATTTTATTTATTTATTTGACAGAGAGAGAGAGAGAGAGAGAGAGAGCAAGCACAAGCAGGGGGAGCAGCAGGAAAAGGGAGAGGGAGAAGAAGCAGGCTCCCCGCTGAGCAGGGAGCCTGATGCGGTACTCGACCCCAGGACCCTGGGATCATGACCGGAGCCTAAGGCAGACGCTTAACCAACTGCGACACCCAGGCGCCCCTATAATGATTTTTAAAGAAAAATTTTGTAAACAAAGCCCCCCCAAAGATAAATTCCTTATTTTTTTATAGATTGATTCCGTTCACACTCACTTATACTTTTCAATATTATAAAATTTTAACCTTCTCTTCTCTCCCTAAAAATCAGTAATTTCTTTCTTATGTCTCTGAATATAATTGTACAGCTGTAAAGCCCCTCCAGCAGGAATCAAAGAGTAGTAATGTTTTTGTTCCAGTAAGCTAGTGTCCTAATTATAGGGTAAATAGTGTATATTCTAAGTCATAGTTTAGCTAGTCATTTAAGAGAAGCTTTAATTATTATAATGCTAAACTAGTGCCATGACAAAACAGACTTCTTCTTGCTCCCCACCCTCCCTCACCCCGCCAGCCCCTTTTCTTTTCTCTTCTGGAATGACACGATAAGTGGCTAGTCTCACACAAATACACAACCAATCAAAGTATAGGCCATTTGACTATTACTGATCTCATCCTTACCCTTCAAACCTAGAAGGGCACCACCCAAGTACTTCCCCAGGTAGGGAAGAAAAAACTTTTGCTACCATACCTGGAACATCTGACAGTAGCTAGAGTCAAAATTACTTGATGTCATAGGAATAACATACATTAACATGGTGATTTTCAAATACTTATTACCAACAGATCCTTTCCTTCAAACAGAATCAGAAACCAGAAGCTGAATATGTGAAGACAGAGCTGGTCTGGTTGTTGTGTGGGTAGAGTCCTGGAATCTCACTGGAAACCAAGCCAGCTTTTCCCTACTACCCAGAAGAAGGTGCTTAAAGATCATAACACTGAGATGAGGTGGGAAATGTGCTAGCCTGGAATCAGACAGTTTGCTCCCAGCTTCCCTAAGTGAGAGCAACTTTGGGCAAGTCACTTAACTTGTTGGAGTTTTACTCTCGTCTATAAAACAGTCCTTTCACAATGTGAAGACTGAATGAGATATTAGATAAGATGACTTTGAAAACTATAACTTCTCAGAGTCCATAAAAGTTATTATCATTAGAATTCAGGACACAAGGAGCTGACGTGTGAATACCGTAATGAATTCTCTGGTTCTGACAATAGCAAGCCTAGGGTTGCTGTTTGGGGCTGCACAGGTGGCAGAAAGTCATTCCTATGTGAGCACGTCCTGGGCCACAGCCCTGGATAACACTGGCCTCTAATTCATTCACTTCTTAGAACCTAGCAGTTCTCTTTTCTTAAATGGGAAGCCTTTATCCTCCTACTCTTAGCTGCAGTGTCTTTTTTAAAAAAAATCTTTATTTATTTATTTGACAGAAAGAGAGAGAGAGCGCACAAGTAGGCAGAGAGGCAAGCAGAGAGAGAGGGAGAAGCAGGCTCCTGGCTGAGCAGAGAGCCCCGATTAGGACCCTGGGATCCTGACAGGAGCCGAAGGGAGCGGCTTAATGACTGAGCCATCCAGGCGCCCCTTAATTGCAGTGTCTTTACCATCTGTTAAGTTTACCTTAGATATTGCTTGAGAATTCAGAGAGGAAAAGCAAAAATATATTTAGCAGTATTTTATTGATTTATTCAGTATGTTTATAAGGAATTAATCTCTCCTTGTTTTTGTTAGTACTGAACTTTTTATCAGAAACTATCAGCATATATTAAAGGTTAAAGCCCTATTTCACAGTTAAGAAGGCTTGAATAGTAAGACTAAATATCAAGTTTGTGGTAAACTAAGTTTTCATCTGTTTCCTGTTTTCTTCTATTCAATTTGAAACAAGAACAGGAGTGATTCATTCAACACACAGAAATCTCAGCAAAAAACCCCACACAGAAACCAAGATATGTGTTGCCAAGCCTAACCAAGGCAAGACACTGCATATATGAAGGCAGACTAAGTTGTATAATATGTCACAATGAATTTTTAAAAATAAAAATTGGACATCAGCAAAATCCTCTATATCCTTAATCTCTTCTTTGAATGTTCTTACCTTATTGTTCAGTAGAAACATAGCTTTTCTCTAAGGACATGGTTTCCTCTTTGCCTCTCTCACGTGGTGGCTGACATGTTCCCCCCAGTCCTTGTTCCCCTAGCCTGGAAGTGGGGCTGTCATGCATTCCTCTTGTTCCCCATTGTCTCCCTTCATCTACCTCTATGGGTCCCAAAGCTCAAATCAGCTAGTCATATTCCCATTATTACTTATCGTTAGCCATCTATTGATTAATAAATCACTCCCTTTAAAGTCTTCATTATTTTTATTTCCTAGTTCACTAACACTCTTTGACAGCGTTTTTGTTCTAATTTCTAGTAATGCACATATTTCTTTCTACCTCGTGGCCTCTAGGTTCTTTGAACTCCCCTCCTGCAATGATGCCCTTTACTTACTGAAATTACTACCATGTACAAAGATTTTGTCATAATTAGCTACAAACTCTACAACCTCAATGTCATGCATATCTCCTCTGATCAACACCTCTTATCTTTCTAGTTCAGACCCTCTTATACCCCTCAGACAACCTTTACAAATTATCAGAACCTCCAATCTGTGACTGTACCACAATTTCATGATCCCTACTTCCCTGATACTATTTCCCTCTCATTATCTAGTTTTAATTCCATGGCTGATCATTAGAGTCACTCTCAGGGACACATCCCCAATTCCCTGTTGCTGTCTGCCTTCTTAGTTGCAGGACAGAAAAATAACTGCAGCTCTGGTGGAATTTAAGCCTCCATCATCTCTACACCTGCACACATGCAAGTGAATGCAATTGGAGAAAAACATAAAATAACTCTTACTGCTCCACTTTAAATTCTTGACCACATTTCTCATGTACAGCCTAATACAGCACAGCAATCCCTTCTCCCTCTCAATCTTCTAGATTTGCAAACTTCCATCTTTCTACAAACTTCCATCACCCTTCTTCCTCATGCTAAGTCTCAATTAATGACCTAGTTTTCCATTTCACTCAGAAAAATTGAAACAAAGAGCAGAAATCTTCCACAGACACCATCTTACCAACCCTGTTAGCAGTATCTCTAACGTGTATATTTTGCCTTAAAGACAATCCCTCCACTTATATACTGACTCCCATTTTCTCTCATGTCACCTTCAAGAGAATTCCCTCTGATTCTTGCGTTATTAATTCTCCTTCTCCAATGGATCACTATCAGCATAAAAGCACACTGTTGTTTCTCTTATCTTAAAGAAAACCTCTTACCACTTCATCTCTCTGTACTACTGTTTCTCTGACACATTTGTAGCAAAACTCCTTGAAAGGGTTGAGGACAGTCTGTTCACTGTCCAATTTGTTTCCTTCTGTTCTATTTAAACATACTCTAATTAGCTTTACACATGCTCAACTCCACCATAACCACTCTTGAAAATGTGAACAGTATCTCCCCACATTGCTAAACTCACAGGGCAATTCACCGTCTTCATCCCAGCCAGATTTACTGGAGTCACTTAACAGTTAATCTCTCCAGGTTGTTGACATACACTCTTCAAGTGGCTTCCAAGTTATACCTTCCTGGCTTTTCTCCTACGTTACTAGTCTCCACTTCTCAGTCTACTATGCTGTTCCTGATGTCTGCAAATAGTGTATTGAAATTACTTGTTTTCACATCAATCTTCCAATTCTCAATCCTTTTGCTAGACAGTGGTCTTTATAATGGCAGAGACTATGTATTACTCATCTTTTCATGAATTTCATACTAACATATACTGGGATTCAGGAGTTTGTTGGAGTTTGTATTAAAATAATTTACCCTAGGGGCACCTGGGTGGTGCTGCCCGTTAAACATCGGACTTTAGGATTTGGTTCAGGTGTGATCTTAGGGCCCTGAGATCAAGCCCCTTGTCAGGGATCAGTGCAGAGCATGGAGCCTGCTTGAGATTCTCTCTCCCTCTCCCTCTGCCCCTCTCAGTCATGCTCTCTCTCTCTAAAATAAATGAATAATCTTTTTAAAAATACTTACCAGGCACCTGGGTGGCTTAGCCTGTTAAGTGTCTGCCTTTGGCTCAGGTCATGATCTCAGGAACCTGGGATTGAGTCCCCTGTTGGGCTCCCTGCTCAGCATGGAGTCTGCTTCTCTATCTCCCTCTGCCCCTCCCCTGCACTTGTGCTCTCTCTCTCTCTCAAGCTTTCTTTCAAATAAATAAAATCTTAAAAAAAAAAATAATTTACCCTAATACTCCTGTGACTAACGAAATCAAACATCCCAAGAATGATTTATATTATAAAGGAGGGCCCAACCAATTTATAATTAGTGTTTGTAAAGAGATGATATTTATCAGTGCCAGAAAACAAACTCTCCCAAGTTTGATTTTATTTTATAAGGTTTTATCTCTGACCTTGCTACAAACAGCCATCCCATTTCAGAAAAGAAGTTGGTGTATTTATTGAATACATGTTTCATGAAAAGGCTTATTTAACCATCTCAAGCACCTGCACAGCATGTTTCATGAAATTTTAATTCAAAGAGATAGATCTCAGGTCCTCACAGTTTTGGGCAAGTGTTGCTTCTTGACATCCTAGCTAGGTATATATCTTTTAAACTCTCCCTTTGTGTAACATCTTGCTTTCCATTCCTTACAGTGCCCTGGAATGGATAATTGCAACTTTTGTTATCTTTTCAGAGGAATTTGATTTAAAAAATCTCTTTAACCATACAAAATCCAGTTTTATGTATTTTTATATAATTCTTTGATTTCTCTTATGTGATGATTTTAAAAGGTACTTTTCTAAGCAACCATAGCCTATTGTAAATCCATGAGCACATATAAGTCAATGACTTTTTCCCATGAGCACTTTCTTGCTTTTTTTCATGTTCAACTGGCTCTGCCATTAGGTTTCCTAATTATTTTTCAGTAGAGACTCCTCTCTAGCAGTGGCTAGCCTACATAATTCCTCATCCCCAACAAATTATTTTGCTACTTATTATTCACCTCTTCTGGGCAACATTAATAGAATGCACAGAAAATTGGTCCTCATACTCATCCTAGGAGTATGCCATCATTAGCCTCTTTCTAATATGGGCAGTTTGTTTCACCACCTGATGCTGTTATTAAAAGAGCAGTGAAAGGGAGAGATGACCAACCAATCAAAGTGTCACTTGATGTTTATTAGGTACCTACGCAGTGATAGAAATTAGGAATTCATAAAAGTAGACTACACACCTTGTACTCTGAGAAGTTAGTAATGAGTTTGGCAAGTAGATACATTTCAATATTAGGACAATAAATAATTGCTAGATTGTAGCAATTTTCCTTTAAATAATAAAGGATAATAGCTTATAATTGGGCAGGAAAGTAGATTCTCAGATACATTTTCCTTAAACATCTCACGGTAGATAAATAAGAGGTCACCATTCCAGACATGGGAAGCAATACAAGCAAAAGCACAGAGGCAGAGAGATGAGGCCTACAGGGGGATAGTAAAAAGACCAAGCATTCCTCTATTGGGCAATTATAAAATATTCCATTTGGATAGATAGATGAGGTTATCAAATTCATTTATTTTTTTTAAATCTAAAAAATATAGCCCGAGTTCCTTCAGTATTTTGTCTAGGTGTCAAGAGCAATACCAAAGTGAATTTGGCAGATTTTCTGCCTAAGAAAGCAACACAGAGCTATATGTGTGGGGGAATATGGAATTAAAATGCTTGCATGGTAGCTTGGTATCATCCAATTTTTTTTTTTAAAGATTTTATTTATTTATTTGAGAGAGAAAGAGAGAGAGAGAGAGAAAGAGAGAGAGAGCGAGCTTGAGAGGGGAAAAGGTCAGAGGGAGAAGCAGACTCCCCACGGAGCTGGGAGTCCGATGTGGGACTCTATCCCAGGTCTCTGGGATCATGACCTGAGCTGAAGGCAGTGGCTTAACCAACTGAGCCACCCAGGTGCCCGGTATCATCCAATTTTAATAGTTCAAATGGCAGACTTTGCAAAGGTTTAGGGTACACTTGTAATGACTTGAAGTGTTGTTTTGTTTTGTTTTGTTTTTCGTCACAGTGTTTTGTTTTTTTTTTATTAATTTTTATTAACATATAATGTATTATTTGCCCCAGGGTACATGTCTGTGAATCTTCGGGCTTACACATTTCACAGCACTTAATAGCACATACCCTCCCCATTGTGTCACAGTGTTTTTTATAAGGGGGTCTTAGATTCTTCCTTTACAACTGCCCTCAGGCTTTTGTCTTTTGGTTGTTGTTTGCTTTTTCCTGATTTTTGTCATGCTTTTACTATTATATTAGTTTCCAAATAGATGTCTTTTTCTTTAGTCTGTCCTCTAAGCTGTAGCCAAATTAATTTTTCTAAAACACAGCTCTTACAAGGGACTCTTCTGTGCCAAATATTTTTTGACAGGACAGAACTTGAACATCTTGGCCTTGATTTCAAGGCCTCTTATACTTCGATTCCAGCCGACTTTCTTCTTCTTACTTTATTCCTCCACTAAACTCCGTTTTCTGATCAAGGTATTTTACCTGCTCTTTTCATGGCAACATTTCCTATTCTATGTCTTTTCACATAAACTGTTTCTATCTGGGATGCACACCTTCTCCCAGTTGCCATTCATGTGAACCCTTAGATTCCTTTAGCCTCTGCTTAATGGGCCTTCTCTCAGCCTCAGGCTGGAAATAATCTTTCTGTTCTCAGAATTCCACATTCTCCACCGCAGTCTGCACTTGTAATTCCTTATATTGAAGCTGGTCTTACATGTCTTATCTTTGCATTATGCTGTAAAGTTTTTTTTCCAGCTCCCTTGGATTTGCAGAGTGTACAGAGTGTGCATAATATCTGGTGATACCCGTTAGTAGATATCTATTGAATAAGACTTCAGGATAAATGAACAATATACAACAAAATACAGTCTAGAAGAATGTTAGTAATGAAGAAATACATGGATGCCTCCTGGCTGGCTGGATGGCCTCTGGCAGGCTGACGGGGCCAAATGTCCAGGCACTTGAAGATGAGAACTTGGAAAATGTGCCAGTTTCCAGCAATGCTGTTAAGTTCTGGACCAATCAAAATGCTTTGAAATTATAGAAACAAATAGTTTGAAAGGGTAAGGTGTTTGTCATCTACTGTCTGAGCCAAGTCAAAGGGAGTCCCAACGGCAGACTGGAGCTGGCAAAGCCAAATAAGGTGATGAAATCAAGCATTAAATTAATTGGGTGTGTGTGTGTGGGGTTTGATTTTGCTACATTTCAATGAAAATTTGGGATTTGAGCAGAATAATCTGATTTATGATAATGTATCTTTGATCTCTGGTCCAAGTGGGCTGCATAATGCACTCAGCAATTTCCTCCTCCTCCTATATAAGGTCATTTCTTGTATGATGAAGTAATTAATGTAGATGAGGGGTTTTGAGAACTAAGTACAATCAAGTTTTCTGCAAGGAAATTCATCTCAGTGCCAAAGAGATTAAAATCATGACTCTGGTCATTCACAATAACCACTTAAAATTTTAGATTTCTGAGGAGAATGAGTAGGGAGATATCCTTATTTTTTAATCTCCAAACTATCTGTCCTCAGCAGACTTTGTAACCAACATCTTCAATTTCAAAAAACTATATCTCCTTTGCTTTAATGCTTAAAATGTGAAACCACCAATCTGGATAAATTTGAATTCTAACTTTCGCCAGCTGCATGACTTTAGGCAAATTTTTAAATCTCTCTGGGCTTAACTCATAACTTGTCACAGTTATAATCAATCACAGGAATAATCAATAAGACTTACTTCATGCAGGTTGGGAGAATTAGCAGGAAGGATGCCTGGCATACTGGCTACATCGCAAGTGCTCAAAAATAATTCTTTCTTCCTTTTCTAGTCACTCATATAAACGAGAACATTCAAAGAGGCAGATGAAATGATATCAAAGTTATAGCAAAACTTTGAATTTGTATTCTGCTTTTTCTCTTAGAAAATAAGAGATATGTATAATTCAATATTTTTTTTTTAAGATTGAGAGAGAAAAAGTGTCCTTGTCTCTGGTGCATTTATGAGTTCAAAGAGCCAAATAATTCTAAATGCTAAGCTTACTGACATACGTAGCTGCTGCTAATATTTTAAAAAAATGTTTTCTAAATTAATTGAACATTTTTACCCTAAAATTTGAGTGTCTTTAAGGCTTTATCTTCACAAAAACCTCTTTTTCTTTTACAGTTAACATAATTTGAAATATACTATAGCAAATTATTTTCTTCAAGAGATCTTTTGCTGATTTTTCCAGGCAGAGTTAAAATGTATCTCCACAAAGAGGTTCCTCTTTTCCCCCATTTTCTGTATACTCTTCAGTATGCTCAAGATATTCACCCAAACCCTGGTGGAGCTTATCCCACTCTGCCCAGTGGAAGAGTTTGGTCTATGTGGATTCAAATAACATTTTCTAGTGGCTCCATGTTGATGGTGTAGTTGCTGAACAACTGTAAACTAAACATTAGTGTCTGTTACTCAATTTTGATTGTGAAATTCTAGATGATTTCATGACAGATTTTGCAAATGGCTGTTTTCTTGATATTTATTGGTTGACTTAAACTAAGTTGAAAGACTACAAGTAGCAACTATCAAGCCATGATATTTCAAGGGAAAGAGTTCATAAATACTAATCTGTAGTTAACATGATTTTACTGAGACTTCAGAATCTACTAAACTCCTTTCTTGGTACTGCTCCCTGTTTGGCTCCTGTGTCCTCAGTTTCTTTGATCTTTACTCCGTCCTTTTCCTCCTTTTTCAGTTATCTGTTTCCTATGTCCATCTCATTTCTCCTGTTTGTCTTTTCTTCCTTCTCACCTGTTTTTTTCTCTTATGAAATCACACACACACACACACACACACACACACACACACACACACACACCCAGTTTTATGTATTTGATCTTTCCTTACCGAGATGAAGACGTAGGCTCAGTAGTTTGTCTTTGCACACGTGCATGTTTAATTAAATGCTCCTTTAAAGCGGTTTGGACTTCTGCTGGGATATCAGGGGAAGTGTGGCTGATTTTTATAGCAGGTTCAATAACTTTTAGAGCCGGCTTTTCATTTTCTTTAACTTCTTTTTTCTCTTCAGTCTCAAAAACTTCAGTAGGAGCACTTGAAATGCTCTGTGGAAGGGTACTGATGTTGGAAGTCATGGGTTTACTTTTCCAGCAAGGCCAGCAAAGCTTCCAGAACACAAAAAGTGAAACAACCAACAAGGCCAGGCCACAGAAACTGACAACCACTGCTAACAAGCTGACCGAAATATCTGGAAAAAATTACAATGTAAAGAAATATTAATTCATTGATAGTGTACATAAAAGAGCAACAATGGTGAGATAATTTACATTATGATTATTATTAAGAGCTTTCTGATTGAGAGCTTCAAAATTTACTTTTAATTTATCTTTGTAGGGAGGAAAGATTAATAATTGTGCCTTGAAATTCTCAAATTTATGAAAACTTCGAATTGTACACAGAAAAAGCATATCACTTCCAAGAACACTACAAGGGGTTCAAGAGTTTGCAAACTGAAGGGTCAACTTGCAACCTGCCTTGAAGTTATGAAGCTTTAGAAACTCGGAGAATGCACACAGCAGGAAAGGCTTCTGTTTGCTTCATCTCTTATCTAAAGATACAAACTTCTCACTCTCGAAGCAGGGAATAATGTTAAATATTTGCAGAAACCTCTTTCTATAATCAAAATGATGATAACATGTTACTAACAGAGAATTGGTATAGTAGTAGCTGTATTTTTCAACTCCCCAGGTCCTTTCTGATCACCTCGCATGTCCCTTCTTTTTAAAGTCCCAAATTAATGATGTGTTACCTAAGTATCTCTAAAATAACCTTACTTCAAAATATTCACAAACTTAATACATGATCATTATGTAAAATAGCTTTAAGAAATATAGTAAAGAAAAAAAGTAAGATTGAGTCAATAAGTGAATGGGAGAGAAGAAACAAATCTCCTGTGCAGAATTCCAAATGATTTATGTAGATACTCTGCTCTCAAGGAGGTGGAGCACGGCTCCCCACTCCTTCAGTGTGGGCTGCACATAGTGACTTCCTTTCAAAAGAAGAGTATGGAAAAAGATAAGAAAAAAAAGGGTAACTCTAGAGTGGAGAAACCTCACTTCAGGGTGATCAAGGGTAACACTGACAGTAATGAATCATGTTGATAGTATACACCCCTGATAAGTGATAAAAATGGCACTCAACCTCTGTTGTCTTCTTCCCCAAGCCCATAATCCAAGGCTAAACTTTAGAAATATGTAAGACAAATTATAGTAGGAGGATATTCTATAAAGTATCTGACCAGTACTCTTCAAAACTGCCAAGGTTTCCAAATAGATAGTCTGAGAAATTATCACAGCCAAGATGAGGCATGACAACTAAATATAATGTGGTATACTAGACAGAGTCCTGGAATAGAAAAATATTTGGATATTAGGTAAAAACTAAGAAAATGTGAATAAAGTATGGACTTTAATTAATAATGTATCAATACTGGTTCATTAATTATAACATGTGTCCCATATTAATGTAAAATATTAATAATAGGAGGAACTGGGTGTGGGGTATATGGGACCTTTGTACTATTTCCCCCCATTTTTTTTTTTTGTTAAATATTTTATTTATTTTTTTGACAGAGACACAGCAAGAGAGGGAACACAAGCAGGGGGAGTGGGAGAGGGAGAAACAGGCTTCCTGCGGAGCAGGGAGCCAGATGCAGGGCTTGATCCCAGGACACTGCGATCATGATCTGAGCCAAAGGCAGATGCTTAACCACTGAGCCACCCAGGCACCATATTTCCCCCAATTTTTATGTAAATCTAAAACTGCTCTAAACAGTAAAGTCTGTTTTTTAAAAAGTTAATGATATTCCACTACCCACTTCCATTTTCAGCCTCCTAAGATAACCAATGCTAGCAACCTGGTGTAATAGAAGTCTTCAGAATCAAATAGTTCCTATAAAGGGAGATTTTTCTAGATGTAAATACCCTTGTAATTTTCTTTTACAACTTTGCTTAGCCTCAATGTAAAATATGAATCCAATATCTTTTACTTGTTCAAAATAAAAATGTTAGGAATATCTTATGAGACTGACGCGCTACCTACTGTGCTAACGAGGCACCTAAAAATGTTAGGAATATCTTAGAGGCTGAACTATATCTATTCCTTTATCCCTTCCACTTTCTTATGTTGAAGTCCTAACGCCCTAGGGCTTCAGAATGTGACTGCATTTGGTGACAGAGCCTTTAAATTAGTAACTGAGGCAAAATGAGGTCCTGTGAATAGGCCCTATTCCAGTGACTGGTGTCCTTATAAGAAGAGGAGATTAGGACAAAGATACTCAGAGAGAAAGACCATGTGAAAACGCAGGGAGAAGGTGGCCACCTACAGGCCAAAGGGGACAGCCCTCAGAAAAAAAAAAAAATCAACCCTCCTGACACCATGATCTCAGACTTCTGGTCTCCACAACTGTGAAGAAATAATCCCCGTTGTTTAAGCCACTAGTCTATGAGTCTATGGTACTTTGTTGTGAAAAACCTAGCAAACTAATAAAGAATAAATCTAATTTCCTTTAACCACTACTGTAAATTCAGAATTTCCCACTCCTCCCTAGAAGCAACCTTTGATCTCAGTTTGGCATGTATCTGTCCAGCCCAAGCACTAATAAACAAAGGTATTTCTTTAAAAAAAAACTCACAAAAACATAGAATATACTTTTTAAAAAACATAAATAGCTTACTGCATATTTCTTCATTTTTTTTTTAATTCAATGATCCTTGAGGTCTAACTTCATCTCACATAGTATGCCATAATACTTCATGACGGCTATTTAGATTATGCCCAGTGTTTTGTTGTTACAAGAGCTAAGCATCCCTGCACCCTTTTTCTTGTACATATTTGTGAATATTTTCCTAAGGTAAATATCTAAAAATAGATTTGCAAAGTCATAGGATATGCACATATTTAATCTTACTAGATATTTCCAAAAGAACTCCAGAGTGACTATAACAAAAACATTTTATGAGTTTACCAGTTCCTACAGTCTCAAAAAAATGCTGATGTGCTTTAGTTTTCACTGATACGATTGGGAAATGATACTTTGCTTTAATTTACATTTTCCTGATTAGTAAGATAAAATGGTTGTGCTTAAACTCCTAATTTGTAGCTAATGGAAACGTATTCAGAAATTGAAATAATTCCAAGTTTTTAATGCTACTTAATTATAAGAATAAAAATTAATTTGACATGCTATTATACATAGATATTAATATTTTACCTCATTTTCCAGTTGCTTATTAAAGCAACTATTGAATATCCTTACCATTTATATTCCATTGATGAGGAATGTGTGATCATACTTTATATTTTGTAGTTTACTTTATTTTTACCTTTTAATTGTTCATTAGTCCTATAACTTGAGGGAAAAAAGAAAAAAATATATATAACATGTGCCTCCTGATTATTAACTATGGTTTTAAATGCAGGACTAAATACTATAATTGTGGATTCATAATCTTTATGTATATTTGGCTCCATTTATATTATATTTTTATGGATATTTTAACTCAATTAACTTCAATCTGCTCATTTCTACCCAGCTGGAGCCAAAAGCCAAGAAATAAGGAAACTGTCTTTACAGTTTCCTTACAGTTAATAATAAGGACAATGTGGGGTAGGGGCAAGGATGCAAGTAGTTTTCAGTCCACAACGGAAAATGCCTCCCTTCTTACTTATGGATATTAGAGAACTTATACTCTACCCACAAAAATTTGATGACATTCGTTTATGCCACTGTTCCTAAGTGATGGGCTTTGGCATTCACAAGGTTGTTCTCATGCTAGGAAAATGTCCTGTGGAAATCTCTGACCTGAATTCCATTTTCCTTACTGCTGACAATTTTCTTTCTAAAATCAGTATCTAGTTCTACCATTTAGGGGACCATAAACTATTTCATCTACACTAAGTTACTTGTGAAAGTGAAAAGTTGTGCTATTGGTCATACCAGGGTAGCAGGAAGAAACCAATCCTGTCCTGGCAACTGAGATGGATGGTCGCCTTACCTCTCTTGGCCTAACATCATCATTCCAGGTCACCTCTTAACCTTCTGGGACAAATCCAAACTTTGTACGGCATTCCATAGCATTTTTGAGATTTGACCACTTGGCATTGATTAGCTTTATTCTTCTGCCACTTTCCCACCTAAACCCCTTCCCCTGACCACATATTATGGTCTTATGATTTTGTTTAGGCTGTGTCACGTAGCCCCAATGCATTTTCTTCTCCTCTTTGGCTGCCTGACAAATTGGTATTCAACAATCAGATCCAACAGTTCCTCTTTCTTGACCCTCTCTGCCTCTTCTATTCCTAAGGGCTCTGAAAGTGCACCCACCACTGTAACACTACTATTATAATAACTGATTGGCTTTTAATCCTTTACCCCAAACTCTAGGACATGATGTGTTTCAAAAATTATTATTTTCTTTTGGATATTAGAAAGACAACAGGGTACACATTATCTGGGATAACATCCAGTAACCAAACACATCAATAGATCTATAATGAAATGTATGAATTAGTCACACTGAGTGGGATCCCTGAAGATTTTAAGTAGCTTAGTGCCAATTCAGGTAAGGTGTTGATGCCAAAGTGCTACAATTTTCAAAATAATTTTC
>CM053611.1:45468906-45506757 GCA_028646535.1 Procyon lotor
AAAAAAGAGGCAGGGTTATAGATGGGGTATGGATTGAATGGTGATTCACAAATTAGTAAGAAGAGGAGAGACTCATCTGATCATATCTGGTACTGAAAAGAGTAAATTTGTTTAAAATGAACACCATCATTTCTAAATGCTAATGTTTCAAGAAGCTGACGAATAACATCCCATTTTTCTACCTTTTGTGCTCAGAACTGAGAGACAAACACAGTGTTCAAAAGGTAGCAATTAACATACTAGCAGCTATCAGTTTAGGTCTATCAGAAAGTGGACTTGCTAATATGTTACCTTGAATTTGATTAGACTTGTCCATACAGTCACAAGCCTGGCTGGACCACCACAGGTATTCCCCATAGGGACTGGACCCTGTAAAATTTACTACATGGAGGAGTAGAGAATATTTGTTTCCTGAGGATATGAAGCTTATACCTCAAAGAAGGGAAAAATAGGTAACTCATTTCTCAGAGATGGGGGTTGGCCAAGATTCCATGATTATTCCTATCTTGTAAACCTTTTCATCCAAAAAACAGAGCAAAGGGGAAAAGGTATTTGTTATCAACAGCAAAAAGTGAAAAAAGTTGGAATAATTAGAATTTTATCCTGAAAAAGTAAAACTAAAGTTATAAAAATAAGCTTATTGTATTTTACATATTTTTACATTGCCTGCTTTTATAAGTAATTAAATTATAAGTATTAAAAAACCAAACCAACTGTTTAATACTTAGGTCTTTATAATTGTTTTCAACAAAATCTGTTTAGCAAAATAAATAAAATCAATATAAAAAGATTAGTGAAGGATCTGGGAGAATGTATAAAGTCATTAATATATTTAAATTTTTTTTTTATGATTATGAGTCAATAATTAACCATGGCATGAAAAACGTTAAGAGTCTGGACTTAGGGGCGCCTGGGTGGCTCAGTCGTTACGGGTCTGCCTTCGGCCCAGGTCGGATCCCAGAGTCCTGGGATGGAGCCCCACATCAGGCTCCCTGCTCGGCAGGAAGCCTGCTTCTCCTGCTACCATTCCCTCTGCTTGTGTTTCCTCTCTCGCTATGTTTCTGTCAAAAAAAAAAAAAAAAAAAAAAGAGTCTGGACTTAGTTCAAAGAAAAATAAGTAGCCTCAGTCTTTACCTTAAGTCAGGATACTGAAATGGTCAGATACACATTTCAGAAGTAACACTCTGGCTAGGGAGAAGATCAGAGTGGAAGTGAGACTAGAAGAGGTAAAACTAGCTAGCAGATTATAAGTCATCCACAGAGGGATTACAGTGGTTCTGAATGAGGTTTGCTGAAATGGGGAAAAGAGCAGATTCAGGAAATCATTGGGAAGTTAAAACTCTAGTTAAGGAGTGTGAAGACTGAAGGACAAGAATGTGAGTTAATGGGAGACAAATGGGATGATGAAGTCAGGTAGACCATGACTTTAGCTTTGGTCATATTGAGTTTGAAGTACTTGTGGTCAGGCAAGTAAAAATTTTGAGGAAGCTATTGGTCATTCATGACTGCAACTAACATAAAATTAAAGGACTTCCTTAAATAGTGGAATCTGGATCCATGAAAGAGAAGACAGAAGTTCCATAGAAACCTGAGTACATCAATATTTAAAGAAAAAGAACTTAAAGGAACAAAGAGCCTATGTGTGTAGGAGACTAAGAAATAGTAGAGAAGTATGGGGGAAAAAATCAGGTCAATGTGTTTTCATAGAGTTTGGAGAAAAATATTTTAAGAAGTGACCAATCATGTAAAAAAGTTAAGATAAAAGAAGTTCAATTAGAACAAGTAACTACTAACATTAATAAGTAGGTCTTAGGTGAATTCAATGCAATTAGTGAAACAGAGGCTGTATTAACCAGTTTAATATGGTTAAATAAATGATAGGAGTGACGAAGTGGACTCTATAAGAGTAGATAATTCCTTCAGAAAACTGGGTGTAGAATAGGAGCAGAGAGAAAGCATAACTAGAGTAGCACATGGAGTTGATGGAGGTGTTTTAAAAGGATGTGAAATACTCAAGCCTGTTTTAAAAATTAAGGGAAGGAATCAGTAGACAAGTGTACACAGAAAGTTAAGCAGAATGAATGATTAATGGTGAAGTCCCAAAACAAGAGACAATAGATGGATGAGGTCTGAAACAAAGGTGAAAGGACTGCTTCATTTTTTCCTTTATAAGAAAAAGAGGATGGTTCTGGAATCAGGTGAGTTTATAGGTCTTTGGGCAGAAACTCAAGTGAATTCTTGTTTATAAGTAGTATTTTCTCTCCCAAGTAGAAGTTAGGGTCAACTGCCAGTTATTTTGTGATATTTGGGGAATAGTTTGGAATATTTAAACACACTGGGGAAGTTTGAAAATAGAAATTGTAGAGAACAGGAGAAAATCGAATAGGGAAACAGGATTTCTGTTCAGAATTGAGGGTTCTTTTGAAATGGGAGGCTAATAGAGTGATACTAGCCTGCCTGGTTTTAAAATCTCCTATATATTCAGTTGCTCTCATGTAGGGATAGAGAAGATGAATTTATCCATGAATGGGGTTCCTTTTCCTTATAGTGCAAGAAGATCCAATATCCAAGATCCAAAGGAAAAAATGATTAAGATGATGAAATGATGCATCATTAAGTATGGTGCTATATTTATTGACAGAGAATTCAGATAAGTAGAAAGGTGAATGGACTGGAGTTTCCAAATGAGAAAAGGTGAAAGCATAGAACTTTTGGTTGGGGACTGGGGAGGTAAGGTAGAGAAAAGATCACTGGAGAAAAGGGGTCAACACTGGGAGGCCAGGGTGATGAATATAAAATGGGTTGCTTCTCTGCAGGGTCTTTGAAGTTACCCCTTGCAATGGCAAACTTGATGAGTAGGATCTATCTCAAATTTACAATGTCTCTGGATAGTTAAAAAGAATCCATTATATAACATTCATCGTATTATATCTTGGTAAGACTAAGAATCTTGCTAAAGTCTATATAATCTGCTAAAGTCTATATAATCAGACCATAACATTTGCATTCTCTGAGGCCTATAAAATGTGTTAGATCTAATTGCCTGCTACCTATGCAGATGGAAATGATCACCCAGAAAAGCACACACCAACTGGCATGCTCTCAATTTCCATCACCACTGCCTTAATTGATATTCCTATCTGTGTATTTCTATATCATTTTTTAAATTTTAAAATTTTAGTTCTTCAGTTTTCAAAATGCACAAACATGTGATTTCTTGTAATTAATAAAAAATTATAATTTAGTTCATTGGTGTTCTAAGTCTTTTCTTCTTTGGTTGCTTCCTGTTATAGCTAGAACATACAGACTACATTTATGGCATCATTCCATAGAGAAAGGGGGAATAAATCTCAAATCAGCAATTTGTATTCAAAGAAAGCTGAGCAAAACTGTGTCTAGGATAAAAATTTGGAATTATCTTTGAAGTTAACCTATTTACCTTCATATGGTATTATAGTTGACAAATAAGGAGATGATTAGGGGCACTACCCCCAGTTGAAAATCTCCATATAACTTTTGACTCCCTAAAAGTTTAACCTTATTTATTTTATTTTATTTTTAATTTTTTAAAAAGATTTCATTTATATGAGAGAGAGCACAAGTGGGGAGAGGGACAGATGGAGAGAAATAAGCAAACTCCCTGCTGAGTGTGGAGCCCCACATGGGGCTCAATCCTAGGACCCTGAGATCATGATCTGAACTGAAGTAGACACTTAATCAATCAAGCCACCCAGGTGCCCTTATTTTTTTTTTAAGTAGGCTCCATGACCAGCATGAAGCCCAATGTGGGGCCTAAACTCAGAACCTTGAGATCAAGATCTGAGCTAAGATCAAGAGTCAGACGCCTAACTGACTCAGCCACCCAGGTGTCCCAAAAACTTAATAATTATTAATAGGCTACTACTGACCAGAGCCTTGCCAAGAACATAACCACTTGATTAACACATATTTTGTATATTATATGATTTAAATATTATCTTTTTACAATAAAGTAATCTAGAGAAAATATGGTGTTAAGTAAATCATAAAAAGGAAAATACATTAAGAGTACTTACTGTACTATAAAAAAATCCACATATAAGTGGATCCGCACAGTTGAAACCTATGTTGTTCAAGGATCAGTTCTAATGTTTTAACAGGACATAATTCTGATTTCTATAACAAGCGGCCAAATTAACAATGACTTACACAAGGGAGAAGTTTATTTTTCAGTGTAATTAACTCTGTAATTAACTGTCCCAGCATAAGCAGGCCAAGGCATACACATCAGCTTCAAGGTGTCTAGAATCCTGATTTCTTCTATATTTTTATTTTGCTATTCAAAGGTTTTTCCCTTCTCTTTAAAGTCCAAGATGGCAAGTTGCCATGTCCATGTTCCGGGCAGTTGGGTGGCAGAATAACAAGGGAAAGGGAAGGTGAGAGTATGTCCTTTTATTTTAAGGACACAGCTGGAAGTAGTATGTATCATTGCTGCTAACATGCTGATGGTCAGATTGATTGATTGATTTTTAAAGATTTTACTTATTTGTCAGAGAGAGAGAGAGAGCAAGCAGGGGGAGTGGCAGGCAGCGGGAGAAGTGGGTTCCCTGCTGAACAAGGAGCCCAATGTGGGGCTCCATCCCAGGACCCTGGGATCATGACCTGAGCTGAAGGCAGACACTTAACCAACTGAGGCACCCAGGCATCCCCTGATGGTTAGATTTAGTCACGTGGTTGCACCAAACCAAAAAGAAAGCTCAGAAAAATTGTCACTTTTAAGGTAAAAAAATTTTTTTTAAATTTATTTTAATGCTGTACATACCTAACTAAAAATAAAAGATTCTGAAACTGTGAAATGAAAGGGGGAAATGAATACTAAGAAAAAACTAGCAATCTCTTTTTGTAAAGGATAAGCAAATTTATATTAATACTATACTTAATTGATTGTAAAATGCATATTTTAAAACATTTTCATTTTCTGAAATCAGAATATATCTTAGTATCAATGGTTTGTTACAATCACTAATAGCCAGGAAGTAAGTGTGTCATAATTTATTCTGAGGATGTGCTAAAGCAAAAGCATCAACATTGAAAGTCATAGAAATGAAGTCTAAGTGGCTTGAAAGAAAACGGTGGAGAAAATGTGAAGCCCAGCTCTAAACCTTGCAAGCCAAACTATTATTGGGGATGGGGGGAAGGCAGGGAGTCAAGTGAGTTTGCCAACATTGCTAACATTGCACATAATTGTTCAGGTAGCTTAGAGCACACCACCAATGGCCTTTGTATCTTTTATGAATTCTTTTAAAGCATTCTTGATGGCACAGAGCCCAATAATGAGTGCAAACAAAGGTATCACCAATTCTGAATCAAAAAGCCATTCAGAAGAACTACACTCAATTTTAATTTAAAATTATTTTAACCCATTTATATGTTTTGTTTTCCTTTTTTATGTTTGTGCAACAGTGATATGATTTTAAAAATTTATGCCAGTTTTAAAAGAAGTATTTACATAAGTGTGAAGTAATTCTATGTGATAAGAAGGCATTAAGCCACCATTTAACATTCTTTTTCCTTTTTGGTGTCATATAAAATCTTGTGTCTCATCAATAGCATCTTAGATTCAATCAAATATGGTATCAAATATGGTACTAAATATAGTATAGAAGTATCCAAATGTATAAAAAATTCTTTACATATGTTCATAAATGAGTAAATAATTTAAAATATGTGATTGTCTTCTACATTTACAATAACTTGAACTATGCACAATGTTTAATTAATGGTATGAGTACATTTTAATGTCTGGCACAGTGGCTTTCACCAAAGTGTTCAATAAATATTTGTTGAATAAAAGCATAATGCTAAAACTACCTCTTGAATACAGTAACAACTCATACTGTAAATATTAGAAATAATATGCTTCTTGATATTGTTTTGTCCATTACTCCTATAAATATGACTACTGAAACAGAACTAAAGGAATAATAAAGACTGTAAACAGTAGTCCTCATTGTTTTAAGATAATTCTGCAGATGAACAAATTTAACATTTACAAGGTTTTTTCAATTGACTGTAATGTTGTCTCTATTCAATAAAAAATGTTAAAGAGAATATCCTAGCATACCTCCGAATCCACCTGGATGAAAAAAAGTTAATACCGGTCCCCCGACCTCCATCATTCTACCCTTCTAGCTCTGAGGCATCACAGCACAATTTCATGATTATTTAGTCATGTGATGCGTGTGTGTGCGTGCATGTGTGTGTCTGTGTGTGTATTTTAAAGAGAGAGAGTTTTATTTTCAGATAGTCTACCTAAGCCACATTAATGTCAGCTCTTACAGCTTAGTAGTCATTTGGAATATTTAACATTATAAGGAAAAAGAAAATGAGTTTATTATATAATAACAAGAAGGGATCTCTTCAGTTAGGAATTCTGTTTCTAAATTTGGCCAGTGTTGGATATTCTACCAACAGAGAAAATTGGTATTGTACAAATTAGAAACAAGCAAAATAATTTATTGACCTTTAGTAATAACGCTTCCTGTTAGGGGGTCTAGTTTTCTTTGATATCATAACACTGTTAATAATGATATATATAGATGGTTGATAACTTACATTACATTCCAAAATATGGCAGGAAAATAAAGCAAAAAGTTTTAATGTATTATTTTTTCTAATTACAAAGTAATAAAAATAATTTAACTGACAATTTCATATCTGTTTTCATTACAGGTTTATTGGTGGACATACAAAAGGAGCTATATTTGTAATTACATGAGTTGAAAGTTGTGTATTTTGGACGCACTAAAATCTTTTACATGATTTTACTATTCAAATAAATCAGTTATATTTAGCTAAGAATTCATGAATAAACACTCATGTATACTTAATTGCAAATGCATTCATGTACTCAAGTAAGAAAAATGAAGAATGTTGTGTCTTATACTTGTATGACAATATATCTAATAAAAAGAAATTTGGGGATTTGGGTCATAATTACACACTGAGAAATATTAATACTGGCACCTGGGTGGCTCAGTTAAGCATCTGACTCTTGATTTCAACTCTTGATTTCGGTTCATGTCATGGTCTCAGGGTTGTGGGATGGAGCCTAACATGAGGCTCTGTGCTCAGCGGGGAGTCTGCTTCTCTCTCCTTTTGCCTCTGCCCTTCCCCCTGTTTATGGTCACACACACTCGGTCTCTGTCTAAAATAAATCAATCTTTAAAAAAATTACTTTCCAATGTGTCACTAATTATAGCCAATAGTATTATAATAGGTGAGAGTCTATCCTTACAAACATCTGTTCCAGGTCTCTATTGCACCAAGAATGATTCTCCCAGGAAATCTTCCTATTCCTACTTTTTGTTGAACCTAGGATAGGATCTAAGAAGTCCTCGGTTCTTATCCTAGTTGCATCATTAACTAGCGATTTGAGGGGACCTTGCTAACTTTTCTTGCCTTTGTTTTTACCACTGCAAAATGATGATTTCTAGTTCTAAGTGGTAGGACTAATAGGCATTTCAATAATGATATGATTATTTTTCCCATGCTACTTTCTACTTCAGCAAACAGGCTTTCTTTACTATTATAAATTGATATTTTAAATGTATATTCTCATTTTTCTAGAACTTCACTAAAGTCAATATATTTATTATGCAACACTTACAAATTTAGCCACTGAATCTTAGCCTTTCCTGAACACACTCTAGGAAAACTCAATGGGCATCCATATGGGGGTTCAGTTGCTTTTTCATTAGTATCTTATTCATGTTCTAGGTTTTAAATGCCTCAAATGCTTTAATTTCTGCCATTTTCATAAACTATATATTTTGCATACCTATCTACTTGGATCTTGTATTGGACACTAGAGACATGAAGACACAAGTATACATAATATAGTTTCAGAGGCATTTGGAAATTATTAAATAGCACCCATCATTTTACAAATAAACTGGTTTCTTGAGGATTAATTTATTAATTCATTTATTCATACTTTCATTTCTTGGACAAATATTTATTGTGACTCTAGTAGGAGCCACAGATTTTTCTAGGTACTGAGGATAAGACGGTAAAGAAACCACTGCTCTCAAAGAGCTTATATTCTACTGACTTAATGTACATATCAGGAAGCACACAATTACACTTTCAAAATATAGATAATTTTAATTGTCATTAGAGATTCCAATAACATTTGTGATGTTTATCTTCTACCAGCATTTTGCAAAAATGAAATCTTATAAGTGAATGCAAGTGCATTCCATTTGTTTTTTGCATAAAACAAAATAACAAGGATGATTAAGTTTTAAAGAAAATGAGACTTGAATGAAATGGGCAGCTAAGATCTTGTATATAAAATCATTCTTGAAAGAATCATATTTCAGAGATTTACAGCTCATATAAAGAGAGAAAATATAGATCTTAATTTGTTTCAAGAAAAAAAAGATTAAAACAAAAAAGGTCCTATCAATATTGCCAAAATATTGACATCTCAGAATTAACAAAAATAGATGTTTGCTGAGACTGGCTCGGCCTTTGAAGGTAGTTGTTCATTTTCCTTTGGAGCAAATGAGACAAGGCACAGTATGTATTGATGACCATGTAAAAAAGACTAGAAATAGAAGGTGGCCATTCTTCACTGGAATGACAGTGTGGAGGAAGGAAGAAATTCTCACACATCCTTCTTCATATGGGCCTATCTGAATCCATTATGGTTCAATTACTCTTTCTCAGACCTACAAGTCTTAAGGAAAAATTTCTTCTATATTTCTAAATTGTAAATCTTTATACAACCATTAGCATGTGTAAAACTCAGTGGTGTAGTGATACAAGAATTATGAATTGACTGAGTAGTCATTTGCTTTCTGTCTGTAGGGAAAACCTATGAAACATCCTTATTCATTTTAAGCCCTTATCATAGACTTAAAATGCTTTAATCTCAGAGGAAAGTCATGATATACTTTTAAAATTTTACTTAGCCATCTCTTTTATTAGTCAAGTAACTTCAAGGAAATTCTTTGATAGACCTACTTATCCCTACATCTAAGAAATTGAGGAACACATGTATGAATTTAGAAAAATTTGTTTAAACTTTTATTTTAGAATTATTAGTCCCAAATTTAGAGTATAAAATGCAAAATTAAAACAATGATGAATTAAATGTTTATTTAAAATATTTAAATTAACGTTAGGTCTATACAATTATGATGTGACTGTGCTTCACTGGGTTTGATTATTTATGATTTATGAGCTCTGCCTTTTAAGCAACATAGTTTCCTAAAACTTCACCAACATTTGGATATGGAGCAGCAATTAAAGACTGACCAGCAACGAACCCAAATGCAGTTCAAAAACTTATCTTAGTTTTTAAGTATCTTAGTTAACTAAGTATCTTAGTTACGGTATATCTGAAAAATAACATTTTAGGTGGCTATATTGTTTTTTATTTTCCCTAAGCATTATAATAGCATTTAATAGTATTAAATTATGTTGTGCATGAAGATGAACTTAGTGGGTGACATGTCCATGGGAAAGGGGGAGTATCAGTGGAAAAAGAGGGCAAAAATTTGATTTTCTAAAAAAATCGGCACATGATGAACTTTCTAGTGTATAAGCAATGTTGACATCAATAATGTCTCTAAGAAACTATTCCAAGAAAGTAAACTAACTAGTGTTGGCAGATGCAATCTACGTCTTCATAAATTTTATGAAAACATGGGATTGGTCGACTTGATTGGTAGATCCTTAATGCCAACAACACTGCTGCTGCTTCTGCTACTGCTGTTATAGTAAAAAGGATGGTTTTTATTGGCATTTAAAAAGCCAGTAGGAGAATATCTTATTTATATACTCGATTCATCAGTTCTTTAATTTAGAATGACTTTAATTGGGATTACAGGAATTTCTTTCCTTCTAGTCCTATGTGAAGGAATCTAAAAATAGGCCCAATCTGGAAGCTTGTAATTGTCACTGCAACCTTTGAATAACTGACACCATATGGGCAGTGCTGATTAACATTCAAAGTAAATAACCACCATACGTTCAATGTCGATGTCCTCCTACCAATAATGTGTTTCCCATTAAACAAACAATGAGTAGAAGGATCACCTGTTAGAAGTGTTTTATTTAGGGACCTATAATAAAGGGCATATGCGCATAAGTTATAAGAAAACGAACAATGTGAAGCTGAATGGCTAATTAATACAAAAATTCAGTAAATAATAGTTGAATCCATTTCCCAGTTATCGATTGGTGTTGGGAGTTCATTTGTAGGTTAAAGTATTCTATTTCTAATTGTTGCATAGATTTACAAATGGAATATGTAATCTTATGCATCTTTATATCTAATATACAACCTAATAGAATGTCTTCTTTAGTGGTAGCCACTCAAAGTACATTCATCTATTAAATCAAATACCCCATTTGGATAGTATATATATTTCACTTAACAGGAGAAAATACCCCATTTGGGTAGTATACATATTTCACGTAACAGGAGAAAAATATCCACGTAATTGTTTTAGACTAGTTTTTCCCATCCAAAAAGCATCCAAAAAGTCCAAAAGGAATGAGAACTACAACTACTTCTTGTACTGCTTAGAACAAGCCCAAACACTTTCTGCAATCCATATACTGTGTTTTACCTTAAGTTTATATGTTTGTGTACTTAGCTTTATAAGCTAGTAATCGGTTTCCAACCTTCACAAATTGTCCTCATTACCAGCCAATCTGAGACCCAGGAAACCACTACTTGGTGTGTGATCACAAACAGTCAGATCACAGCATCAACTGTTAAATGACCAAATTATAGGTCTTTAAATTTAAATACTCTAATTTCTTCCACTACACCCCCTCCTCTCAGTCTTATCTTTAGCGCGTCTATTGCTAGAGACAGTTCAGTAGACTTTATCCAATAGCACCACAAAGGACTTTTAAGGTCACACTATTTTGAGGGTTTATCTCATGCTTAGCAACCACACAGGAAGCACATATACACAATATTCACCAGTCCCTTCCACTAATAGTTGTTTCACACATTCCTAGGAATTAACACCCACTGAATAAGAGATAAAGACTTGTGTTTGTATATTCCCAAAATGACTATGTTTCCAGCAATGTGGACAGCACCAATTATGTATCCTGCTCCGGGTCCAAGTAGCAGCATCTCCGTAGACGGAAAGAAGCCTCTCTCGGTTTCTGTGGCCATGACCAGAAACCCCAAAGATATTCCATTTACAAAATGGTATGTGAAAGCTAAACCACATCTATTCTTCCCCCCTCCTCCCAACACACCGCATTTCCTCTCCCTTTTCTTCGGTGGTGGTGGTGGTAGCGGGCAGGAGAGAGTCACTAAGTGTGTCCTCCTGACCGCCTTCCCAGGCTTCCCAAGCTTTCTGCAGTCGTGCTCCACTCGATTTGAGCGGTCTAGCTCTCACTTGTTGCCCTGGCTACCCTCAACCCACGAAGCCCCGCCGGGAGAGAACAATGACAGGAAAGCAAAGGGAGAGAAAGAGACCTACGTTAGGAATGGCAATCTTCCAGCCCCATACCCCAAATCCCGAAACCAGTGTTTATTTTCTCCCAAAGCAACAAGTGACCCTCGCAAGGGACTCTTGAAACCGCGCGGCCCGCAACTCTGGAGTCCCTCTCATTCGTGTGAACAGCACAACGGGCTGCACAAACCAAACATTGCGCAGGTGGTTAAAACCCTACCCAAGCGTGACCAAACAGTAGTTCTGATACGGTTCCCCCCACTCCCGGAGAAAAATCTGTCGCTCGAGGCTACTTTCCACCTCCAGATTTCTGACGGTCGAAGTCCTCCATCCCACCCCATTTCTTTACAAGTTTCCTGAACGGAGAGGGAGGATGCCCGTGTGTCGGGGTGTGTGTGAGGGCATGTGTGTAGAAAGGATTTATAAAATCTTTTCTCCTTCCGCTTTATATGTGACCCGAGCCTTAGTTGTCGCCTCAAAAAAAATGGGATCAATAAGCCCTGATGTTTTGCCTACGTTCAAGAAGCCCTACAAAAATCACACTTAATAAAGGTACTTGGACGCTGTCAAAAGCTCGACAGGTTGCAGTCGCTAGTTACCCCCCTGGGAAACTTTCTGCTCCCGGAATCCAAGGCAGCCCTATATGCAAGACGGTTCTTCACTTCCAAGCTGGGATTCTCGGGTCCGGCCCCTTCCCCAAGCTCGCGACCCGCGAGACGAGAGGGGGCAGCGCGAGTCCCGCAGGCGAGCGGCTCCCGCGGGCAGCGCTGGGTAAGCCGGCTGGGCGCAGCCGCCCGCGCTCGCCTCGCCACCCCGGAAGGGAGCCCGCGGGCGTGGGAGAGCGGCGGAGCGGGGGTGCGGAAGCCGGGGAGCGAGGGACGGCGCGGCCGGCAAGGAGCAGACCGGGAAAGTGGAAGAAGCCGGGCAGGTGGAGACGAGGACGCAAAACCCGAACAGCCCACGCTCCAAGTCTCCCGGAGCTGCGCGGACAGAAGGAGCAAGGTAGGAAGGCGCGGCGTCCCACAGACGCCTGGGGCCGCGCGGGGTCCCGGCTGGGCGCGCGGAAGCGAGAGGAGCCCTCCCCGGTTACCTGTGCTGCTTCCGCCCTGGCTGCCCCTGTCCCGGGGGAAGATGCCCGAGCACTTCTCCCACTCCACCTGGCCCGCGAAGCACAGCTCGGTGACGATGTGCAGCGCCTTCTGGCACAGGCTGCTCACTCCGTCCTCCTTGTGGAAACTCATCGTTTGGCTTCTTACTCCCCAGTCGGCAGTCCCTTTCCCCTTCCCGTTACCTCTAGGCGGGCCCCCTCGGGCGCCCTAAGCCATCGCCCGCCCGCGGGGAAATGGGCGGGAGAGTGCGCTGCTTAGAGGCGGCAACTCTTAGGAGCCGCAAGTTAGCCCCATGGCAGGAGTGGAGGGCGCCGGGGAAGGCGGAGAGGCTGGGGCTGGAACCCGCGCGAGGCTGCGGCGGCGGCGAGGTTTGCGCCAACTCTCCCGCCGTGCCAGCCAGTCGGGGCGAGCTGGAGAGAGAGACCCGGCATGGAGTGCGGGGGGAGGGGGGAGGCAGAGGGGGAGGGAGGGGGAGACGGAAGAAAGCCTAAGCCCTCGGCTCGCTTGAACGCCCCCCTCCTCTTCCAAGCGCGTTCGTGCTTCTGGCGGGTGCCTGGCGGCGGCGCGTCCAATCGCAGCCCGGCGCGGGCCTGGACGCCCCGTGGCGGTACCCGCAGCGCCCCCTCCCCGTTGAGCTGGGGATGGAGTTGGCCCCGGAGGACCCGAGGCCCCGCGCCCCTGCTGGGGTCCCTGGTTAGGCTGCGGGTTCTCAGTGCAGCGGGGCGGGGGTTAGAGAAATTTCTGTTTTCTTTTCCCAGCCTCAGTCTGCCCCCACCCGAGCCTCAGTCCTCTACCTCCTCAACTTTATTATACGTGTGTGCCGCTCTCTCTGGTTTCTCGGGTTTTTACCTGAAAAGCCATTTCGGCTGAACACAAACTGAAAAAGTTAAATTTAAAAAAACGAACAGATGAATAGTCAAACAAGACGTCTATACAGAAAAGAAAGTTGTGCCTGGAAAGCATGTTTAAAATGATTTCTAATGTTGATTGTTTTAGAGACAAAATTTAATCCGAGAGTTCTTTTTATTGCTATCCCTGAAATTCACAGTAAGGTACATTTCCCGTTTATCCAATTCAGTTTTTCTTTATGCAGAAATACTGTGGTTAGTCAGATACTGATTTTTTGCCTTTGATTTTTTTTTTAAACTCTCTTAGGTATTGCGCAAAACAAAATGTTATTTGTATTAATATTCACTGTCGACTGATCCGTAATTGGCAATTGAGAATGCACAACTTGTCTTCTTTATCACTTTTGCATGTGAATACTGATAACAACAAAGCATGAATATTAAAGGGGAGGGAAGTTCAAATCTCTCTTTCTCTCTTACACACACACACACACACACACACACACACACACACCCCCCCCCCCCCCCATGCTTAACCTTGAAGAAACTGCTTCTTTTTGGTCCGTCTTTCGATCTGTAAAATGAAGGGCTGGGACTCTCCTGTTCTTATAATTATCTAATGCAAATGGGTGAAAAGCACTCACGGAGCTACAACTACAAAATACTAAGTGTGTGCCACAAGGTTACAGTAGACGGATTTATATTGTTTTTAAATTGTTTTGATACACAGTTTGATACCCTCTTATTACCTGAAGATTGATTTTACGTTTATAAGGTGGGGATCTTTCTTTTTGAAGTGGAACATCAGGACATCAGGACCTTGTTAGTGTATTTATACTAGTAGAGTAAGTAATCTTATATTAAACTGCTAAGCAGTTTATGATAAATTATTTCCTGGGAAAGGACACTATGGTAAATTTACTATAAATACTAGGCATAGAATCCCAGTAGCTAAGCATTCATTAGTTGAATCATTTTGACCTTATTCATAGGACAATTGGTATAACCAGGACTATTTTTATCATGAATCAAGACAAACTAAACTCTGCAGGCTTCCTTTGCTTTTTGTTTTTATGCATATTGATTTGAATGGTTTTTAGATAAGATTGACTATTTTGAAATAATTACACTGTCAAAAAAATATCTACTGTATCTTTGAAACAAAGTAACACACTTTAATAAGGCCTTTTCTAATTGTCCTTGCCTTTCAGTCCTCCATGGTCTAAATAGATCCATATGAGACAACCTGAAATGCAATGCTGTTCTTTCATATTTACGGTATGAGCAAACGGTTATGTGGGAGTCCAAATGAGTAATTTATCTCTATACTGCTTGCAGACTCTAATTGCTTAAGTGGAGTAATGCACGTCTCTCTCATGACCCTCTTATGTTTGATTTTGGTGTTAAATATATTATTAGGCAAATGAATTCTGAAAATAACTTTCCTGGTATTTGTTTTTGCTTTACTGGCCTGTTGCTACTCTTACCAGTGTTTCCACAACAAGCACAGTTAATTTCACTTGTATATTCATTTTTCTGAATTTGTCTGAAATATTTTTGCTTTCATCTAAAATTAATACCCTAGGGTTTTTATTTTTTTCCACTTTCTTCTCTAGACCATCTCATTACATACAGCTCATTAGCAGATGAATCAAGCCAGTTGTTATCTTGTCACTTATTAACAGCTCAGGTAAAAGGTGTGGGGAATGTAAAAACTGCGTTCAAGGTCACTATTTTCAACGCTGACGAATAATAAGACAAGAATTTCGATTTACAATCTTTAAAATATGTTTATAAACTATTTCAACTAACAAGAGTCTACCCATCAAATAATCCAAGCAATAAAGATTTTCTTTTATTTCCCCATCTATACTCTTTTTTCTTTTAAGATTTTATTTATTTATTTGACAGAGATTTTATTTATTTATTTGCCTATCACAAATAAGCAGAGAGAGAGAGAGAGAGAAGCAGGCTCCCCACCTAGCTGAGAGCCTGATGTGGGGCTCAATCCCAGGACCCTGAGATCATGATCTGAGCTGAAGGCAGAGGCTCTAACCCACTGAGCCACCCAGGTGCCCCTCCCCATCTATGCTCTTAAGGAGTTGCTGAAATAGTAAAGGAGGGGAGAGCAGGTTAGACTGATTTTACTAAGTGTCAATTGCTATACTAAGTGATAAATGAGGCATTGATACTCAAAATACACAGGTAGGTCTCTGACACAGCTTTCTTCTGAATGATCTCTGCATTAAGTAGAGGAGCAATTGGTATAGAGTTGAAGAGCCCAAGAGTACTCACTCCCATCCCTATAAACTAAGCCAGCTTCTTGAGAGGTAATTTTAAAGGGTCAATGCTATGATTTCCTCTCTCAATTCTTTTTCCCCATTCCATTGCTCTTTCAAAATCTGGAGGGGCAGGAGTCATCTTCTTAGGTGATGATGAGATCTCCCTAAGGTAAGGGGAATTTGGGAATCATTCCTGAGACTCTAATTTCAAACATTACTGCACCCCCATATCAAGCATTGAGAAGGTGGGTAAACGAGGAAATTTTAGGATAGCTGAGCTCAGTCTGAATGAAGACCAGAGACAAGTATTAAATTGTAAATTACTTAAACCTTCTTACTTTACTTTCCTACATTCTACACCTCAGTTTCATATGAGCCCAATTCTAATTGCCTGTACATTCTTGGGCCTGCTTCTGTATTCCTTAATTTGGAGAGTAGCACCACCACTCACTCCCAATTGGTGAGGTGACCAGACTTCTGGTTTGCATGGATGGGTATTGCTATTGAGAAGTCCATTTCTATTCTGACTCTGGATCCTTAGATCAGCTTGATTCATCACTCTGGAAGGTTTGGTGTCTTTTCTCTTTCTAGTGTGTTCATTTTGCTCATTCATCCTGATGGATACGCAATGAGCACTTCAAACAGACTCAGTTTTGAATCCTACAATTCTGAAAAATTCTAATGATTATTTCTCAAATTCTAATGATTTAAGAAATTCTAATGATTATTCCTTCAATAATTCTCTGCCTTCTGTTTTTCTGTGTACTTCCTCTCTGGAACTCCTTTATGTTGAATTTTTGACTGCCAGGATGGAATCTTTAATTTTTGTTTCTCTCCTATTTTCCATCTCTATCACCCCCTAACCCTTGTGCTCTGTTTTGAGAGATATCCTTGGCTTCTTTTCCGAGTCTTCTATCAAATCACTATAATTTCAGCTATTAAAGCTCTAAGATATACATGCTTTTTTTGGCTTACTGATTGCTTGGGTTACTTATTTTTTGGATATAGTCTGTGCTTATTTATCTGACTATATTAATTATATATTTTTAACTATCCCCCTACCCTGCTTCTAAGTTTTGAATTTTTTCTCTGAATAACTTTGTTTTGTTGTTGTTCTTCTTGTAAAATTTTTTCAGGTGTTTGTCCTCTAAATAATGAAGTATAAATACCACTAAGATATGGAGTTGAAGCCCCAAGTATACTAATAAGGCTTATAACTAAGGGTTGAATTGCAAGGTGACTCAAGGCAATTTGAATTGGATCACCCCCAAATATCACCGAAGGACTATCTAATCTTTTGTTAGGGATATGGGGCAATAATTCAATTCTACCTGCTTTTATTTTCTAATCTGTAGCTTCATGGTTCTGGCCTCTGATAGTTCTGGTGCCTTAGGTGTGGAGCTTTTCTAGTTTGATATCTCCATGGGGAAAATTATTTTACTCACACTTTTGGGGAAGGGTCACCACCTGACCAGAGGAGTTGTATGGGTGGAGACTTGAGCCTCTAGACACATTCGGAGTGGTCCTCCCTGTGTTGTTAGCCTTTCCCTCTACTGCCATCCTCTGTGAGGTCAGTACGAGGTACCTCTATTTCCAAGTTTTTCTGAGGCTCTGAGGTGAAGCATGAGCTCCTCGTTGCTTCTGCTCTGGAAGTTGCGGCTCCCTCTGTTCAGTCAGGCCGTCACTACTCCTTCACCACTTTCATCTTGTAAACCATTTGACAGCTTCTGTCCTTACGTCATCTCCTGTGTCCTTTCCTTTTTTAAATTTTTTTTTTCGGTAGTGTTCCCATTTTTGTCCTTTCTTTCTGTCTTTTTGAGTTGATAGCTTTTTATTGCTCCATTGTCATCTCAGTGTCTTTTCAGGACAGGCAGGAACACACATATGTTTTCAAGCCATCATGTTTAACTGTTTAAAAAGGCTGTTCTGATTTATGTCACTTCCAGTGCCTTCCCCTTGTGCTTTCACTACATCTAGTATCTTGAATGTGGCCTGTGGAGCCCAAGGGGCTCTGGCCTCTGCCTAGTCTCTTTGTTCTTTTCTGAATTCTTTGACTTGTGCTCTCTTTTCATTCTCTATTTATCCTTTGTAGCACATAATTTGCAATAAATAATTAATTTGATATAAACTACTAGGTAGAGAACCTTTCCTCCCTCATCACTGTTTGTTTCCCTGAGCCTTCACTGTGCCAGCAGTGATAGTCACTCGATAATATTTGCTGAATAAATAAATTAATGCATGTCTTTTGTTAATGCTCATTCCCTCTAGTTATCAGAAATAAAAGCCTTTATTTACTTGTTTAAGAAATGCCAGGGTATAGTGGAAACTAATAAACCATTCTATTCCCGGGGAAGTTGAGACAAGAGGGATGAGAAGGAAGAGTGAGTGATAGTAGTAGAATATGTCCTTTGAGAAGGAAGAAGATGGTTATTTATATCTTTGGAACTAACTTTGGAACTATCTAACACTAACTTTTAAATACCTGCTTTGTATCAGGTCTGTTATGTATATTCTATACGTGGTTTAATAATCATAATGATCATGATAGTTTTTGTTTGATATGTAGGCTGTATAAAACTAAATATTTTGTAAGCTAATTATTACCGTAACTCTTATATAAACTCATATAGAACAGTGATAGGTGTAGTACTAGCCTTTGTACATATAGCGACTTAATTCTTTTCTTTTTTCCTTTTAGAGTGGGGTGGAGGGCCACAGGGAGAGGGAGAAAGAGAATCTTAAGAGGCTCCATGCCCGGAGAGGAGCTGAATGTGGGCTTTGATCTCATGACTCCAAGAGCAGGACCTGAGCTGAAATCAAGAGTCAAATGATTAGCCAACTGAGCCACCCAGGTGCCCCTATATTAACTTACTTAATTCTTACAACAAGCTCGTGATATAGGGCCTATGTTCTCATTTTACAGGTAGGAAAACTGAGCCACAGAAAGGTTAAGGAGCGTTTCTTAGGCTACATAGCCATTGGTAGTAGAGCCTGGATTCAGACTAATGCATTGAAGTTGCAGAATTTAGGTCTTAATCATTGTAGTGTGCTGCTTCTTATTTATCCTTATAATATTCTTATAGGATGGACAGGATGAGATCAAAGGGCTATTTAGAGAGCTATAATTGGTAAAAATGTATAATGATAAAATTATGACCTTTATCTACTTCACATTAGCGATCAGTCCCTGACCCAATGATTATGCCATTTAAGAACTTAGAATACATTTTGTCATATTCTTCTCTTCTCTCATATGATTAAATAAGTGTATGGGTGGACATATATATACACAGGTGTTCTGTCATTGTTTATCTTCCAGAAAGGTGCAATTTTTGCCCAACTGTAATGACAATGTCTCTGATCTACCTGGGTAGCTTTAACTAATTATTTTAAATGGCTATAAATTATTCAATGTGATAATATACCATAATTTATTCAACTATTTCCCCTTTGATAGTTTTTTACCACTGTGGATCTCTCTATAGAGTAGTAGTGTATGTTGCAGTGTATAGTGCTTGTTGCAGTAAACCTCCTTGTAATATTTACTTACATATAAGTAATATATAAGTAATATGTAATAAGTAATATGTAATAAGTAAAAATAAGAATTTTATTTATTTGATCTAGATCCCTAAGGAAGAAAATTATGATATATGAAACCACATTTAAAATCATACTTCTATCAGGAATATACACAATATTATTTTTTCTTACCTCTTGCTTAAAAAAATAGATGTTACAAATTCTTGCCACTATTTTGTGTGAATTTTTTTCAGATTCACTAAAAGACATGAATTGGATCATATTTATACATTTTTGTAAATTTTTATCTGTGTAATAATTTTATCTATATATAAAAATGAAATTAAAATTAAAATTTAAACATTTCTTCTCAACTAAAAGAAAGAAGAATATGGGGATAGCCATTACTTATCTTTTAAATTAGTAATTTCAAACCATAGCATGTATCAGAATCACCTGGAAGGCTTGCTGAACCACAAACTGTTGGGCCCCACTCTCAGAGTTTCTGATTCAGTAAGTCTAAGGTAGGTCTGAGGATTTGCATTTCCAAGTTCGCAGGTGACAGTGCTGCTTGTCCAGGTACTACACATTAAGAATCCTTGTTCTGTGGAGCCTCTTTAAAATCAAGAAGTAGAGGCACCTGGGTGGCTCAGTCGGTTAAGGTTAAGTGTCTGCCTTGGGCTCAGGTCATGATCCAGGAATACTGGAATTGAGCCCTGAATTAGGCTCCCCGCTCAGTAGGCAGCCTGCTTCTACCTCTCTTCTGCTGTTTCTCCTACTTGTTATCTCTCTCTCTCACTCTCATTAAAACAAAACAAAACAAAACAAAACACTTTAAAACAATCAAAATAAAGTAAAGAAGTATTCCTAAGAATTTACACCAGAAGTTCCCCAATAATCATACCCAGTCAGTTCAAAATAACCAATCTAAAAGAACAAAAGATTGAAAGTGTTAGTTAAATTAGGTAGAAAACCTTACTTTTGGTCTAAATTCCATCATTTGCCAACTGTGTGATATATAATTTACTTAAACTCTTTGAATTATTTTTTCTTTTTTAAACTTTAGAATAATACTGTGTTTTACTTTCTATCAAACAATTGTCCTAAGGCTCAAAAGAGGCAACAAATGTGAAAATGCTAAAAAAAAAAAAAAAAAAAAAGCTATCAAATAGTATGCAAATGCATTATCATAGTCATTCTTTGGATTAGGATTACCTGATATGTAAACCATACAAATTACAATTTATCTCTCCTTGTGAGGGCTTTTCTCAAACTGACATCTCATTCATAAATAAAACAACGGAGATCCAGAGAAGCCTTAAAAAGTAACAATACATCTTTTCAAGAGGTAAATTATATATTACCTCACAAACGCACCATTAACTTCCCTAAAATTCCTCTAAATTTTACTTATCTAAAGATAGTGCTCTCATCGAGGAGGTCCCAGTTGTTCCATATCATATTGAAATATTCTATCATCTCTGTAGCAATAGCCCCTCTATGAAATTGCTTGTTTATGTGTTCACTATCTTCCCCATACTAGAGTCCACACTCCATGAGAATTAGATCTCTCTTTTTTCATCCACTATCTCCCCAGAACTGAGAAGAATGATGGCCATAGTAGCAGTGAAACAATGTAGCTTTTTAGAGACTAAATGAAATTGTACCACAGCTTAGGAGTAGGTTTTATCTGGGACTGACAAGTTTGAAATAGTCACAGAATGCGCTATGCCAATTCTTAAGCCTCAGAAAGTTGAAACTACTGGTATTTTGGGAAGTTCCAGAGGAAGGATATAGTAATCAAATGTTTTGTAAATCACCACGATTACAATTTATGCATTCATCAAACAAATACTCATGCAATTTATAGATGACAATATTAACAGTTTGTAAGTTTTTATCAACTTTTTAATTCTAAGACATGTTCTTAGAAGAAAGCTCACCTAGAAAAAAAAAGCAATTCTAGTTTGGTACACTAGAACCAATTCTACTAATAACAAGTATACTTTTGCAAGCAGAAAAAATGATAAAGTTGTGTCTACTCTTGGGAGAACTAGGTTAAATGGTGTAAGAAGATAACTTTGACTTAATATTAGAAATACCTTTCTGATGATTATTATTATTCTCATAATATTTCAATTTTAATTTGTTGAATAAGCTTTCTGCAGAAGCATTTGTAGCATTCTTGGCTCCGAACATTAGTTAGTGCTAGAAAATAGAATGTGCTTATAAAATAAGGAGCAAACTGTTTTTCTGAATAGCCATTTTTATAGGATTATCATTAATTTTCAACATGTTACATTTACTCAATATTTTGGGATTGCTTCTTTTGGACTGATTTCAAAATCAATTCCCTTGCTACCAAGAAAACCAGAGAACCTCAGGGTAACACCATTTTTTTAAACCTAAATTGTAGTAGTGTAATTTGATTAAATGTTTTATTTATCAGTGTTGAATACTGGCTGCTTAATGTCAACTTAAAAAAATTAGATCCAAGATTCTTCCATGGTAAAAGCATTCAACAAACTAGGAATAAGAAAGGACTTACTCAGGGGCACCTGGGTGGCTCAGGGGGTTGAGCCTCTGCCTTCGGCTCAGGTCATGATCTCAGGGTCCTGGGATGGAGCCCCACATCGGGCTCTTTGCTCGGTGGGGACCCTGCCTCCCCCTCTCTCTGCCTGCCTCTCTGCCTGCTTGTGATCTCTCTCCTCTCTGTCAAATAAATAAATAAAATCTTTAAAACAAAAACAAAACATGAAAACCCCAGCTAATACCATATTTAACAGTGAAAGAATGGAAGTTTTCCTTGTAAGATCAGGAAATGATAGGGGTGTCCACTCTTGCTATTTCTATTCAACATTGTACTGGAGGTTCTAGCCAGGGAAGTTAGACAAGAAAATGAAATAAAAAGCCATCCAGATTGTAAAAGGGGAAACAAAACTATCTATTTACAGAGGACATGATCTTTTTTTTTTTTTTTTTAAACATTTTTTTTTTTATTTCACAGACAGAGAGAGATCACAAGTAGACAGAGAGGCAGGCAGAGAAAGAAGGGGAAGCAGGCTTCCTGCTGAGCAGAGAGCCCGATGTGGGGCTCGATCCCAGGACCCCGAGATCATGACCTGAGCTGAAGGCAGAGGCTTTAACCCACTGAGCCACCCAGGCGCCCCGACATGATCTTCTATATAGGAAATCATTTCCTAAGGAATCTGTATCAAAACTACCATAGCTGATAAGTGAGTTCTGCAAGGTTACAGGATACAAGACCAATATTTTAGAAGACTGTACACTAGTAATGAATGCTCCAAAATGAAGTTAAAGGCAGTTTCATTTATAATAGCACCAAAACAATAAAATATTTAAGAATGAAGTTAACATAAGAAGCACAAAACTCGAACCCTGAAAACTGAAAAATATTGCTGAACCTAAAGAAGACTTTAATAAATGAAAAGTATCCTGTGTTTATGAGTCAAAAAATTGACCCACAGCTGTTTTTTTTTTTTCAGAAATTGATGGAGTGATCTTAAAATTTGTATGGAAATGTAACACACTCAGAATTACCAAAACAATCTTGAAAAGGAAGAAGGTTGGGGGGATTTACACTTCCCATTTTCAAATCTACTGAAAGCTCTATAGCAATTCAGACAATGAGGTACTTTTATTGATTAATAGAATAAAATTGTAGCCCCAATGGGGAAGGAATAATCTTATCAACAAATGGGCTCTGGGACAACTGGTATCCACATGTGAAAGGATGAAGTTAGACCTTTTTTACACATGACACACAATAATTAACTCAGAGTGGATCACAGGACTAAATGTAGGAGCTAACATTATAAACCGTTTAGAAGAAAACATAGGAGTATATTGTTATGATCTTAGGTTAGACAATGATTTTTTAGATATGACACCAAAAACTCAATCAACAATAACAAAAAACAAATTGAACTTAATAAAAATTAAAACTTGTGCTTCAAAGGAAATTATCAAGATAGTGAAAAGGCAATCTACATGTTTGGAGAAAATACTGAAAAACATATATATAATAAGGGATTTTTATCTAGAAAAATATAATGGACTCTTTTTTTATTATGTTCAATTAGCCAACATATAGTACATCATTAGTTTTTGATGTAGTTTTCAACAATTCATTAGTTGTGTATAACACCCAGTGCTCATCAACAGAGGAATGGATAAAAAAGATGTGGTTCATATATATAATGGAATATATACATACATGTATACTCAGCCATTAGAAAGGATGAATACCTACCATTTGCATCAGCATGGATAGAACTGGGGGGTGTTATGCTAAGTGAAATAAGTCAAGCAAAGAAAGAAAATTATCATATGGTTTCACTCACATGTGGAATATAAGGAATAGCGCGGAGGGAAAACTGAATGGGAAGAAATCAGAGAAATCCAACCATGAGAGATGGGGCTCTGGGAAACTGGGTGATGGGTTTATAATGAACTTTTACAGGTCAATAATAAAAAGATAGACAAAGTATTTGGATAGATATTCCTTCAAAGAAAATATTCAGATCATCAATAAGCTTATGAAAAGATGCTCAACATCATTAGCCACTAGGGAAACACAAATTAAAACCACAATAATATACCACTTCAAAGTAAGTAATTTAATTATTACTAAAAAGACAAACATGTGTTTGAGATAATGGACTAATTAGAACTCTCATACATTTCTGGTAGGAGTATAATTGGTGTAGCCACTTTGGAAAACAGTGTGGAACCTCCTATCAGGTATCTACTAATTCACTACTTAGTATCTGCTCAAAAAAATTGGAAACATGTTCATATAAAAACATGTACACTACTGTTCAAGCAGCATTATTTCTAGTAACTAGAAAATGGTAATGTCCATTAATTGATAAATGTGGTGTATCTATATAGTGGAATATTACTTGGCAATTAAAAGGAACACATTATTGATACATTCCATAGCATGGATGAACCCTAAAAAGGTTATTTTAAGAAGCCAATCACAAAAGAAGACATATTATACGATAGCCATTCATATGAAAATCCAGAATAAAAAATGCATAGAGACAGTAAATTAGTGGCTTCTCAGGTCTGGGTGGGAGGAGAGAACTAGAGAATGGATAGTGGCTGCTAATAGAGATGGGTTTTCTCCATTTTCATCTGAAAATGTTCCCAGATTATATAGTGGTAGTGTTTGCACAACTCTATGAATATTCTAAGACCCAGTGAGTTTATACTTTAAAGTGTCACTATTCTGATATGGGAATTAGATCTCACCAAAGCTGTTGTATTTTGTAAGATGCTGATTTGTCACCATGGAGCTTATTTAATTTTGAATGCCTTAAAAATTTAAAATTAATTATAAAATGAAAATTCCTTTCAGATAATTTTGCATTATAAACATTGAGACCATAACATACAGGATGAAAATATACTGAAGAAGCACCATAAAAATTGAGAAAAATGTATGTGGCATACATGCAGTAAAAAGGCTAATGACAATAATAATAGTATCTTAATAATAAAACATCTCTTATAAATTAAAACAAAAGCTCAATTTTTATGAAGTAGCAAACATGAATTTAAGAAGCTGTACACATGACCAATTAACATGTAAAAATAACTTTATTAATAGATAACTACAAAGTTTATCAATATGACAATATTTTTAAAAATGATAAGGTGCAGTAGACCAGACTTGGGGTGAAACTGGGTAATTGTATACACTGCTGGTAAAACAAATTGTACCATATTTCTCTAAATTATTTAACAGCATTACAGTTTTACACACTTTACTTAGAAATTCCCTTCTAACTGTGTACCCTAAGGGAGCTATCATAAGTGGGTTCATTGATTTAGCCACAAAAATATTTATTGAAACATAATATTAAAAATGTTATATTGTTGTAACAATCTGCTTTTCCAAAATGGGGGATTTATTACATCACTTGTATATATCCATAAAATTGAACACCGTTCAGCTGTTCAATAAAAAATAATCAGATTATAGAGAAGTAGGTACAAACTTATTGATTTATAAATAGTAAGGAAAAATAACAAAAAAAGTAACAAAATGCTCACAGTGGTTATGTCAGATGTTGGGCGTGGCTTGGTGGCTGTGATGGCTGGCACTGAACATCTCTTCCAACCTTTTCCCAGAGGCTTTCCTGTACTGTAGAGACTAGAAAATTAGAAATTCCGTTTCTTAATTCCATTACAACTTGGTTCTCTATCTGATTAATGCCCATGAACACCATGTCTTTGCAGGAGATTTCCTAGTTTTAGGTGAAGTGGAAGTTATTACTCTTGCCATTTTCTAAAGAGAGTTGGAGAAACATTTGATTTTTTTTGTTGTTGCAGCATCATCAGGGGTCCTACTTATATATAATAAGATTGCTAAGAAGCAACGGTTAAGTTTTCTAAGAGTGGTAGATACTTGTAGTCTTTTCTTGGAAATCTGTACTTGGGTGAGAAAGCCTAAGACTCACAGTAACAATTTACCAAGAAAGAATGGCTGGTACTTCATTATCACCCTAATGGCTTGGGACACCCACGGAACATCCATTTTGCTGCTGTGTAGTATAGCAGGAACAGAAGAGATTGTCGAGCTTGTGCCTAGTTGTGGCTGTGACGTTATGATTTTGCATCCTAACCCCTAATCTTGAAGAATCATTAGTTAATTGTGGTCTGGCAGTAGGATTCATTTCTGAAAGCACAACCTAGAATTTTTCTTTTCACCCTTTATAATAATTCTGTAAGCCACTTAATTGTAAAATTTCTTTTGGTTTACACTGGCAGAAAAGATTCGGTTCTCCACAGTTGGAGTCTGAACATGGATATAATTGGAATCTTTTTATTTTCATTCTTTAGCTTGTATGTATTATGTACATTTTCAACAACTATATATTACTATTATATATAGAAATTTATATAACAATAATGTTGTTTAGAATAAATCTGAAGTTTGCAAAGAGGCTTCTTTTAAAATTATAGCTTTTGGAAGAAGTTTTATAGTTTGGTAGTTAAGAGTTGGGCTCTGGAGACATCGTAAGCTTAAATCCCAGCTTCCTCCTTTCACATTCTTAAGCAAGAACACTTCTAAAACCTCAGAATTATTTTCTACAATTTGAGGATTAGAACAGTTTATTTATGGTGTGAAGATTAAATGAGATAATGTATGTAAAAGCTGAGATCTCAGTGCTGAATATTTTATAGGAATTCAATAAATGGCAGCATTGCAGTCTTGCTTCAACTTTCATAGAGCTCACATTTCTCTATCTCAATCATGAGACTATCCATCCATATCTAATATAGATTATGGTACTAAGAGTGGTTCTAGAAAAAGAGAATTTTAGAGTGAATTTTTAAAATTGGTTGTGGGTGTTCTAGAACTGATTCTCTCTAATCTCATTGGATTTAAAGGCATTAATGACTCTATCCTGAATGGTAAAGAGAACACTGGTAACCCATGGCACGATGTGGCTATAGAGAAATGCAAAATATTGCCACTGGATACTCCAAATATTTATCCAGCTAGGACATACTGGGGCTAGAATATAAAGGTAGTTTATTCAGACTGTAAAGGCTTTGAAGTTTCTGCTGCATGAACAATAGTTCAGTCTTCTAAGAGTGATACTTGTAGCCTTTTCTTGGAAATCTGTTTTTGGGTGAGAAAGCCTAAGACTCACAGTCACAATCTACTAAGCAAGAATGGCTGTTACTTCACTATCACCCTAATGTCCTTTCAGACTTTCTAGAATTAAGGTCACCCTTTTATACCCAGAGTGGCTACACTCAAGATGTTAACAGAGTCAAAACTCATTTTTTCTGTCACATTTATAATCTTACTTGTTTTCAGAAGAAATAAAAATTCTGGCGTTTGTAATGACATTGTACCAAGGGGCTATAGCAGGCCATGAAAAAGGACAAAGCAGACATTATTGTTTCCATGTTAGACATTATAGGAAATGAATTAAATACACATCAGGTTTTATTTGACTTTCTAGGCAAGGACTCTGAGCCTAGGGCAAACTTGGTAGTTTACATTGAGTAGTTACTGAATTTTAGGCATTGCATTTACTCTTCTGTAGGTCTGTAAAATATCTCCCAGTTTCTACTTTTTATTTGATCATTAAATAAAATTTAAGTAGCCCACAAAATAGAGTTATTTAAATTCATGCATCTATTACCATTGTGGAGTCTCAAAGACTAGAGATTAGGAGGCACTTGAGTGGCTCAGTCGATTAGGCATCTGATTCTTGGTTTTGGCTCAAGTTATGATCTTGCATTTGTGAGACGGAGCCCCAAGTTGGGCTCGGTCTCGATCTCCACGCTCAGTGGTCTCTATGCTCAGTGTGGGGTGTACTTCATATTCTCTCTCCCCCTGCCACTCCCTTGGCTCTCACATACCTATGCACATTTGTGTACCCTCTCTTTCTCAAATAAATAAGTAAATAAAATCTTAAAAAAGAGAGCAGAGATTAGAATTTTGCCAATAAAATGGGCACAGATATATAAAATTAAAACTGTTAAATGTATATATACATATATACATTTAATAGTTTTTATAGTTTTATAATATATATATAGTTTTATAGTTTCTTCTAATTTCTAAAAAAATAGAATTTTTTAGTTTAAAGAATTAGTTTCTTCTAATTTCTAAAATCTTCTAGTTTTTTTATAGTTTTATTATATATATATATATTCATTAAACATCTACACAAATAAATTAGCAATTTGCACCTCTGGATAGTCATCAGAGTTGCTTGCAGGACTTCCTAAAATACTCATGCCTGGATTACACCACAGACTCATGAATAAGATTCCGAGAAGGAGAGATTCCAGAGACCTGCATTTTTACATAATGCCACAGGTGGCTTTGATTCATGGCCAGTGTTGAAAAGTACAGAGGTCAGAAGAGAGAAACTTTAAAATTTGCAAGTTAATTGAATCAACTGTTTTTCTACCCTGCTCCCTCTTTATTAACCTAATTTCCCATCCTACACATACATCCCGGTTCATCTTTATTAGATTCACTTTGCCACCACTTTAATTTTGGACTTCCTATTTAACTCTACCCTCCTGGCCTGACAGGAATATTTCTTTTTGCAATTCTGGCTTCTTGTTTTGTTTAAGGACTTGTAAGGCCCTGGCATATCTCAGTTCCGGTTTGGTGAGTCTTATTCTATTCTATTCTATTCTATTCTATTCTATTCTATTCTATTCTATTCTATTCTATTCTATTCTATTATTTTTTATTAATTCATTTGAGGGAGAGAGAGAGAACAAGCAAGGAGGACAGCAGAGGGAGAGGAAGAAGCAGACTCCCCTCTGAGCAGGAAGCCTGATGCAGGTCTCAATCCCAGAAACCTGGGATTATGACCTGAGCCAAAGGCAGATGCTTAGCCAACTGAGCCACCTAGGTGCTCCCCCCAAATCATTTTAATTGAGTTTTTATTCATATATATACATATACAAATGGGTTAGTATCTAGATTGTTTCCTTGAGTTAACTTGTTTGCTTCCTTCCTTGGAGGAAGGAAGGATTTGTATTTGTTCCTTTGAGAACAAATACAACTGACTTATTTTCCATTAGCTGAATTCTGGAAGAGCATTGAAAAATCAGCTGTGCAGAGCCACCAATTTGAAGAAGCACACCCATTCTGAATGTTCTCATTTTAAACATGTGTATAATTATTTTTTGCATTGTTTTCTTATTTTATTGTCTATAATAAAATTCAAGTGGGTAATATGTCTCCTCTCTCTCTATCCTCCTCCTTTTTTTTTTTTTTTTTGTAATGTGAATGTTAGTAAATAGACAAATTTTCTTTGCTATATATGGGCAATATTCTGATTAATATTTGAATAGCAGTGTGAACAAAAATAGAATTAAGATAAAAAAATTTTTATTATAAAATAAGTTTTCCTGAGCTTATTTTTCATTTGAATTGAAATGAAATGGAGAGGGAAAAATGATCTGGTATGCTAGTTTTTGCAGTGTGACATTATTATTCTATAGGGTGTACTCATGTCTGGGGTACAGCATGATTCTTTGGGGGAGAATTTAGATTTTTATAATCATACCCTCCCCTTTTTAAGATATTTCATCTTGGTCATACCAGGTAAAAACTTACAGTAATCATTATATTAAAAGAATGGAAAATGGTAAATGTCTTTAAAATGTTCTTCTGATTTTACATAATTGCAGTTTTTATAAATTTTATGTAATACTGTATCTTGAATTTTGATAAAGTGTACTAAAATAGATGGAATAAGATCCCTTTAAAAGACACCTGCTTAAGAAATTTTACTACTTTTAAATTCTACTGAAAAGATCTCTAGAAAGCATAATGGGTATTGTTAATAGGGTAAGCATGGAAAAATAACTTGATTTATAGGATTCGAAGATTTAGCAAAGTTTGTTAATCACCTAGGTCCTATAAAGAGAATATGTTCTATAAAGAGAATATGTTCATAAGTAAGTTATGAATTCAAGTAAGATAGTTCATTACATTTGTAATTCAAGATTCTGTCAATAATTTGTCACTTTTTTGTCATAAAACATTTAAAAACACTTTAAGAGTGGTGATATGGAAAATAGAGTAGGGAACTCACGCCACCGAAATTATCATTAAGCTGGCAAAACCAGAATAACCTTTTTAGAACTCTAGAATCTTATGAAAAGTTTATAACAACCAAAGAAGTACTTAATGAAGGAATAGGCTGCTAAGTTTCAGCATTTAAAGAAATATCTGTGAGGTCACTGGCTAAATCTTAAGGCAATGAAACAGAGAATGAGTGACTATATACAATGAGGAAAACAAATTTTGCTAAAATATCTTGTAAAAGTTATTACATGAATGGATAAGTGCAGTCCTCAACAAGCAACAACAGAAAACCTTGGGGAGAGGGAGAGGAGAAGAATCTGATTTCTGAAGTTCCCACATTATAATATTCAAAATATCAACTTTTCAGCAAAACAAATAAACAAAAGCCAACAACAAAACAAAACAAATAAAAAATACAAAGCATACAAAGAAATGGGAAAGTATGGCCCACCACCCCCACAAAAAAGGATAGAAACCATGACTGAAAAAGCCTAGACTTTGGATTTAATAGACAACATTTTAAATAAACTGTCTTAATTTTCTCAAAGAGCTGAAAGAAGCCATTGAAAGAATTAAAAGAAACCAGGAGACTGATATCTCATGAAATAGGGAATATCAGTAAGAACATACAAATTATAAAATAGAAATCAGATAGAAATTTTGGAGCTGAAAAAATATAATATCTGAAATAAAAGATTCACTAGAGTGAAAAAACTGTATTTGAGTAGGGAGAAGAAAGAATCAATAAACCAAATAGAGGACAATTCAAATTATCCATTTTGAGGAATAGAAAAAAATGATGTAAAATGAACAGGACCTAAGAAATCTTTTGTGTGCTATCAAGTGGACTAGCATAGCATTATGGGAGCCCCAGAAGAAGAAACAGTTAAAGAGAAAAAACAATATATAAAGAAATAATGGATTAAAAAAAACCTCACAAATTTGATGAAAGAAGTGAATCTACAAATCCAAGAAGTTCATCAAACTTCAGTTAATTAACACTGAGACACATAATAAAACTGAAAACCAAGGATGAAGAATCTTGAAAATAGCAAGGGAGAAATGAGTCATCATCAACCATTGATCCTGAATAAGATTAATAACTGAATTACCATTAGAAATCATACAGACCAGCAGAGAGTGGATGACATATTTAAGTTGTTGAAAGAAAAAAAAAAAGAAAAGCTGTTAACCAAGAAGTTTATATCTGAGCCAACTATCTTTCAAAAATGAAAAAGAAATTAAGATAGTAATAGAAAAATAAAAGCTGTAGACTCACACTATAAGAAATATTAAAGGGAGCCCTTTATGGTGAAATGAAAGGAGTAGAAAGTGACTCTGTGTATGACTTGAAGGCATACACAGAAATGAAGTACTCTAGTAAAGGTAACTACACAGGTAAATATAAAGTAGGTATTATTGTATTCTTGGTTTATAACACCTCTTTCTTTTCATATATGATTTGAAAAATAAATGCATAAAACAATTATTTAAAATTTTTAGCAGAGACACACAATGTACAAAGATGTAATTTTTGACAATAATAACATAAAGGAGGAATGGAGCTATGTATAAACAGAGTTTGTGAGTGCTATTGAAGTTAAGTTGGTATCAATTCACAGTAGACTGTTCTAAATTTATGTTGCTAATTGTAACCCGCAGGGAAATTACTAAGAAAATTACTCAAAGTATACAGACAAAAAATGAGGATGAGGTAAAAATGATACACTGGAAATAACCCAACAGAAAATAAAGTAATATTAGAGAAACTGAAGAACAGTAAAAGTTAAGACATACAGAAAACAAATTTCAAAATAGAAAAGTCCTTACTTATCACTAATCACTTGAAATGTAAGGGGATTAAACTCACCAATTCAAGACAGAGATTGGCACAAGAGATTTAAAAACCCAAAACATGACCCAGGAAACTCAGTTTAGATCCAGAGACACAAATAGGCTCAAAGTGAAGGGATGGAAAACATATGCAAATAGAAACAATAAAAGAGCTAATGTAGCTATTATAACATGAGAAAAGGAGAGCTTAAGTCAAAATTAATCAGACTATAAAAATTATAAACATATACCAAACAACAGAGCCTTGAAATATATTAAGGAAACATTGACAGAATTGAAAGGAGAAATAAACTGTTGTATAATTATCATTGGAGATTTAAATACCCCACTTTCAGTAATGGATGGAGCATTTAGATGGAAGACTGATGAGGAAATAGAGGACTTAAACAGCACTATAAAATAACTGTACTTAACATATATATATTAACATATATATATATATATAACACTGTATCCAAAAATATCAGAATACACATTCTTTGAACTGCACATGGAACATTGTCCAGGATATAAAATCTTTCCTAATTGAGAGAGTGAGAATGAGAGAGAGAGAAAATACGTGAGCAGGGAGAGGGGGAGTGGGAGAGGGAGAAGCAGGCTCCCTACTGAGCAGGGAGCCCCATGCAGAACTTGATCCCAGGTCCCTGGGATGATGACTTGAACTAAAAGCAGATGCCCAACTGACTGAGCCACCCAGGAACCCCCCTTTTTTTTTGGTTTTTAAATCATGAGAAAAAAATAAAAGTTGTACTAGTCAGGGTCCAGTCAAGAGAGAGAAACTACATAGTAATATTAGCAGGGAAGGTTTAATATAAAGAATTATAATAGATCACGTACTAAAACAAAGACTACAAGAAGAGCAGATACAAGAAATAGCCACTACCTTTTTGGCTGAGACAGAGTCTTGAGGAAAGGAACAAATATGGACAACTGTCTTCCCAAGGCTGAGACCTAGACCTAGTTAGAGAGGGTATAAGCAATACCTCATACAATGGTGAAAATGTCTGCTGAGGTCCTGGGCTATGGAACTTACCAGTAATCCTCCTGCAAGGATGTTAATTGGGAAACTGCCTGCTGGGGGAAGCTGCCCAAGAAGTGCTATTGGCTCTTGTGCACTGCAGTTTACCCCGAAGAGCATCCTGAAGCCAAAAAAAGACTCTGCTGCTGCGTCCCTGCAGCATTCTGCTCGAACAAAGTTTAGCATGTGCCAATTGGCAAAGGAATATGTTTAAAAGGTTACCTTATTTTTTCCACTATTGCCTAGCGGGAAGGAAAAGAAGAGTTTTCAGCTGAGAAACAATAAATTTTTAACTGGCACAAAAGTATTTTAACAAAGTAGGTTTGGATCAAATAAGTTACGCAAAGGTCTCTATCTTGGCAATAGCCTCCAATATTAATACATGAGTCATATGATAATTCATATGTGATTACTTACTTGTCATTTGGATTTGTGATATTACTTCCCATCATCTGGGAATTGGAAAGATATATTACTTAGAAGAAAAATGTAAGTTAAAAAAATAGGCATATTAAACTATAATTTTCAACTGAAGGTATTAGATAAAAATATTACAATGAATTAAAAACATTAAGTCATGCTTATTGATAATAAATTAGCACATAATTTTCCATTTAGTCTCTCAGATGCTAATCATTATTTTCAAGTAGAGTTTATCCAGGACACCTGTGTAAGAAGTAAAATGAAAACTAGCTGTGCTGGAAAATACACTAAAATAAAGATTTCTGAATTGTTAAAAATAAGGAAGCCAGATTTTGATCAATGTGTATAACCATAACATTAAATATAATAACAAATTACTTTGAGGACACAATTATAACATCTCTATTATAAAATAATTGCTTTTCTAACACTTTTTAGAACAAGGTATAATGTATCCAAAATAAATTATTGCAATACAATATTGTTTAAAGGTTATTATTTTATGAGATAAAAATTCCTGTCTCAACTTTGACATTTGTTTTTGAAAAATGGGTTCCATTTCAACATTTATATAGCAGCAGGAGACCATTATCTTGTGACAACACTTCATTGCATTGACATTATCTGTTAATTATCTTTGCCACCACTAATTTCAAGCCTGGTGTGCTGTGTATGCTGGCTCTTACCAGTCGTATGATTGCTCTTTCTTTCTTCATTGATGAGTCTGAAAAAAATACAAAGCAAATTAAAAGTGAAACTCAGACAAATGTTATACTTTGAAAAATCATAAAATACAGAAAACCAAAAACAATCGAGCTTAATAAATAATTTTTTATTTAATAGGTACTATGTTCTTACTTTTTTCTAATGTTATAAAGTGCTCAGAGAGAGAGAGGTGGGCGGGGGGAGCAGGCTCCCTCCCGAGCAGAGAGCCCGATGAGGGGCTCGATACCAGGACCCTGAGATCATGACCTGAGCCAAAGGCAGAGGCTTTAACCCACTGAGCCACCCAGGTGCCCCAGCATGGATATTTTAAATCTAAAAACTAAAAGAGAACATTTAATTATTGATACACAAAAACATTTAGCAGAGAAGAAAAATTTCTTAAGTACAGTCATAAAACAAACAAATGAAAAGTGTGAAAAGAGATTTATTCTTATAGACAAGTAGATCAATAAAATTCTGGCAATAAGCTTATCTGTTACTGTTATTGTTAAGTTGCCCTTTTATCAGTATCCTCATTACTTGGAAACATTTTTAAAGAAAAAATTGTTAGTTCTTTGTGTACATGTGTGTGCATTATTTTTTTACGAAAAAACTACCTATTGAAGTCCTACTTCTCACCCTTATCGATTCACATGCCTTTAATATTACAAGACTTAGGTTTTGTGGAGTTTTTTGTTTTTTAACTTGCAGAGACTTCTCTTCTGCTGCTCAGAAAAACTCACAGAAGAGGGTATTTCTAATAAATTTATAATACCAAAAAAATCAAAAAATAAATTGATATTATTTTTTTTCAAGATGTGGAAATTGGGGCGAAGGTAAAACCAAATAACCTGCTTAGGTGTACACACTGAGATTAGACATGTGCAATGCATAGTTTATTGCCTGACACATGGCAAGAAATTGACAGATGATGGGAGCTATTGAAAGTAACCAAATACATATGAATCTACTAAATATTTGACCAAAAACATGAAATTTTCTGATATTTAACCAAAATATGAATAGATCCTTTTTTGCTTTTTTGAGATACTTTTCATGGTATTTTTATGCCTATCTTACTGGATTTGTATCTGTTTCTCTTACTTCCTGATATATATTCTATGGTTCAATACCAAGATGGAAGATACAAAAGAGTTTGACATTTGAGAATATAGTATTTACAGTGGGAAAATAATCTCTTTTCTACTCTTAAATAAGACACAGGCATGGTCTCTCCAGATCAGGCATTATGTAAGGCTTAAACTGGTAAATAGGTGAGAATAAGCTAATACAACTTAATTTTATGTGTTTTTAATTGCTAAAATAATATTTGTATCATTATGTTAATACAAAATGTATTTTATAGCAAAGGCTGTTAAGGAAAGGTCAAAATATAATTTCAACATGTTTAGGTCTCCATGAAGATAATTTACTTTGAAGCATTAAGCTTGTAATAGCATAATCTCAGGTTATATGAGAAAAAATTCAAATAACTATAAACGTTGGTGGGCAAATTAACCATCATTATGTGAGATTTCAACATACCTATTAATAATTGATGAATAAAGCACACATTAATAAGGATATAGAACAAAATCAATAAACTTGATAAAGTGGATACAATATAATTAAAATTTGAACAACTCATTCTTCACACATTTTTTTTTTTTAGAGAGAGTACACATGCGTGTGCTGAGCGGTGGGATGGGAGGGGTGAAGGGAAAGAGAGAGAGAGAATCTCAAGCAGACTCCCCACTGAGTGGGGAGCCCTATATGGGGCTCAATCCCATGACTGTGAGATCATGACCTGAGCTGAAATCAAGAGTCGGACATTTAACTGACTGAGCCACCCAAGTGCCTTATGAACAACTCATATTTTTCTTAAGCATTCATGAAATATTTACCAAATTGAATAATTAATATGACATTAATAAGACATAAATGAAGCCTCAAGAATTCTCCAGAATTAACTACAGTAATCAGAGTTTATTCTTACAACCTCCTTCTTGTAAGTTCTCTATAAGGGCAAGAGCTCCACAGGAACATGATGAGTAGGGAGTTTTGTCTTACCTCATCAAAGGCAGAGTATTTGCTGTTTTCCAAATTATTTGGAATCTTCTATATGGGAGAATACTTCTGTATGGGAGATTTGTCCTTTCTCTTCCATTTGCCTATTGAATCATTTATTTATATCAGTATGGGTCATGGGGACTTATTTTATACTGTCATAACCCCAAACTATTTTATTTATTTTGTTACTGAAATTATTCCAGCTTTGGCTGCTGATAGTATGATTTCATTTGGTTTCTATGTCCCTTTGACATATCACTATCATTATGTTTTTTCACTTCATTTCTAAATTGTATTTTTATTGGCTATTGAATTTTGGCATTGGCATTTTCCCCCCCAGCACTTTCATAATGTTATCTTGTCTTTTGCCTTCCACTGTTTTAACTGTTAATCTTGCCTTTCTGAATGTAATGTCTTTTCTTGGTTCACTTTATCTTTGGCTTTTCAGCAGTTTTATGATGATGAGCACATGTGTTTTTCAATATTTGTTTTTAAATTTTTAAATTTTTTTCATATAAAAATTTTTAAAAAATTATTAATTAGAGAAAGTGTGTACAAGTTCAGGGAGGGGCAGAAGGAGAGAAAGAATCTCAAGCAGACTCTGCTCACGAGTGTGGAGTCCGCTGTGGGGGTCAATCTCATGACCCTGAGAACATGACCTGAACCAAAATCAAGAGTTGGAGGGTTAATCAACTGAGCCATCCAGGCACCCCTAAATGTCTGTTTTCTTAATCCTGTAGCAGGTTTGCTGAGCTTCTTGAAGCTTTGGAGCTTGATATCTTTCATCAGTTTTGGAAAATACTCTGTCTTATCTCTTCTGATATTTCTTCTATTTTATTCTCCCTCAGTTTTTTCTTCTGGATCTCTAATTATATTTGTATTACACTATTGGATATCATTCTCTGGTATTCTGGGTTTTCATTCTTTTTTTCTTTTTGTGTTTCATTTTGGGTAATTTCTATTGAGGTATCTTTTTTTTTCCCGGGATAATTGGTTTTATTTCCTCTCCAATGTGGTAGCTTTTTTTTTTAATTAACATATAATGTATTATTTGCCCCAGGGTACATGTCTGTGAATCATCAGGCTTACACATTTCACAGCATTTACCATAGCATATACCCTCCCCAATGTCCACAACCCAGCCACCCTATCCCTATCACCCCCCCACCCCCAGCCACCCTCAGATTGTTTTGTGAGTTTAGGAGTCTCTTACGGTTTGTCTCCTTCCTGATCCCATCTTGTTTCATTGCTCCCCCCACCCCCCACAACCCTCTACCCTGCCTCTCAAATTCTTCATATTAGAGAGATCATATGATAATGGTCTTTCTTTGATTGACTTATTTAGCTTAGCATAATGCCCTCTAGTTCCATCTGTGTCATTGCAAATGGCAAGATTTCATTTCTCCTGACGGCTGCATAGTATTCCATTGCGTGTGTGTGTGTGTGTGTGTGTGTGTGTGTCTATCTGTCTGTCTATCTATCTATCTATCTATCAATCTATCATCTATCACATCTTCTTTATTCATTCATCTGTTAATGGACATCTAGGATCTAGGTTCTTTCCATAGTTTGCTATTGTGGACATTACTGCTATAAACATTCGGGTTCACATGCCCCTTCGGATCACTACATTTGTATCTTTAGGGTAAATACCCAGTAGTGTGATTGCTGGGTTGTAGGGTAGCTCTATTTTCAACTTTTTGATGAACCTCATACTGTTTTCCAGAATGGCTGTACCAGCTGGCATTCCCACCAAAAGTGTAAGAGAGTTCCCCTTTCTCTGCATCCTCACCAACATCTGTCATTTCCTGACTTGTTAATTTTAGCCATTCTGACTGGTGTGAGGTCATATCTCATTGTGGTTTTGATTTGTATTTCTCTGATGCTGAGTGATGTTGAGCACTTTTTCATGTGTTTGTGGCCATTTGGATGTCCTCTTT